>CM036338.1:3072120-3402119 GCA_020615435.1 Telenomus remus
AAGTAAGTTAAAAAATTGTTCGAAGTTTTCAATTAAAAGATGAAGTCCATTTAGAAGCCATCAAAATATCACTGTCATGTTGCCAGCAACAATTATTGCTAATAGCAAATCGATCGTGTTTCTAATACGGATGCCAGGTCTGCAGAAAAACTAGACCAACGAGCAGTTCCACTTTATCACCTCAGCTTTGCATGTCGTCTAATCAAGCGAACCGGATGCTTTGCATAAAAAGTCGATTTTACAGTTCGATTAATTACACGTCGCAGCAACGTTCGACATTCACAATAAACTTCAACTCAAGTTCGAAAATCGTGCGAACCGAGCGCACATCCATAATCCGTCCACATTATTCCGCTCGTTTACATAATTTTATTCGCATTCATTTCAAAATCTCCGTTCCAATCTACTTAAGTCGGGGCCCGTTCAATCAAACGGCAATTAAGCCTCATAAGTCGACGTTACAATGCATCGATTCAATTTCTCCGTTTGTTGCGTTAACCCATTACATGGCAAGGTGAGAACTTTCGCTTCACGGTTCAGTGACGCTCTGGTATAGTCGCAACTTGAAAATTATTACCGGAGCGATGTACTCGGGCGCATAACTGTGTATCGCGACGCGTTTCCTAACGGTTCATTGTCAAGTTGCAATTCGGTCGATGCAATTTACAAAATAAAACCGACAGCCAATATCATTTGAATTGTCATTTTCTTTTTTTTCCACGTTCAGATACCACCGACGCCAACTGTGCTCAATATCTCAAATTCCTCGGATTACGTCGAGTTCCATCAAAGCCGACTGGCTCGTCCTCGATCGTTCAATCCCGACGCAAAAAAAACCGCCCGAACAATTTTAATTGTTCAATTAGAGGCCGGCTCAATTAGCCCATTTCTCAGTTGTTCTTTTCATCGTACTAGAATTTGTTTCGGTTTGTTTTGTTCGGTAACAATGAGTCTTGTGCCGGTTATCTCTTTGCGGCTGATAAACACAAAAGTGGCCTGGGGATTATCATTCGTCGGGCATACACATCGGCCGTTCAAGTTTTTCCGTCGAACGAGGCTCAAATTCTTGAGACCAGTCAAGATGAGACATTACGATACGCGTGCTGTACCGTTATATGATTACTATGCTGCACCACTTGAGGCGACGGAGGTGGGAAGTTTGAGCTCGGTAATCAGCTTCCTGTGTCGTTGTATTGTATCGCTGCATGGCTTCGCTAAACGGCCCAACCAACATAAAAAGAGTTCGAAGTCACGGGTCAATATTATCTTCTTTACTCCACCCCTCTGGATTCTTTGTTTGCTGAACACTTTTATGAATGTACAAAAATATCAAATCAGTTGAAAGTCAATTCAACCAAATCAAAACATTCAAACAAAAAGTCTCGTAACATTTCCTTTTTGGTGAACACTTTCATGAATGTAGAAAATTATCGGTTGAACGTAAATTCAACCGAATTGACCACTCGAATCAAAAGTCAGGTTACAAACTCATCCTTTCGCTATAAAGTGATGAGCAAGTTTTTGTTTTGCTTCCTACAACTTTCTTTCTTCTTCCAAATGAGATATGACTAATTAAAATGGGTTGTAAAGTTGTTTTTGTTTCGTTGAATAATATAATGTTGAATAAAAAAAATGATGGACGGCATTAGGCTCGTGTTATCGCCACTTTCGATTGCGTGATAATAGTTACATATTTACGAGTTTTAAGTGAAAACAAGCGGAGCGTTTAAAGTGCCGAGACTTACGGTGTTTTGATGAAAGCGTAAACTTCCCGATCTACGAAGCGTGCCGCCGCGAATATTAGCCGGCGCAAGTTCAATCTGACTGCCATCGCCGACCACCCGTCTTGACAGCTCTGACAACTCTGCCACCGGTTGCACCTGAAATAACAATAACGAGTTAATTACAAGTTTTACAACATCATTTCTTTTAGATTTGTTTGGTTCTTTTTTCCTTAGTTTGATCAATTCACTTTTGCATCTGTTATTTTACAAAAACAAAAATTCGAAAGAAAAAAAACAAGTTTAAAATTGCTGGTCTATGAATAATCATGCGAATTTATGTACTGAACTTTAAAAGATTCGTTACAAACTAGCTTTTGCCATTAAACATAGCCGTGAGCTTCTTTTCGGAGACGAAGTAAAGGTCGAATCGCAACTTTCGTTGCTATTTCTCTGAGCTACGTGACCTATGCCGCGACCTGTGATAGGCACAAACTCGTGCCTTTCACCGGCATAGCGTCATTAATTTTTCAGCACATGCCAATCATGAAAAACCAGAAGAAAACGAAATAGTTTATTGCTCAAGTCAAATACCAACATAATCAACTCGAGCATACCAAATTCATAATCAGCATCTCGCTACTTTGAACATTCGCCAATTAATTTGTCCAGGCTATCAACCGTTACATATCACGGTGTCCCCTATCTGAACAATTCCAATTACCACACACAATTCGTTCGAGCACACTTTTTTTTCTACAACTCATAATTGTACAGATAAGCAATTTAACGCAATCAATCAACCTAACAAATTGTCTATAACTAATTGTCGACATAACAAATTGTTTGTGGAACCTTAACAACGACGCTGCTAGAAGATCCCTTGATGAGATCGATGATTTCCTCTCTGGACTTGTCGTCGACATTGATCCCGTTGACCTCAATAAGTCTGTCGCCTGGCAGGAGGCCTGTGTCATTGCTGTTCTGGAGCGTGGCGCCTGGTTCAGCGAAGATCACCGGTTTCATCTGGGACGATCCGTGTGGTCCGCGGTCCAAAATCACCGCACGTCTAAGAGAGAATCCGAAATCATTTCTGGGTGGTGGTTGTCGCTGGATCGTCAATTCTCTCGGTCTGGGCAGCGCCAGCGGCACGATCTCCGGCAGCGCCAGCTCGATCACGCCCTGCTCCTCGAAAGAGGCCGACGACCTCCATCTTGAGAACCCCTGGGATTCCCCCACGGGCGAAAGACTGAACGGCGGAGTGGCGAAGCTCGAGTTGGTCGTGTCCGTCAATGAGTCGGCCGAGGGACTCGCACTTGTAACAACCTATAACAGATAAGCGGACAGTCAAACACAAACATCTTTCATCTCTGAGTGTCGATCATTTGTCATCTCGCGGAGTGACAGGACTTATCTACGAGCTTGAGGATGGGCAAATTCAATTGACTCTGGCATGAGAAGAGCGAGCCATAGGTGACAGTGAAAATAGACGAGCGGCTTGCGACGTTTTTAAGAATTGTTATAAATAGGATTAGCTGAGGAATCCCGCTGCTTGGATTGATGAGATTGTAATTTTGGCTGTTGTACCATGCAAATTGCGCGGTTAAATGTTAAAACTTCGTAATGACGGAAGGGCGATGATTTATTGTTTTTGTTATTTTCAGATTTGGAACTGAAGGGTTTTCACTGTTTCGTGTCTTGAATAATAAAATAATAGTTTTTCACAAAACTAACCAATGGCTCAAAAAAGGCTCCAAAATCTGTAACTTTATTATTGCAATTCTGCAATAATATCAAATGTAGTATTTTTAAAGCTAGAAGCAAAAAAATAGTTTGAAAATGATCAAGTTCCCACCTGAAGAAACTTCGAATCGGGTCTCTGATGCTGATACTGCGAATGGTGGGAAGGACTGCGTCGCGTAAGATAATCTTCCTCGCTGTAGGAAGGATCGTCTTTGCCATCGTAATTCGAGAGCTGATTCGAGGATACATTTTGATAAGCTATGACTTCGTTTCGCAGCGTGTTGCGAACAAGTAGACTGCTCGCCTCGGGATGGTAGCCGTCCTGGCCGTTCGACAGCGTGATGGAACCATCCTCGTTGACGTTAATACTGCTGCTGTTGATTCTCGGGCCTTTTAAAATTCCACGTTTCGGCGGCTTGGGTGGCAGCGGAGGCAGTGCCTTGTTGCTCGCCCCGGCGTTCGTCAGCGAGGTCAGAGACGCCTCCGAGGAGTCGCTTTGAGTCAAACCCTCCACCGGCGTGCGACTCGAATTCGATCCCGTGAGATTTTGCGCGCTATCCAACAGATCCCGATCCAGCTGCGCGAAAAACGATGCACTGTAATCCGCCGTTATTCCACTCGGCAGCTTTTCCTTCTCCTTGCGACGCCCACGCAACTTTAATGATCTTCTCACCTGAAATTTCAAAACAATTTTCATCAATTTAGTATTAACAAAGCTGATTGCTTTATAAACTTCAAAAATCAACTATTTAAACAGTGATTTAATTTCCTGCAAATTTTTGCATTCAAAACGCGTTTTCATTATAAAATCCAGAAATTAAGAATTGAGCAGAACATTATTTAAGAAAAATTATTTCACACAGTTTAGGAAAAAATAAAATAAATAGAAGTAATTAAAAGAATAAATAGAATAAATAAAAGAGGAGCAAATTTTTGAACAAAATTTTTTCAACAATAAAAGGCAGTAAAGGAAATGCAATAGCGGCTGTAAGTTACAATTCATGGCATGTTACAATTCTTTATTCAAATTTGAATGCGTGGTTTTCATAAGCCGAATGACGCGAACGACTTTTCACGCAGCCTATAGATACATAAAAGCTAACTGTTTTCATTCACGCGATAATCGCCTTTATGAATAGACAATTTCAAAAGCTCTCCCTCGCGTTGAAGTTGTCCCTTTCTTTTATGCGACAACTGCGAAACGAGGCCTCTTCAAATTGGGCAGGATATTTTCATGCACACGAGTCCTTTCAAAGCGTACCGGTTGGAATTCACAAGCGCCGTTTTGTGAATTAAAATGTACGTACAACTGTAAATTGAAAATAATTGTGCAACGCCCACGGTATTATAACGCGATACCGATCGAGGACAAATGCACGTTGATTGACACAACAAATGTGTTACATGAAAAACGTTTTTCAGATAGCACCGCTTAATGCTAAGTAGTTCGGAGTAAAATTATCAAATCACTAAGTTTGAACCCATTTTAGGTCTTGAAACTCGATACGTTCAAATTTTAAATTTAGTCCATTTTCGAAGTTTCACTATTTTTTGTTTCTCTTTTGGTGTCGAATAAGTTGACTCTCGTTATCGGATGGACAGAATTAGTTCTAAGGCAATTCGACAACTTGCGCAGCTGAACAATCAACTAATTAAATTCTACTTCTAAGACACTGAAAGTAATTAGCCAAGAACAATGCCTTATTCTAAATTCATAATTATTATCTCATATGGATAATAAACATTAAGTAATACTCGTGCAGTTACACGATTTGTAGCAAAGTTGAGAAAGTATGGATCAGCGAGGCACTTTGAACTCAAATAATTCAACTTGCAACAATTATTTTGTTTTATTTATTTTTTTTTTTACTTTTCAAATCAAATTAAAATAAGTGATGTTCATAAGTGAGACGACGTTTCTAGAAGCGCTGAAAAAGAAGTAAAAAAGCGTGAAAGAGCAAAGACGATGACAAAATTGCACGACTCAGCAGAAAAATAAAATTTATGATCCGTTGGTGTAAAAATAAAGGCTGACCACAAGATGACTTTTTTGTTCGTTTTTAATTTGTTATCGTTTTATTGTGCTGTGATATTCGATGAGATTCAATAAATCCGGATAATTCAGATTGAAGACGAAAAATAGCGGAACAGCAATGGTATGTCCTTACCTCGACGAGTCTGAGCTCCTCAGCAGACATGCTGCCACGATCTCGTTTTTTTACATCCTTCCTTTCCTTTTTCTCACGCTTCTGCTTTTCTTTATCTTCCTTTTCCGCGACCTTCTTCATAAAATTGAACATCTTCTTCCTTCGATAACCAAGGTCGAACCAGCCCTAGTTGTTCATTAGAACGCAGGCTCGCACACACGCACGTACAACTTCCACCTTCGCCAAAAAACAATCAGCTATTATTAATTCATTACTTAGGGCTATCAGATACTGTTTTTTCCTCTCTACTTTTTTGCATCGTTTAAATTCTCATGTTGCAGTGTTCGTTTACAACTTTTTGTTATCAAAACAATGTTATCTTATCTGTGAAACTAAACAATTCTAATTCACAGTCTATTTGTCATAATTTCATAATCTCATTTATTTATTTTCTCAATTATAATTATTCGTTTGCATAAAGCAGTTTTTGCGAAAAAAAAATTTAAAAACAGTTTAAGTTACTAAAAATAAACTTGAACCACCACTTTTGAGGTGAAATAAAACTTTGCAGTCTGACAGTAATTGAGTCAAAGTGAGATTAAATTTACTTTTTTTTTCTTTCTTTCTCTCTCAGTCTTTTCTTCTATTATTTTGATACATACATCTGACCGTGTATACATTTTTCAGTTCGTCACGTTACCACGAGTGCTAACACACTTTTTATTTTAAAGAACCCTCGAGCGGCACTCGTAAAGCACTTCGTGAAAGATACTGTAGCAAAATGGAAAATTGAACGTTAGGTCTCGCAGTTGTTGACAACTGTGCTCAAAATTCTGGCTTTGCAATTGTAATCGTTGCATAACTCAATTTTATAGAACCTCTAAACTAAAAACAATCACAATTTATCGTTTCACTTTTTTTTGTTCGTTCATTGATTTTGCAATATTACTACAAAAGAAAAAAAATGGAATGAAAAAAGAAGAAAGGAATGAAAAAGAGAAAGAAAGAATGAGTCATGATGCATTCTATACATTGCTATCAGTCTGATAATATTCCTGGTAACATAATCACATGTCATAATCTCATCAAAAAAGTCTCACATCAAACCGCAATTACAATCTAAATAAAACAAAAAATCCACTCAAGGTGTGACCGCAGAGCTGTCAGATTTGCAAGTTTCCGACAAGGGGGAGGATGTAAACAAAGAGCAAAGTGACAAGGTTGACAAAAGGGCGCGGAATGTGTATCCCGGACGTATGCCGCTGCTTGGCAAACGTCACGAATAACGTAACATAACACTAACACATCAGCCGATCTATTCGAGTCGATATATACCTCTGGAAAAACCAAAAGAGAATTCGCCCGGTGAGTAATTAGTTGGCTCTCAGTCTTGAAGACACTTAATTCGGGCGCATTTTTTTCTGTTCCGACTGTTTACGTTTTTTCTTGTCGTTGTTTTTCTCCCGTTTGTTATTATGTTGCGCGAAAAAGAGCGAGATATCCGGGCGGCTAGTTGTCACAGGCGACGATTCGCAGCGGCGCTCGCACGACGACACGGCCAACTGTCATGGCAGCCGACGACACTCGCGGACAAGAGCCTCGTCACGAGCTCTCGGGACAACGTACTCTCTTGGAGCCGCGACGCACCAGACGTAACGCGACCACACACACCAAATCAACCTCGATCGCCAGGAGCACTGCACTTCCACCACAACAGAGCAATCGCCCCAGCGCGCGCACGCGCATGCGCGTCCAACAACCTCTCGTTTATCGCGCGAATTTTTAACTCAATAAATGGAAACTTGAACTACTTTTATTAATGTTACTGCTTTTGTCAACGAACTTGTTACTTTAACAACAATCTGGATCTTTGTCTGCAAAATTTAACACGATTGACTGTCGGTTGTTTTGATTGTCATTGTGCAACATGAAGTTGGTCGCGGTTTGTTTACTTTTTGAAAGATTTGTTGTCAACTTCACGTTGTAATGTCATGTGTGAGGGGGATCTTGTTACCGTTTTAGCGCCGGACTTTTTGTTGGATTGTTGAAAGAAAGGTGGATGACGAGTGATGATGAATGGGTTGAGGTGTATGCGGAGGTGCGTCAGCGTGGTTACGAGCGGCAGGTCCCGCGAGATAAGCTGTCAAGCGAAATGGAAACCGGTGTGCCTGTTTGGTACCAGCGCACTGACACACGCGAACGACACTGTTGGCGAGATCGCGCGCCAGTGGCGTGAACGATTTGAAAAGGAAGGAATTCCGGAACCTATCGAATCGATTGAGCATATCATTGCTCATATTATTGGAACTTCTAAGGTTTTACGAAGTTTTCCTCATAAATTTGTGACTTCTTATTTTGTCGTTTTTGTTTTTGACAAGATTTTAATGATTTGTTTTGCCTTTTTGCAGATTACGGATTTAGTTATTCATAATGACATGAAATTGGACAATGAACAAATTCAAAGATTGAATTCGTTGTGTGAATGTCGACTGTTGAGGTAAGACTTTAACGTTGTTATTTTTTAATATAAAGAAATGGATTTGAAAAGAACGCTTTTTTTCAGAATGCCCGTGCAATATATTATTGGCGAATGGGATTTTCGTGACCTCACTTTGAAATTAGTCCCTCCTGTATTTATACCTCGGCCTGAAACGGAAATTCTTGTAGAAATTATGTTAAAAGTTATTTCTTCTGTGGATAGTGTAGATAAACTTAACGTTTTGGAGATTGGCTGTGGATCTGGAGCAATATCCTTATCCCTTTTAAAATCATGTAAAAAGGTAAAAAAAATACATAAAAATTAATTCAGTTTTTTACTGAAACTTTTTTATAGGGGAAATTAAAAAATTTATATTTGCAGGTAAATTGTATTGCAATTGATACAAACATTCACGCTTGTAATTTAACATTGGAAAATGCAGAAAAGTTGGGACTCAAAGAGAGATTGAAAGTTTTTAACGCGACGTTAAAAGAAGATGAAACAATCAGTCTAGACTCGACGTTCAATGGTGATTCTGAAATCGACCTGAACTCTGCAAATCAATTTGATTTTATCATAAGCAACCCGCCTTATATTCCGACAAAACAAATTTTTAAACTGGAGCCTGAAGTGAAAGTGTAAGTGAGAGATAACAAAACAAGTCAATTTTGTAAATAATTTTAAAAATTTTCTAACTTATTATATAATTCATTTTGTAGATATGAAGATATTCGGGCTTTGGATGGAGGCAAGGATGGTTTGAAGGTGATAAAACCAATGTTAAAATACGCGTCAGTTGCTTTGAAACCAGGCGGTCGTATCTTTTTTGAAGTTGATCCATCGCACCCGGACTATGTGGAGTTTTTCACAAAAAAATATACCGAACTGAAATTACAGTATGGACATACGTATAAAGATTATTGTAACAAGGAAAGGTTTATTGAAGTATTAAAAGTAGTATAAACAATTGAGGAATTGTTTATTTTCGGCACATCTCAAATTAAAATTTTTTACCTGGCAAAAATGTGCAAAACTGAATTTTCTTTCAATTCCATGGATCAGTAAATTGCTTCTTCAACCAAATTGTTACTATTTGTCAATTCTTTATTTGGGTAAAAAAACGTTTACAGTTGAAAATGTTGCGTTTTTAATAGTAGCTGTGAACCGTAAATAAAATTCAAATTGATGTAACACTGTCTTAACTAACATTTTTAAACCATTCCGAATTTTGTAGTAAGCTTTACTTGTTTGAGATCTACATGGAACCGGTTACAGTTTTAATATCACATGTAAAAATACTTTCGGCGACGATTTTTGAAGACCTTGTGAAAACAATTTATTTGGTCAATGTCAAAGAAGCTGTTTGATTTTTAATCATAATACTGTCGTAATATAAAACTAATAACTAAGAGTGAAACATCAAATCCTTTTTTTTAACTTTTAACAAGTAACAATTTAATAGTACTTCGGTTTACAACGTGATTTGATGTTGAAATGAGTGTTTGAGTCATAAACTATTATTTATAAAATAATATTATTTACACAATATTAATTCGTGTGAATATCTTTATCCAGCAGCAAAATTTTATCTTACATAACAATCAACGAAACAATTCAAATCATAAAGGCACAAAATGGCATTGTAGAAAAGCTTATTTTTAAACTTTTTGTTCTTAGTTAGTTGATTACAAATTGGAAACGGTTGTCTATGTTCAAGCTTTGTCATTACTATTGCGTACAATTTGCTTATCCGGATACTGTCAATTTATCAAGCGTTTGCAAAAATGTTCAAGCGTGGAATACCGGGGATTAGAAAATACAATCCTTGATAGATTAACAGTCTTACAGTATAAAAACTTTCTGTTATTCGCAGAACAAACTAACTGTCCGTGCGAAGTTGTACTCAAAACTTGACAATACAGTTTGTGATTTTTATTTTTACTTTTTTGTTTTTGTTTCTTTTCCTGGAGTAATGAAACAGTTGCTACTTTCATCGCAAATGATATGTACGACTTAGAATCACAGCACAATTATCAGAAGCTAAATAATTCATCATTGAATTGTGATTTGTTATGAATGATCGAAGTAAGTTCAACTGCTCGACATAAAGTCCTAAGACGAAAGGAAAATTTGTGCCATTATCTTTTGTTATGACAATGAAAGATTCGTTTAAGTCGAGATAATGCTAATTAACAAAATAAATTTCATTAGGCCATGTTAAATTCAACTACTTGTGACAAGTTTGGTCTGAATCGACAGAACCAAAATCTTGATTAATCGTACAATAATTTTATAGAAGAATTATCTACTTAACTACGCTTAAAAAATAACGTTCGATAAAACTATTGATTTATGAATTGCCAACTGTTTGTCGATCACTGATTAAGGCAAAAACAAGTCGCACATTCAAAATAAGCACATGCGCTTTTATAGAAAAATAATTTCACTATTACAATATAGTTGTACAGTTACATTTGTCACAGAATCAGTCGAAGTTTCTGTTGAATATTTACATTTCGATAATCGATTATAAAAACTTACAATTAATAACGATTAAATTTGCGAGAACTTCTTTCTACTTTTGAAAGTGGAGTCTTTAGGAAAACATGATTTCAAAAATGATAGTAAATGATGACAAATTTACAGAATTTCATTCTTGATCATAATTTCGTTAACGCAAAAGTTGTACTTAGAAAAAACAATGATTGTTGATTTTGTCATTCTCGATAACATTTCGGTAGAATAAATGCAATTTCCTTGATTCTCAATATAAATACAAATAAAATGATAATAAGATTTTAAACAGAACGTTCTTGTTTACCAAGACGAGTTGTAAATGAAATGATTCAAAACAATAGTTTTCAAAGAATTAATAAAACATAAGCTGTTGTAAAGCAGCAGTCAAACAAAATACCAAAAAATAATAAAAACAATTCTCAATTGAAATTCTAAAAATGAAAAAAATAGCATATAATCAAACTAAAACAAATAATTCAATTCCTTAACTCCATCAAGAGAAGAAAAAATATTTTCCTCATGCTTGCAACACCTGGACGTACTCAGAACTTTACTATCAGATCGCTTTATTTCATAAATTCGTTGTCTTCAGATTGGTCCAACTTTGACGTCTCATCCAGAAGTTCAACCAAGTTTATCGTTTCCGGATCGTTGCCGGAAATCCTTCTTGTCATACTGACACTGCGAGCTATCTTCTCGATGGCTTTCTCCATTCGTTGTTTTTCACGTTCCACTTTCAGTTTCGTAAACTCGTCATCATCGTCGATATTTGAATCGGAAGATCCACGACGCAAACTACGATTACCTATCGTAACAAAAAACTACAATTATTTTTGACATTCCACTTTGTTATCAACCATGAAGTTCAAGACATTTGTAATCTCAAAAAGAATAAATATTTCATCGACCGTACCCAACGATTCATTATCGTCATCATTATCGGCAAAATTAATGGCAGTTTCTGACGTGTTGAACTTCTCAAAAACATTCGAGTCGTTTCTGACGATGTTGCTCAAGCCCAAACTACTGCTGGGAATAAAAACGTCCTGCACCGGTGCACTGACGGAAAACTGTCGTGAATTTTTCGTCTGAGGCACGTTCACAGGTGCACTAGGTGGTGGAGGACCTTGTGGGAAGATATTTTGAACGTGTGGTCGCGGATCGTTTCGCATCGACGTCAAAGTCATCTGCTCATCGACCTCTTCTATAACTCCGATTCGCATCGAACCTAAAGCAAAAAACTACATTTTAGTTTCAAAATCAATTTAACGAAAATCGGACACATTGAATCTCATTGTAACCTGGATTTTGTTTTTGCAGTGATATCTGAGAGGCCGAATTGGCCAACCTTGCAGGCGTTTTGGACCCATCAATTCGATCCTCCTTACTGAACAATTTTTTCAACACGCTCGCCGCACTGTTGATCCTCGACAACGAACCACCGTGATTGCTAGCGACAGAACTCTCACTAATAGTTCTCTCTCGGTTGCTCACACGACTCGCACTCCTGAAAAAGAAACCAAAAGTCACAAAATTGCAACCAACATCATTTTAAAAACTACTTTATACAATTTACAATGATCAATTACATAAAACGAGAAGAAAACAGTCACTGACAAGCAGATTGCTTGCGTGACGATAAAACTGGTGCACAAGGTCGCAGTTTTACGAGGAATTTTTTTTCATTCCATCGAGTCATTTAGATCTGGGCGAAGATACTGTAAGTTTTGTTTGAACGAGCTATTAACTCGATGGGTCTAATTGAATTACAATTTTGCATCGCGTTTAATTACCTCGACAGTTTTCCACCAACGCTAAAATGAATTCCGGACATTGCATCGTCTGCCAGGTCCGGTCTGAACTTATTTCCGTACTCTGGAGCCATGTCCTCGATTCGCACAGACGAAGGTGCAATTTCCTGTTGAGCAGCGGACAGTTGGATGTTTGCAGTCGACGGTTCAGGGTGCTCTTCTCGGAACGGTTCTGACGCTGCTGTGTGGGGTAGTTCTTTGGGGAATATCTCGTCCCAGTACTGATCTTTTATTAGTTCTGGATGTTCGTGGTGCATCTCATCAACAATTAAGTATCCAACCTGCAAAGCAAAAAATTATTAAAATTGAAATTAAATGAAACTTCCATGATACTACGTATCTCAGCAAAAACTACTAATTGATTTTCTGGATCGAACAAAAATATTGAAAGTTGAAGAAATATTTACTTGAAGATTTCTATCGATGATCCAGTTGACTTCAAAGTCGTCATCGTCTTCGCCAAAGGGGTTGATCAATGTCTCGGCGACTTTGAGCCAACCCATATAAAAGAAAAATTCGAGAGTAGTAAAAACAGGAAAATAAAGATCGATATTAGCGGTGGATTTGCTCGCAACCCACTGTCTGCCCATGACGTTGGTGATAAAATAAGTGTAGGTCGCGATCGTGACAACCTGCGTGTACACGAGGGGTATGCTAATGGTGTCGTAGGTAATCAGATTACCGCAGTTGCCCCGGAATTTGTTCAGCTCGTCGATGAGCGTTTTCACGGCAAAGTCGTCGCGTATTCTGCCTTCTTTGCGAGCTCGCGTCACGATACTGGCAGCCCACACAATCGGCAGCCAGTGTTTGCTCAACTTCGGTGACTTTTTGTGCAACGAGTCGATTATATGCAGTTCATTTTCTAATAAAAGACCAGCTTCCACGAAATGGTCCAATGTTGGGAACCTCTTCTTCACACGAGGAGAAACGTCCGAGAGCACAAGTGTCAGACAAAAACAGATGTACCTGAAAAACACAAATTGCTTCACTTGAGAACCTTTTTTTTATTTGGAAGGAAGTTTGAAATTGGAACTAATTTTTGAATCGATTTTGTTATTGAAAGAAAAAAAAAGTATTATCGTTTGCATTGCTTGAATGGCATCCTTTTGATGTCACTTACAATTTGATTGGCAAACATAACACTACCGTTAATTGAAAGCATCACAACGATTCGCTTCTTTACAATTCATCGGCGCCTTTTTACGTTAGATAATAAATGTTTCATGCCACGCAGCTCCGCGGCGTTCTCATTCCTAACCCTGAACAGAATTTTAATTATCTACTAGGAAACTCGCTTCTTTATTTCAGAATCATTTTTTAAAAGACAATTTTAAGTTTCGCAGTTATTCAACAGCTATTGTAACAGACATTCTTGCATTTTTAATAACATTCTAACCATCAATTAAAATGTAAAAAAAAGTTATTTCAAAGAAACGTATAGAAATGTTGCAGATACAAATATTCAAATGAAACTAGACCTTTGAGTTTGAAAAAAAGCAAAAGTACAGCAATTGCAAAAGTTAAAAATAAAGTTTTGCAAGTTTTGCAACTACCTCATGATTGTTCGGCGCATAAGTCTCCCTCGTTCGTCGTTACCGTGGATAGTGGCCGATACAAACACGGCTATAGAATCGGGCCAAGGAATGGCAGTGTACTGATTCCACCACCTCGTCATAACGATTGTTACATAAAAACCAAGTACAAAAGAAAGTGGTATTTGACTGCTATGCTCTTGACAGTAATCAACTACTTTCTCAAACGTTTTCTTTTGATCAGCATCCAAAATCATCCGATACAGTAGCGATAAGGAATAATAAATTGCTAGGAATAACGCCAGATCGATCCAGACTAGTTTGTAAATACTTGCTCGCCACCTGTAACCAATTTTCGTTATCAAAATTTAAATTCGTTCAACTTAAATTTTAATCTTTGCATTTTTCATAATTTTAAAACGACAAATTTACCTTAACAGTAGTTTTAGAAAACAACCCAACCATCTGCAGGTCGCGACCTCACGTGTATAAGTCACCGTCATGTTGAAGAATAGTGGTAGGAATAAATAATAAATATAAACCGTTTACAAAGTTTGTTGCAGTAAAAATCGTAAGTTGAGAATAGGAAGGATCATTGCAAACAATCACGTTGCAAGACGCGTTCCCTGGTTGATGGTTACGTCAGTGCGATGGAACATCTGAGCCTCACGTGGGACCATTTTAACATCATCCATCAATAAGAAATGGAATTAAAGAAATGACTTTTCAAGTGCAGTCACGCAATAATTAATAAAAACGGCAGGTTAATTGACGAGGAAAAATATTGAGAAGTAAATTGAAGGTGTTTTCTGTCTCTGTCTTTGGATTTGCCGGCTTCCGTGTCACTTCAAGGCTGAACTAAGAGATATTTGCAGTTTGTCTGACGATTGTTACTGGGATGTCACTTTTATCATATGTTGCACGAGACTGCGTATCTGGAATGAGAAGAATATTTTTTTACAACTTCAAATCAAATCATTGACAATGTTTATTAAAAATTTCAAACACGAAATTAGTTCCAAAAATAATTTTAGAGGAAATGAAACTCCAGACAGAACGTTGATGTTGTGTGTTCATTCAGTTTAGTGTTTTTTTTTATTTTGATACAACGAAAGAATAAATACTTGTTGTTTGAATTGCCATCAATGATAATTTATTCTATGATCCCATTTATTGAATCGATGTTTTCTACGTTGAATTGAAATACATCATGAAAACTATTTTTTACGAGAATTTTCATCTTTGATTTTGTTATCTTTTTAGGAACAATGTAAATATTCATATTTGCATGAAATATTGAAATTGATAAACTTAGTTTTTTCAAGGTTGAAGCCAAAGACCTTTGAATGATTGTTTATCAATCGCATTCCAACCGACTTATCTGCAAATTTTCATGTAAAATTAAGTGTAATTTGTTTTGCTTATCATACAGTCTGATACTGTTAACTCATACAACTGGAAAGTTATTGTTATAGTACTACTTTGCACTGACTAGAAAATGGGATGTCGAATATAGTTCTAGATTAAAATTTCAGTGGTCCAAAATTGTGCAGCACATGAGTCACTGGCCTGACAGAAGTTTGTTCATACAACTTTGTTGTGAATCAGTTTTTATTTTTAGTCATGTTTTTGTGAGTTTTGGTCATGACAAGTAAGATTTCATTAAACAGACAAAATGTTCAAATACTTTTTAATGTTCGGCAAACAATCAAGTCATTCATTCATGTAACTGACATTTTTTTGTTAAACTGTTTGTTTATCGTTGTGAAATCATACAAATAATGAAATCAAGTTTCTTTACATCTAATATTTACAACGTTGTTGACATTTTTAATAGAAAACGATAACGAGACATCAGATTTGTTTACATTTAATGTCCACAAAATTGTTTACATTGTAGAACGAAAAACATTTTAACTTGTTTGCTTTATATTTTTGCGAAAAAAGTAGAACACTCAAAAGGAAACAGCAAACTTTAATCAGTGTAAAAATGCCAATAAAAAACAATAACAAGAACCTTAAATTTGAACGAGTTTTGCATGCGCGCGCGCACACGTGCTCCGATTAGGAGACTGTGCAAAATAACAAATCCTGCGTCCTACCAGACTGCCTGTCAAAAATGCAATTCACTCCAAAGTCGAGCAACAACAATTGATAGAAACCATCATCGACGGTTTTTCCATTGTTGACACTGCTTGACAATCATCTACTCGGAACTCGTTTACATTGTCACAAACAAAGCGCGCCTACTTACGTTACACCTTTATCGTTGACTTTTGTTCCGTTGGAAATCCTGCAGTGATTTGCCATGCTAATTACAGCAATTTTGAGTAAACTTTTTGATGTTTTGTAATGTTACATTCAAATGTGCAAATTTTAAATCGCGTGATAATATTGTCAACTGGGACAGAGTGTTTTCTTTGTGGGTGGGCTGACACTTAGTTGGACGACGGATGTCCGATTGCGACACCACGCGACGGTAGAAAAGCGTGCACTGACAAGAGAGCAAGAGGATAAGCGGCGAACAGCCGTCTGGCGGCCAATTTTAGCGGTGGCGTTGCCGTCGCCTGATGTTGTCGGTGCGCTGGTCAATGCGCTACTAAAACAATGTCAAGACCACAACTTTTTTGGCCGCTGTTGTCAAAGCGAGTGTATTTTCTAGTAAAATTTTTGACTCTCATTTTACTGCTTTAACTATTTTAACTCATTTAATTCATGCTCAAAATTCCCAATTTCAACACATCACTTTTTTGCAATTTTCTTCCAACAATTATTTTGCAATTTAAATTTTAAAATAATATTTCAATTTCGTAATGAATAAAATGTGAATTTTGGTGATTTTGGAAAGTTACGTTTTTTGCAATAACATAGATAAAATTATAGATTATTGTTTATCATTGAAATAGATATGATATTTTCATTTTCATAAAAGCAGTCGTGTTATATACAACCCGTGTACTACTTAGTTGACTCATTTATTACGTAACATAATAAACGCACACAGCAAAGTTAGATCACATATCAAACAAGATTCACTTCAGTTGCAAATATGAATTACCAGAGCATGAAAAATGTATAAAACATAACAAAAATAAGAAAAGATAGAAAACATTTAGTATATAAACATTTTATTGAAAATAAATTATTATACATACATCTCTTAAGTACCGCTGGATAATCTTAAACTACGTATAATTTAATTTAAATTAATAATAATTGGTCAATACAATTTTTACAATATCCTTCAATAATTATTTGTCAGTTTTTTGTTCATTGTTCGACAACAAACTTGAATTTACTGTTCAAACCTAAAACTTGCAAGTACAGAAAACTAAGTATTATGTACAAGTAGTGGAAAATAAACATTTTCTTTTTTTTCGTAGTTTTTCAGGTTTCAACAATAAATTACACTTTTCCTGAAGCCATTAACTCGTTATATTTCTCGTTAAAAATATTGTTTTGATGTAACAATCAATAAAGTCTTACATTTAAGGAAGATGAAACTGAAACAGCCAGTTGAAGAACAAAACTTTGGTTTACAAAATTCAATGATTTTTAAATGTTGTGAATCCAGTTTACTTGAACGAACGAAAATAGATTTTGAGGTAGAGATGATGCGATTTGACAGTGAGTGATTCTCAGTCAGACTGGCACTTGATTTTATTTTCTACTTTTCAACATCCTTAAATAGTAAACTTACAGATATGTATAACAGTTCGTAGACAGTCACCTAATTAATAATTTTTTTTGAACATTAACATTTAGCCTTTGATGAGATAAATCTTAACGAGCGTCAAATTGCATTTGATTCCAACTAACGTTTATGTTGGTCCCTAAAAGTCACAGCCGATAAATGCAACAAACACCAGTTCACGATTAAGGCCACGCGTACAAATCACAATACTCCGCAATTGACAATAACTTTATTTTTTTTCGTTTTTAATGACAAAAAACATTTAATTTTTACTGTTCAACATGATTAGTTATTATCAAATGCAGACACAAATTTGTTTTATTTTTTCATCAAACGAAAATTAGTACAATTAAAGTGTAGAAAATAGTATTTCAGCCGGTCGTTTGTTGGGTATAGATTTTCAGATTCAAAATGGCACGAGTCTGTTAAATTCCATACGTCTTATTTTTCATAACTCTAATGATTGTTTATGCTTTGATAATTAGGAGACAATTGTTGTAAGGATGCTCGACTTCGTTGCAAAATCTCCAGGTCTAGAGAAGACAATTTTTTGTTTATTTGTTGTTGTCTAATTACTATAAACTAACAATTGATATTCATCTTAATATTAAGAATTGTCCTACTTAATTGGAAGAACTTAATTTTTGTACATCCCTCCCCTTTATTGTTACCTGATTGTTGCATGTTGTGTAGAACGAGACCAATTAGCAACGAGCTCAGTCTCGTTTGTTTCAGTCAGCCTTTGGTTAGACAATCGATGCATTTTATTCTTTCGTTCCATTGTTGCCAAATAAATCATATCCGGAGCGAGAGTGTTTTTCAAAGTTTTGTACAGTACCCTGAACAAAAATTAATTGTTACATTTTGAAACAAAACCAACTTACAAAATTTAGATTACAATAGACATTTTTTTTGCAGTCACCTAGGCATCAATGCAAGAACGGATGATAGAATGAGAATCAGCCAATAAGTGTGTCTGGTGAAAGCTTTTTCCATGACCCAGTATGAACCAGGCAGTCCCATACAATTCACACAAACTGCGTTGTAAAATAGACAAAATCCAAAAAATCCGCCCAGCGAAGCCAGAATTGCTGCTCCATGAATTATCGTCTGAAATCAATGAAGTAAAACAGAAACAGTTAAATTTCAGTTTTTTCTAGTTTGAAATTAGAAAATTGAATAAAAGTATGTACCCAAGATTTAGCTTCGATGAGTGCAAGAGCTAACATAACAATTATGCAAGCGGACATGATTGTCGTGCCGAATTCCCAAATGTCAATGTCGGAGTCATAGTAAGCCTAAAAATGATTGTTGATTAGCAGGTAATTTGAACGATCTGCAGCTATTTTTGTCAAACTATGAAACAAAAAACTAATAAGTAACGTTGCTAAGACAATCAAAATGGAACAGAACAAAACGAAAGAGAATTGAAAAGTTATTTTGAAATGAAAAAGAAATTATACTAACAGCTGTTGTGACGAGAAATATAACGACACTTTGATAGAGGGCGTCCGCAATGGTTACCCAGAAATAATGAGGCTGGTAAGCCAAAGCGAGACGTCCCCTTTCATAAAGCTTTGGTGTTTCGAGAAGAATACTGGCTGGTGCTATCCTATCATAAATGCCAAGTGCCAAAGGTGGCAGTGACGTGAAAAATAAATTATAAAGCATCAAGTATATCTGGTCAAACATTACTGCTCCAGAAAATCCGCAATAAAACTGCAAGAACAGAAGAAATCGAACAAAGTTAAAAAACCAACTAAACCAACGTCTTTTCTTGTTTCGCATCTTTTTAACTAACTTGATTCAACTATACCTGGTACAAAAACGTTAGGAAGACAAAAGTGGCGTTCTTGTAAAAAAAATACAAAATCATTTTCGAGAGTCGGTCGTAGCACCAGTGGCCATGGTGTAGTAACAGCGGAACGAGCATAGGAAACTTTCCTATCACAAAATCGGATGCCATAACTGCTTGGGTACCTTCGCGTCCTGCTACCCCGACACCCACGTCGGCCGTTCGGATCATGCTCACGTCATTTGCTCCGTCTCCGATTGCCAATGTTCTCATCTTTAATTTTTCTTTCACGACTCTTACAATGTAGGCCTAAAAACAAAATTCCAAGTAAACAAACATTCACAACAATGAAACAAACGTAATCTAAGTTGTACAAAAAAGTTATGCTAACTTTCTGAAGAGGAGTTGCTCGACATGCTAAAACGCTGTTGCAATTTCTCGTGAGCTCTAAGAACGGACCAGTTAGTCCCGACTTAGGATCCAATATGAAAGTTAACGTCTTCCCGTCAACGATCAAAGATCGCTGTTTTTTACAATGATCTTCTCGGTGGTTCGACAGTTCATTTCGTGAGACACTCGGGCCGAAATCAATCAGCAAGTCATTAGAGTTAGACGTTACGTGGTTGTACTCAAGCTGCTCTTGATCCAAGATGCTTTCGCGCTGAATTGTTTCTAAATGATTATGAATGATTGTTTCTGCGACGGATTTGGACTTCGCTTGCAAGTCCAACAGTTTCATCGAAGGTGAAAATAGCCCGGATGCGTAGGCTATGTTTACAGCGGTTTCCGGTTTATCGCCTAAACAAAAAGGAAATTCAATCAACAACGGATTTAATAAACACAGTGAAAATAGAATTGTTGGGTGTGTTGGAATGGGAGTAACAAATGTCGTTGATTAAATGAGAGGAGAATTGTTTGATGGAGCACCTGTTAGAACCCAGACGACAACTCCGGCAGAAACGAGTGCACTCATGGCCTCGGGCACTCCAACTTGCAGCTTGTCCTCGACGCCAGTCGCGCCGAGCAGAGTCAAATGTTTTTCCAAGCTCGCGTAAGAGTCTTGAATGCGTCGCTCCCTATTGTCAATCGCCGCTTCGGCTTCCTCGAGCTTCTTCTGCCACGTCTCGTATTCCTGCGCGTCGAGGGTGCGCTTCGCCATCACCAGGGTGCGCAACCCCTGACGAGCGTATGTTTGCAACGACTGTCGTATCTTCGCCCTTGACGTTGGCAGTTCATCCTCCGTGTCTAATGACAGAGACGGTATGATTGTCGTGTCCGCCCCTTTGCTGTACAAAATGATTTTACCGGAAATCGGATGTCGCACTATCACCGACATGCATTTTCGGTTCGCATCAAAAGGTAAAACCTGTAATGAAAAATTGAAAGTTGAAATTTATCAGGAACTAGAAAAAAGACTTGTTCTACTTTTGCAAGGTTTGAAGTGGTTCAAGTTGATGTTTACTTTTAGAACTTCATACGATAAGGTCTGTTTGTTTGGTATTAAAACAATGGCACTTTTCGGTGTACGTTTGATGAGACTGACGTTGTACATCTTGGCCGCTTTAACCAGAGCCAATTCGTCAGGGCTTTCGGCTTCGAAGATTGGGTCGCCGTTTTCAGTGCTCGACTGCGTACTTGCTTCCACGCTCGCTGACTCGTCTTGAATTCTGTTGTTGTAGAAACCAAGAGGGGAATGTTTCCTGTAATAATAAATACGTAAAAAATGATTCTTTTCAACACTCAATCAATTAATTTCGTTTATTTGAATCAACGTACTTGATAAACCGTTCCATCTTTGTGATTTTTTCAACAACACCGTTAGCACTCATGATGTCGCGATGCGGGTGGGTGTTCACCACAACCGTGTTACAAATAGCCAACGAAATTAAAAACTCCTGCAGTCGGTGTCTGTAACAACTTATCAACAAGTCTTCCTTCAGTCGAGAACAGGGTAACAATTTTTCGCCCTCGCCCAAGTGCTCGTAATCCTGGTCCCCAACCACGCACTTACGAAACAGCATCTTGTTCTCAGTCAAAGTACCTGTTTTATCAGAAAACACGTACTGTATCTGCGAACAATAATTAAAATTTTTTAGATACAATTTCACTTTGACTATTAACTTTTTCAATTTTGAATTGAATTGTTTACTTGTCCAAGTTCCTCGGTGATGTTGAGAGCCCTACACTCGACTTTTCGACCGGATTCCAGGTCGGTGAGAGCAGGGTCATGACCGATATGATAAACCTGACCAATCTTGGTCATCTCTATAGTAACGTACAAACTTAACGGTATCATAATTTGAAAAATAACAATGAACATCCAAAAAGCCAGCATGCTCTCGTAACTCGGATCTTGAATGTCGTATAAAAAGGGTATCGATCCAGCGATATAGCCTGCACTTGACGCGTACGCTGATAGCCACAGCCGACAACCTGTTGCTCCAACCACACAAAGTATCACCAAAATAATCACACACCAAATCACATCCACGTTCATTTGCTTCTCTAGACGTGATCGCTAAAACAAAAAACAACAACAAATTAAAATCGAAGTTTAACTTTGATTAATTCTTTCAAATTTTTTTTTTTTGTTTGTGTAAATTACCTTATATCTAGGTCCCCCATTATTGAGCATCGCTTTGGTCTCATGACCAGCGTAAACCACTATACCCTCTACAAAATCAGTGTTCTTCAAAAGGCATTCCCTGAGCAGAAGATTCTCAGTTGTAACAGGTACTCGAACTCCACTCGGATGAATCACCGTGCCATGGAATCTGCGATTGGAAAAATAACAACTCATCAATTGTTCAATCAAGGATGGATCCTTGCGAGTCTATTTTTATGATTACCTATAAATTTTTGTGCTAGGCCGATCGACCTCAAGGACCGAGCGAAATTTACTCGGCTGAAAATTGTCCTGCAGATCAAGGAAGCCTCGTATCACTTGTCGTTGCTTCAGATTCGTCTCGCCGTCCAGGTTGCACGTGTCCAGGTACGCAAAACCTTGTGGATCGCTGCTCCTTAACAGCAAAACATCAGCTGGTACCAATTCGTTGTTCGAGAGGTGTACCAGATCGCCAACTTTGATGTCCTTCCACGCGACTCTCTTGTATCTGTCACCGTCGCTGGAAAAAGTTTGTTTATTGTTTAAAAAAATGTTTCCACTAGAAATTTTAAAACGCGATACTTGTTTGTAAAAGAAATGCAGCAGTTGTAACAAGATCGAAATGTTCTCGACGCGAAAATTACAACACACATCGATTGTCATTTGACACGAATAAGTTACATTATAAATGACCTATAGCTTTGTTGTCAGCCGCTATGATATATTGTAAGCACCTCGCTATCAGCCAACGTACGATATCGTGATAACCGTTTTCATTGAACCACCAATCATTTCACCTAAGTTATATATTCTTTACAGTGATGGATGGAGGTTTTCTGATGAATTAGATTGAAATCATCGATCCAGTTTCGTTGAAACCTTTTGCGGAAAGCAAAAAGACAGAGGAGCATATTTTATTGACCAGCCGATGAAATCTTTAATAATGCAACAAAAGTAAAAAAATTGCTCGCAGTTGCGTCATACGTTGTGTACAATAAACGATACCTTAAAAGTTATGTAAAGTTTGAGAAGTAAAAAAATTGAAATGAGAAAAAAAACGAGAAGAATGTTTGGCTGACAAATAAGTTTGCTTATCAAGTGAATGAAATGTTAATAAATGAGAGATGCCTGAGGGCACTCGCATAATGAGAATCAACGGCGATGATTAAATGATGTGTGATATTGGCCTTGATTCCTCCTCAACCTCGTTTTCAGACTGATTGTAAGCAACGATCTTGAATCTAGGCTTAACATCCTCGCTGCTAAAGTAGCTGAATGATGACGATCATTGGCGAACTGACTCACCTGATGTACACACGACAGGTCGAATTATTGATCCGTCGATCATTCGCCAGTCGCCTTCTGTCTTCGAAGAAATCTTTTACTGCGGTCACACCCAGCACGAAAATAACCGGGACCATCGCAATTTCCTTTCCGAACGCGTTTATCGCCGGCACCCAATTTAATAAAACTATGAAAATAAAGTACAGATTCGCCACACGGTGAAACTGCTCCATCAAGTTTCGAGGCAGGAAGGTCAGTATCGTGTATTTGGTTGTGCGTACTCTGAAACCATTAAAAAAATGAATTAAAATTCAATTTCTATTTTTGGACTTGATTGAAATGTTGCAAGGGATCTACCAGGGGAAAAACTGTATTGCATATTTCAATAAATTAACCCTTTATAAGAAGGGAGCAAAATGAGTTTCCCTTGTTACGAAATATAATTTGATTGGAATTTGTTCAACATTATTGATTTTAGTCTTTTACTGGAAGGTTCCCTTTTAATCACAATAAATAGATGAAAATAATGACCTGTTATTCTTCACCCCATTAGGATGTTTTTTAAGCGGTGTTTTTTGTGGAATCAGATGATTGGGAATAATTGTCCTCATGCGAGGCTCCTCTGTAACAACTCCAAAACAGCGCATCCATATCTTTTGCCACCACGGAACTGTTATGCTACGACGTATCGTATAGATGGATTCTGATCTGTAATCAACAAGAATAACAATGATTAGTCGTTCATTCATTGAAGTTGTGCATTTTTTCTCGTTCAAACTGCGGTCGTTGAATGTTACTCGAGGAGTATAAACGTCAACAACAAATTTGCAAACGTAATGCTGATTAGATGAGATGATATTGTTATCATTTTGTGACTTTTTGAAATGCAAAAATGTTGCTTTTTTTCAAGACGAGGTGGCCGAGTGGTTAAGGCGTTGGACTGCTAATCCAATGTGCTCTGCACGCGTGGGTTCGAGTCCCATCCTCGTCGACTTTTTTTTTTCATTTTCCTTCATTCAGAAATCACATTTTCTGTAATCATTCATTTTTTAAAATCGTTAACGTTAGAACAAATCAAGTTTTAATGGATTGAAATTGTCAAACGTCATTTACAAATGAATTCAAATGAATTTTAAAATAACAAACATTTCCTCATTTCAATGTAAGGAATAAATTTC
Source organism: Telenomus remus (assembly GCA_020615435.1). Taxonomy (NCBI): domain Eukaryota; kingdom Metazoa; phylum Arthropoda; class Insecta; order Hymenoptera; family Scelionidae; genus Telenomus; species Telenomus remus. The sequence goes on from CM036338.1 coordinate 3,096,627, forward strand.
TGTTGCTCATAATTATTAATAGAATTACAATAACAAAATGATTCCCAAAACGGAGGCAATGATGTGTCCTTATAAAAGTCCGGAAAACCGTTAGGTTGGTTATTGAAAACCCGATGAAAAATGCAAATGTTATTGTATAATATCCGAGTGACTATTATTCATGTTATTCAAACGAGGAAACACAACGTGAGAACGTTCGTCGCGGGTACAATGTTTAATCGGCATCGCGGTTTGATGCTTGTTAAGATTAGTTCGAACAAATGAACCAGATTTGTCCTTAAGTCCCTCCCAGCCTCATTGCAAACTGAAAAATCTGGAATCAGTTTTCGTTCAAAATTTGTTCAGTGTTTGCAAACACGATATACGATAGTTGTTGTTTAACCACGTTGCAAATTTTCTGATGCATGAATTAATGAGAGGAAAATAGAATATAGTTGACTTTAAAGTGAACCAATTATTTTAATTAATCGTTGTTTGTAACTTTTGGATTATAAGGCGCATTAAAATTTAGAACCTCAAGGGAAATCGATTGACTTACAACGTGGATGTCAATGATAGCACGTGTGATACTTTGTCGGGACACGAAGGATGGATTACTCGGATATAAAAATTGCGACGCAGATAAAAAATTGATTTTAAATAAAAACAATAGATTTTTTAAAGAAAAAAAAATCGACGAGGATGGGACTCGAACCCACGCGTGCAGAGCACATTGGATTAGCAGTCCAACGCCTTAACCACTCGGCCACCTCGTCTTATAATATCAAAAAAAAGTTACTACTTTTTAAATGACAAAAAACCACCATCTCATTGTTTAAAACAAATATTTATCATCAAACACTTGTTCTCTCAGACTGTTTGTACTTTTTATCACGTCAAACTCTGGTTTTCGCACAAATGAACAATCATGTTGAATGACTACCAATTGACGCTATCAGCACTCAGGTCTTTTCATGAAAAACAAAACTATCAATTCTTCGACCCTACAATGTCTCGTTGAAGAGGACAAAAATCAGACCACATATTCATCTTGACACTCTTTCTGGTTTTGACTAAATTTATCCAGATTCACCTTCAGATCACTCTGAAAATGTTGACAACCAATTCCGAATTGAATTTTGCCCATTAATCGACTACTTTTTATTTTGTTGCTCCATTCTTTATTTCATCTCAATGACATCGACGTTTCGACTTTTTTAAAGTCATCATCATGCTAAAAAATTAAACATCAATATTTATAAGAATCTTGCCACTGACTAATATTCCTATTATTCAAATTAACAAGCTACCTGAAAACTTAAACGACTTGACTTAATTAAATTAAATTTTAAATTGTATCAATTATACCAACAAATTTCATTTCAACTCGAGACAAATTTTAGTGACGAATGATAAATAAATGTCTCAACAATGTTGAGCAAATTAAATTTAGATTATCTGAAGGAATCGTTTTGTTTTGATAGCAATCGGTGCGAAGCTATCAAACTTGGGTTGACACAGTAAACATCCAAGTCACTGTGCTCTGTCGTTCGCTACTTTGGCGCCTGATATGTCACTCTGTGTGGCTCTTTTGATTGCAGATTTTAATTAATTACCACCAGACGAGGTGGCCGAGTGGTTAAGGCGTTGGACTGCTAATCCAATGTGCTCTGCACGCGTGGGTTCGAGTCCCATCCTCGTCGGCTTCTTATTGCACTTTTGGACAAATGACAATAACTGTAAAAATCAGCTGCGTTTGAACCAATCAGATCCTAAAATTCCACGTACAGACCGTCTCGGGTCACCCATTTTTTTCGCTTTTTAGACACCGAGTTCTAAATCTGAAAAATTTGATTTCTAGAAAGCTTCAAAGACCATGCATAAAATGAAGCCTGTTTCGGTTAGTTGAATATCGAAAAACGAGCAGCAAATGTGACACAGATCAAGTGTTCATAATCTGTCATAAACTTCGAAATAAAGTTGACTCCTATTCTGATCTAGTTGACTCCGAAATATTTCAAAGTGGCTCTTCACTTCTCAAATCACTGGTTCATTGAATTGCGATTGGTTTTGCAGATTTCATTGTGACTGAAATTCAAGAACAATTATGCTAATCGAACTGTGACTACCAAGTTGACTCACATGATGAACGACAATTTGTTCCTTCATGTCTTTGAAGAACGTCGTTCTTACTGGAAATTTGAGATTTCCATCTGAATTAGCAAGTTGGAGAAGTCATTGAGAACATTAAGGATATTTGCAAAGAATAAAGAAACCGATTGCAAATTGATATGACGGAAACTTCAAAGTTCATCATTAAACTAATTGGTACTGATTACCCTCGAGCATCTACTCCGATTCCAAATACAGCTTACCCTTGAGAGAAAAAAAAAGGAAACACAACAAGCGCGTTGAATTATCTCTCGCGATGTAAATTCAATTGTCTCTTGCTCGTCCAGTCGTATCTCAAAGTATCTCGATTCGACAAGCGTGGGAATCAACTGTAACTTTGACTAATTAAGAAGTAATAATGTTCGCAAAAAAGACAAATTTCATGTGTACATTTAAAAACCGTATTTCAACTCTTCAAACATTAAAAAATAATTTTTTTCTACAAATTCCAACATGTGCTTTCAAATAACGAGTTTAAAATAAGTCGCGTTTCAGAGTGTCTTAAAAAATAACAAAATTATTTAAAACAAAAAATCTTAACTTCATCAATTCAACATTAAAAAGACCAAAGATTTCAAATTCTCAATCTCCCCAAATTCGTACTATTAGAAACGAAAAAGTACCTTGACGCCTGGCGAGAATGGCCTCGAAAGGAAGGAGCCCTGGCAACGGGCTGACGCGGTTCCTCGCGGTGTCCAGGTGGCAGGATAAAGTCCGTCTTGGAGCCCACCCGACTGTGGCCGCTGACATTGCGCGGCACGTCCGAAACCATGCCCTGGCTGAACGCCCGCTGGTGTCCGGGTTTCTTTAAAGCGGAGGGCCGACTGAAAGCCGTGGTCGCCCTCACGGCTTTCAAGTCCGGTGCGGTTTCTCTCAAGGTCACTTGGGTGTCCTTGGGGCAGGACAACACAGTGCCATGGCTTGCCGAGCGCGCGTGGGTCTTCGCAGTGGGCCGACAACTCTTGTCCTGCTCTGTGTTGCCCTCGCTCGAGGTGCTTGTGTCGTTTGCCTCCGAACCCGGGTCTGTGGGGCTCGAAGGTGCTCGCGCATCCTGCCCCGAGAAGATGTACAGGGACGTGGTCTTGTCCTCGCTGTCCATGCTTTCTGTTGGCACAACGCGTTCGGACATATTGGCACATCTGTAAAATACAAAACAAGTCTTTTAATCAGTGGTTTGGTTTCGAAATATTTTACATTATTCTTCAAACAAAATACTTCTCGAACTGAAAATTTGAGTTTTAAAAGGTATTTGAGGTTTGAATCCGAAATAGTTTTTCCTTCCATTTAGAAATATTTTGTACATCTACAAAGGCAGTGAGAAATCTTGTGATTATTTATTTACTTTCAGATGATTTTTACGCAAAGTTTGGAAACAGTGGGTCGTCCATGAGAAAGCACACTTGCTGAATAATGATTTTAGTTTTTAGAATGAGAATGAAAAATTGCGGTATTGGTGTAAAGCCAGGGTTTACATTGAGTTAAGTGGTTTATGCATACGTAATCTGCGAGTGTTTGTTCAATTGATGTGTGACCTATAGACGGTCCGGGTTTTCTTCACTGGTCTTTGAAGAATTCATGATTCCACTCAGCAGTTTGTAATGAATCGTAGTTTTTTGTTGTGAAACATAATAAGATCCGCAATTTCGTCAGGATGAAAATTAATGGACAACTAATGAACAGGCGTATTAGTTTGTTTTTCAACTTACTGATACCGGTAGCGTGACGTCATTTTGATAATTTGTTGAGGAAACTGTTATTTTTGATTAACTTTTCTAATGGGTAAAATTCAGAGAGTAGAATTAAATTTTTGAGAAGCAACTGGTCGAGTTCTGGTGGCCAAGTGAAAGAGCGCTTTTGAGACGAATTGAATTTGAAGGGAAATCACGCTTAGTCCGTGCTAATGAGATTAGTATCGGTATCATAAAATAAGCAACGTTAATTTTAGAACTATATTGTACAGTTGATAGAAAAATTCAACTCGTGCCGGAAGCAAATTAGCATCAAAATCTGATCCCTATATCATATGAGAATGTTATCAACAGTTCATGGAAAATGCTAAATAAAAATTTGCCAACTTTCCTTTTTGCGGTTGAATTTTAATGTTCAACAACGTCTTGTTATGCAAGATTGTCTTAATGCAACGTCTTTTAATTGAAAAAAAAACTTTGAAAAAAAAATTAAACAACACATCGTACTTTTTTCGTTGATACAATATGCGACAGAGTTGCATAAATGTTTTCAGACTATTTTTTGTTGTTCCATTAGTAAAATTGTTTCGGGCGCCGAGGACACACGAGCTACCGCACTAAGAGGAACAATTAAATTTTTTTAGCATTTAACTTAAACATAATCGCGCCATTGTTCATTGTACGGTAAAAAGCAGCAGGCCGGCGTTTTCTCAGAGCACAAAACGAAACGATATTTTTGCAAACGGTACACATTCTTCTTGCAAGGACATTTCTAAACTCCGTATAGTTTACGTGGTTGGACTAAAATAATTATGACTTCTTATTTCGTAATTGTATTTAGTTAAGTTTGCAAAACTCACAAATGAGATAGAAAATAAAGTCAGTTTCATTTGAATGAAAAGTTGAATTGATAATGACAATTTTTAAAATTAACAAATAAAAATGAAATTTTCAATGAACGATGATTTGCATCGTGTCGGTGAAAGTACAAAGATTCACTTTGTCCGTGCAATGACACCGCTGACTCCTTTTAAACAAACACTTTGCACAAACCAGTGTCGGATGGTTTAAATTAGTTTGCACCTCGATTCAGATAACTGGAGTTTGTAACAAAAGTACCGCTTTAAGCGGCGATAAAATTTCGCTGACCTGCTTCGTGGAATGGATTATTACAATTAATTGGCAAAGCACTTTTTATTAGTTTATTAATTAATGGAATTGTAAATTTATCAGTGAATAATTATAAAAAAATCCAAGTCCGAATTCCATAGGGTTATCGCGAGTCGCATCCATTTTTACAACGGTCTGCTAGATATCAACAATATCAACAGAGATAAAACAATTAATCTAGCAAATCCATTGTTCAGAAATAAGCATCGATAATCCGGTTATATTATCACAGTCTATTCACGCCGACTCAGGTACTTTTCTTAGCAATGATTTCATTTTGTAAATAACGATTCAAATTCATAACGAATTTCCCCTTTTTTGAGGAAGAACATTTTTTCATGACACGAATAAACTTTGATGGGTTTATGTAACCTATCCATTTTGTGATTACACACTCAAGCTAACGAATTTTGGATTGTCGTCAATAATTTGCTTATCGAAATTTCATGCAACTGTGAAAATTCGCATTATCAATTTCATGACGTTTGAAAGACGGTGTGACTTTTGAATACAAAAATTGTGATTGTTGTCGAGTTTTTGGTGAAATTATTTTCTAGAGTTGACTGTTGAAAATGACTTGAAGTGACAGAAATGGTTCGGATCGAAGACATTTTTAACAAACGCAGGAAATAATTTCCGCCGTGCCAATTCATTGACAGGTTCGATTATAACTTGGCAACAGCATAATCAATTTTTTATCGTAGTGGGAAAATGTTAATTAACGGACGTGTCGCATGTGATGTTTCCATTTTTTCTAGACACTTGCGTGTTTCCTGCAGTCGTACAAGAGCTTACAAAAACAAGAATGCAAATCAATACCGAAACTATTAACAGCGTTAAAATTATAATTGCTTAACATTTTGTCCTGACAATTGATTCACACTAAACGACAGTTTTTATTGACTTTTCATTATTAAACAATAAAAATATCATAAAACTCGTTATGCACTTTTTGACCTCGTCAATTTTTCGTTTTTAGTATGAAATCAGTTAAAAATGTGACTATCAATTTGGGCTCGGCCAACTGGGCGTTGGATTTGTCAATAATTTTTTTTTCCTTTGCGATAGAGTCACGAACGGAAATAATGTTTGCGATATTACACATTCGAACTGTCACTCAGTCGCAGTTCGAAGCCAAAACGTCGTAACCTGGTTCGATCAAGATTTTGTGATTAACCAAAATTAGATTTGCCCAAGTTTTTTTTCAACATGAAAAACGAATTAGCAACTGGCATAGATTCGATAACCTTTTTTTCTGAAGTTTAAGATAACAGAAAGGTCAGAGGACATTTTTTTTGTTTACACATAAAATATGAATAATTCACCAAGTTAAATAAATTATGTTCACAAGCTAAATATTTATAAAACAGTTAAAACAAATTGAAAGAAAAAAAATCGATGGAGAAAACTTTGGAAAGTATAAATGGTACATTTAAATGGTAGGTGAACGAAAAATTACCATGCTTCTTTTTAAAAATAGACTTTATCATGCTTGAACGTTACAACTTGAACTGTGGAAAATCTTTTTGAAGCAAAAAATGGTGTTCGTTCATCGAACCAATGACTGTACAAAATAACTAATGAGTCTGGAGCCATCGTTTCCTGCTCATCGATAAATGTAAATCATCATTGTAATGGATCACTCTTGTTTTGTCACTTAATGTGGCAAGAATCACGTGTAATTAATGGTAACTCTAAGTGAAAGTGTAACAATCCAAAATACAACGAATTTTGTTAGATAATAACGTGGAGAAAGTTTAACAAATGGAAAAAAAAACCGCACCGTCCAACAGTCTGTGATCTCAATGATTAGATGGATTTGACAGTTGTGCAGCTGATTATTTACATTATGCCTCCACTGTAATTTCAACTTACAGAAAAACGGAACAAATTAACAATAAAAATAACAGACATGTTACAAAAGTTCCCATACTTTTACATCAGAAACGAAACTTGAATAAATCAGAACGAAAAAAAGAAAGATAAATGTGGGAAGAAAAAATGAGTTTGTGAATCATTGATTTTAGTAGGTTCTGTGTAAGAACTTTTGTAATGTTGAATTTGTTATTATTTTGTTGTAAAACGGAAGTGCGGTTACAAGCATGGGACTCGTGGTAAACATATCGATTGAAGCACGTAGCAGTGCACGTTGCAATGTACAGTTATTTATTCAGCAAGCGTCGAACGCAGGACCAGTGACACATATTCGGCAGAATCAACAACTGTTCGCGTCACGCAGACTTACAATTTTGTAGGACCTGTAACGTCCACGTGGCCCTCGATCACCAAAGCCTGCCGATCACATCTTGCAAACGAGAGCGTTGCGACGTCGACTCCGACAGCATTGTTCCGCTCGGCGACCTTTTTTTTTCCTCTCCTGTTGCTCGCTGAGAAACACACTCTCCTTTTTTCTCGTTTTCTCTCGTTCAAATCGGTGCACTTTTTCTCACTTATTTGAGTTTAGACACTTTTTTTCTTTTCGCGTTTGCGTCCCCTTTCGAGAACCTCGAGGAGATCCACGAAGTTATCCTCACTTCGCATCGTGGACGACCGTACCGTCGCTCATGCTACGCTGCCACTACGCTAACTAACGTTCCGTCGCGCTTCTCTGCCCGACGACCTCCACACCAACACTGCCTTACCTTCGAGAGACACGCGCGGCCACTCGAGAGAGTATTCTAAATCTGTAAAATGATTTCAGTCAAGTTCCATTATGTATTTTCAATTTTGCGCTGGTTTCATTTTTTTCATTTTATTTTCTCTTTGCATTCCAAACGTCTTTCAATGACAGGCCATATGGTGTTTTGTTTGGGTTTTTTGTTAGACAAATTTTCTCAGAATGAATGTTTCTGATGATCGTTTTTCAACACTGTAATTGTTATCTAAAGGATTATTTACCTTATCACTTGCATTAAGTGAACGTTGTTTGTTATGAACAACATTTGGAATGGTTTATTTATATCTTGTCAGTAAATAAATAATATTTTACGAACGTCTTCACCTTTTCTAGGAATTAGGTTAATTTCCTTCTCCTCTCAAGTTTTGAACTTTAAGCAGAGATTAATCTTATATGAAAAATAATTTGCAATTCAACGTTTTTTCATTTCCCTTTTTACTTCAAAACTTATTGTGTCCTCTTCACTTTTCTTAAAAGTTATTGTTCTTTACGCTGTTTATTTTTGCGAATAATGTCTAGTTGCAAAATCTCAACAATTATACTAGAAGTAAACACAAACTGACAGCACTAATGTCAAACCTCTTGTATAGTTGTTTAGACAACTCAAATGACAGAATGACAGTTTTGTGGAAACTAAAAACTCGTTCACGTTTTCTTCCCCCTCCTTTGTTGTTTTTTCATTCAAATCATGTTTTGCGTAAACACCGCCAGAGGGCTAACGACAACTTCGAGTTTTCCATCTGACAGCGCGTGAATTCAAAGACCTCAAAAAATAATGATTGCAATGAGTTATTAAAAGCGCAAAATTTGGTCGTCGATTTTGTATTAAAAACAAGACGAGGAACAAACTCAACAATGATCACGACTGAACTCGACACTGAACCGAAACCGGGAAACGTCTTGGGAAATAGTACTGTCGCTGGGCGAATCGTAACCTAAGCACAATTTGACAGTTGTCGGGGGTCATGTATTCTTGCCATTGTTGACAACAAAACTGTCGAACAAAATGAGACAACAATGTAGAAGACAAGTTTTTGCAAGCACCTGAGTTCGAAGACTGAGCAATGTCTAGTATGTAAGGGGATGTTTTGAAATTTGCATGCGCAAACGAGGATAAAGGTGAAAAATTAATAGTTATTAAATTGGTCGGTTGACCTGACGATACGAGTGTCGGCACGAGGCATGCATTATTCATGGAACCAGACGTGAGTGATGTGAAAACGAAGATGCAAGTCTGGCGACTGTCCCGTCTTGTGGCTAATTATCCATACGCTGTTTTGCTCGCGATACTTTTGTTCTCGTCCACTTGTTTAATTGTACCACTAACGACCAAACAATTCCCTAACTTTTCGGATCCTCAATTGGTAAGAACTCATTTCTTCAACCTCTAACTTTCAGTTATTTTTCTGTTTGAATTTGCATTTTAGAAAAAAAACAAGACAAAACAACAAAACTGTTTATTTCTTTTTAATTACCCGATGTCGTTTTAGGGGTTTGAGGCACGAGGTACAGAGGTGGCTCAACGTTTGACAGCATGGCAAAATTTAATGCAAAGTACAAAGAGTGACGGGGAGCTCATTGACAATCCACTTGAATATTATTATCATTTGTTGGCGGTTAGTATCATTGAATTGTATTCATTCTTTAATTAAGAAAAATAACAATAATAACAAAAGATAACTTCAACTTTTATTTACAGCAAAGCAACCGAACCAGAAATCGTTCAAAGAATGCTAAAACAAGAGTGAAACCATCGAAGAACAAACAAAAGACAAACCAAAACGGTAAAAAGTATAAACAAAAACTCAAAGAAAACATAACGGAAGATCACACCGAAGACAAATGGCAAGAGTTGAAGAAGTTAAAAATAAGAGACGACTTGGACGAGTTTGGTTACCACAAAGACAGATTTTTCTGCAACGCACCAAGTTCTGCGTATTCACGAGTAGTTCTGGGTTCAAAAAACGAGGACTCGGATTTGTGGACAATCGACGGTGTTTTGGCGCAATGCAAAATCGACGCGTTAATCAGAGAGAACCCGGAGTTCACCTCGATCTGCGAGACCCAAACGGATCTCGAGGGCAAAGTGGTCCAACAAATCAACTGCTGCAGGAGCTGGACTCCCGCGAATTACGTCGCGCTCATGTCCAATCGGACGTCATGTCTTGGAGTGACGGAGTCGGATTTGTCTCGGGTGGAAGCGATTTTAAGACGATGTTCCCACTTTTATCATAATTTAGAACTTACAGCGAACTGCGCTAATGATCTCATGTGCCAACGGAGGGTTCCTTCGGAATGCTGGATGCACAACGCTCCCTACAATTTGCTGCACTTCCTTCTTGATCAGAGTTTCATGCCGAGTGTTAGTATAAACGTTGGATGAATTTGAAAATGTTATCGAGTAGTAATATTATGTTTGATTGTGAATAATTCAGCTTTGTGCTTGCGAATGTTTGTGGATTGCTTCCCGATCAATTTCATTTTAATGATCGCCTTTTAAATTATCAGTCTGCGAGCCGACGGTTTCGTGCTAAATTATAAATACCAATCGATAATCATGCCTTGCAAACAGATCAATCTCGTTTCGAATTGTGCCATTAAATATTCAGCTTTCATATTTTTTATGTGAGTTGCGGTCTATTCAGCGCCGATTATTTCAGTTTTCAATCTAATTTACTGATTGTTTTTCTGTTTTTTCTTCTTTCAGGATGCCTCGGCAAATAGGACAAATGCTACGTTGCGTTCAATCATGATGTTTTTGCCGTTCGCAGCAAGTTCGGCGACGTTTGACTTTTATAAGAATCTGAATTTTGAAGCACTATCTGACGGCCCGTTTCGAGTCTTGGCAATGGAGCTGGGACTGAAGAATACTCTTTTTGATCGCCTTTTGCTTTCTGACTCGTTTCTTTTATTAGTTGGTTTTATCTTTATAACAATTTGCATATGGATTTATACGGGATCTTTGATAGTGACGGCCGCTGCAATTTGTGCCGTTGTATTTAGTTTGGGCATTTCTTATGCATTTTACACGATGGTTTTGAGGATACAATTCTTTCCTTTCATGAATCTTTTGGCAATTGTTGTTGCCATAGGTGAGCTTACAAGACTTTAAAATAAAAACTAATTTTTAAACTTGTTTTTAACGATAACAATGTTTTGAATACTTTTTGCAGGAATTGGTGCAGACGATGCGTTTATATTTTGTAAAGTTTGGAATACAAATAAGCAACAAAAGTTATCAAACGGCGATACAGTTAAATTATTGCACGATACAATGAGACAAGCTATTCCTCCGATGTTTGTGACGTCGCTCACAACTGCGGTTGCCTTTTTTGCTTCGATTGTCAGCAATGTTACTGCGATTAATTGTTTCAGGTACAACAAAAACTGTTTTTTATATTTTAAAATGTTCGAAATTCAAAATAGTAATTATTTGTTACTTTTGTCATTGCAGTATCTTCTCAGGAGTAACTGTGATGGTGAATTTTGGCCTAATGGTAACATGGATACCAGCGAGCGTGATAATATCCAGTCGTAGGCCATCGTTTTTATCCCCGGCGAATTTCATTGCGAGAAAGTTTATTCGTCCGTTGAAAATGTTTACCGATAAAATAACATTAGGCTTTAGTCATTTCCTCAAGTTCGTGACAATCAATCTCAGATGGTTATGGCTCCTTGGGCTCGGAACCGTGGCCGTGATGGCTTGTCTGGTTGTGTTCCTCTATCCCGCACTGCAGCTCCCAGACTCGCCGAATTTCCAGCTTTTCGACGGGTCTCATTGTTTTGAAAAGTACGACTTCATCTATGCCAAACGATTTTGGTTCGAAAAAGTTGAGATGGTAAGACCAACATTTCAAAACATACCTACATCCAAAAATTGTCCAGAAGATATTTAAATCGAAAACAATCTTGTTTTTAGATTGATAGCAGCGACGTTCTACCTCTACGATTCGTCTGGGGAGTGAAACCTCTAGACAATGGCAACTTTTTAGATCCAGCAGAAAAAGGAACCTTAGAAGCAGATGAGACGTTCGACATAACTGACCCACAGTCGCAGCTCTGGCTCCAGCAATTCTGTCGCGACTTACGGAGCCAGCCTTTTTATCGTAGCACGTCAGGACCACTTTTACCAAACTGCTTCATCGATTCCTTGTACAATTTCATGCAGAGACGCTGCGACCACCCTTTTAAAAATCGAATCAGCATGGCACCCTGCTGCGAAAGTAGCAAGTTTCCCTATACTCCCGAAGTGCTGAAACGCTGCTCGGCTGAAGCGACGTACAATATGTACATCACACCCGCACACCTTTGGAACCCTGGAGGAGTCGCTACCGGTGGGATCAAGTTTTCGAAAGAATCCATCTCTGTACCATCCCAGGAAGTTAATAGCACTTCGATCAATCCTATCGAACCAACAATCAAAGCTGTAATTGTTGAGTACGATAGTACTCAGTTGTTTAGTTTGTCCTACGCTGAGATGGACAAGTTCTTTCACCAGGTATTTCACGATGAGATCAGGAGATAGTTTTAGAACATTTACTTTTGTGATTGGAAACTGAGATGGAAAAATACGTTTTTTTCAGGTGGAAAGTTGGATGCAAAAACAGTTAGAAAGTGCTCCACCGGGGATGCGAAACGGCTGGTTCGTTAGCAGGTTCGAATTTTACGAGCTTCAACGGACTTTGTACAAGGGAACTTTATGGGCTATAGGCGTTTCGATGAGTTTGGCACTTGTGGTGCTGATTTTTGTGACACTAAATATTTTAATCAGTTTTTATGCTATTGTAACTATCAGTGCGGCTATAATTGTCACAATTGCGGGACTTGTTTTATTAGGCTGGAACCTCAATGTGTTGGAAAGCGTTGCTGTTTCAACAGCAATAGGTAAAAAACAAAACTATAAAATCAAAAATGATGAGTTTTAAAATTGTTTAAAAAATTTGTTGTCTTTCAGGTTTGGCAGTCGATTTCAGTTTACATTACGCTGTGAGTTACAAAACCTGTGTTTCTGACGATCGTATCATTCGTGTGAAAACTGCTCTTGAACAGATGGGTGGACCGACGCTGATGGCTTGTGTTACGACAGGCGCAGCTGGAGCTTTCATGTTGCCTTCTCGAGTCCTGGCTTACATACAAATAGGAGTATTCTTATTGCTCATCATGGGAGTTAGCTGGTGCTATGCCACGTTCTTTTTGTGTCCCCTGCTCTCCATCATTGGACCGTCTCCAAAATTCGCACAGTTTCGATATCCAAGGTAGAGTCAGTTGCGAGAAATAACAATCGCAGAATTAGAACAAAAAAATTAAATTTGGATTCTATTTCAGGTTGAGATTTTTATTAAGTTTGTGTGAAGTTAACTCTGACGATTCATTTGGAACGGATAATCTCGATGGGATGAACAGAAGGAGATATTGGGACGGTATGTCTCCTCGTGGGAGACGCGAATCGTCAACTGGGACGATGTACCAGCTGCACTGCGGCGAGCTGGAATCTCTTTCTGTTCGACCACCCTCACCTCTGTTGCCTACGTCACCTTCTTCCAATTTGCTTCAGTTGGATGCTCGATATGTAGACGTGCAAGTCAGTACGTGAAAACTGGCAATTACGTTTTGAGAATTGCGGACTGAAATACGTAAGAATACTCTACAGCAAGTACCTTTGTCAATGAATGTTGTATGAAAATGACTCATATTCCAGTTTTACGTGATTCCAAACAATGTTCAGGTTCGATATTCAATATAGAAAAACTGATTTTGATTTATATTTTAATGTTCTATTGTATATATAAAATGGAGACATATTTATACATTTTGTCAAGGATCTCTGGTTGCTCGAAAAGTTCGAAATTGTAGTTTTACTCTTAGTGTTCAAATAAGTGACTTAGTGGTTTAGAATACATTGTTACTTTGCAAATAAGTTTTTGGTTAATTTCGTTTACAATGTGATAATTTAAGTATTTCATTAGGATTTAGAATTCAAGTTCCGTTTTCGTGGCATTCCATCTCAAATGTATTTTCATAGTTGGTTTTAATTTTGTACTTAATTTTAAAAGACTTGATGTTGATTGTTGACTGAAATGTTATTGTTCATTCAGAAACTCTAACGAGGCTCGTTACGCTCAATGATTCAATTTAAATTGTTTACTTTTTTTACTTAAGATCGTAAGAAATAATAATAGAAGCAAAATATAGTTTGCATTATTTTTTAGATGAAAAAAACAAAGTCTCTTGAATTGATATTTTTATATGACCTGTTGATTAACAAAAGGTCCACAGGAATCGACAGTATTATTTTTATATTTCAATAATTACGTATTGCCAAATTGGAACAAGTTTTATACAGAGAATCCGTTTGAAAGTTGACTCGACTGACAATGTTATAAATACGGGTTCTGCATTCTCACGAATGTGCGCGGTGCTCTTCATGTTGAACTGTTTATAGAATATTGATATTAATGGTGCAATTGAATATAATAATCTTTCAATAAATGTGAACCTCCGATTAACAAAGTATATTATTATAAAGATGTAAGAAGTTAAATTGTCGCTAGTTTTAATAAGTTTTAATAAAATTGTCTATAACAACCCAGATCTGACCTTTTAATTCAACAATTAATTTATTATGGAAAAATAATGTTCAATTTTTTATTTACTTAAATACTTGATTGTACAATCAAATTTGCATTGGTTTGAGTGTTTTATTGCTAATCTATTTGTTTCTGAACTTTTTTCATCTTGATTATTGCTGATTTTAGGTAACACACGTGTTTCTCGTTACACGTGTGGAAACTTAATGAAGAAACTTACAACGACGCTTGGCACAAATGCGCTGTTCATTATGAACATTATTATATTAAAATACTGTTTTATTCAAATGCAAATTTCATTGTTTACAAGTTATGTAAAAAGTAATTATTCTAAAAATAATTCTCTCGTTTTTAGACTGCATAATGCGTTCGTTGGAAACCTTGACCAAGACTCTGCAAGATAAGTTGCACTTCGTTGAAATCTTCATGGTAAAAAATGTGAGCCTCAAAATTTTTTGCAACACTGCATGTCGTCTCCCTAAAATGACAAAATGGTTTCAATTCGTTCTCACACCATTTCTAGAAAAGAATCCACTGAAATTGATTTCATTTTTACCCCGATATAAAGGCAAAATAATGTGGGATATGTAACGTTCTTCCACAGGACGAAATTTCCATGTAACTTTGTCCAAAAAGTTCCTGAAAAGTGATTATTACAAAGTTGACGAATTACATTTTGTATTTGGTTTTTTGTAAAATAAATTAATTACCGTTCCATCTGATTCTAGGATGACTTTGATTCCTATCTCGTGACACTCAAAATATACAGGCACTTTTTTATCAAACTCCAACAGCAACTTTCGTATCGCCTTTTCTATTTGTTTGACGTCTCCCAATCGACCTGTAGGTACCGAACCACAATACTGAACTGCAAATCCTGGACTTCTCGATTTAGATTTTGTTGGATTTTGTTGAGCACTTTCTATCGCTTTAATTTCTTCAGGACTTTTTAGCAGGTGTTTTATCCGATCGATTCCAAAGACCTTTATGATATTTGTTATTGGTCCATATGTTGACTTTGTTGTTTTAGATCGATACTGTAAGTCATTTTTTTTTAATTTTAATTATTGTTTGTATAAACAATCAGTTTTTTCAAGATTTTACAATTTCGTTTTTAATTTTAGCTCACCTTGATGACATGTAAGGATATCGGAGCCTTTAGAGCTTTTTTCATGATTCGTTGTAATTTCCCCTTGGAATACAAATTTATAACGTTGTCATTGATCTCATCCAATATATCACCCACTTGAACTTTATCCTACGAAAAAGGACGATTTTTTCTTTAGGAATTTAAAGTGGACATTAAAATTTTGGATCGTAAAGTAAAAATTAATTTTAAACCTTACATCTTCTGCAGCAACTGAATTTTCGTCCACTCGGACAACAAGTGCTTTCCCCCTCGCAAAACTGCAAACATTAATTTCATGTTATTTTTGTTTCAGTAATTAATTTGATTGAAGTAAAAAAAATTGTGAAAATTTCACAAACCAAACCGACACGCCTAAGGATTTACACGGTACGAGTTCCAGCAACTCGCACTCGGGCAATTCCCACGTCTCATCAAGGAAGCTCGAATTTTTTAAATTCAGCTTGAAACTTATCCTACTGATTTGTAACAAAACCGATACAAAAATTTGGCCCAGAATTTCGTTGCCGATGATACTGTCCATCTCATAATATTCTCTAGCGAGGTAATACCGTTTTATCTGCAAAAGTTGAACATTCTAAAATAAACAAAAATTTACAATAGTAATAAATTTCTAAAAATGTTTAAAATTAAACTCACGACAAATTCTACTGGCACATGTAAATATTTTCGTATCAAACATATCCGTAAAAACAGTCTAAGTTTTCCAGCAGGTGTGCAGACTTTGACATTTTCGTTTACAGTTTCTACAATGGATGACAAGATGTAAAGCGAGCTGAAATTTGAAACCTTTGATTATTTCACGTTTACAAAAGATTCTTTAAATTTTTTTTTAAAAAAAGGTGATCTGTACCTTTCATTGAGTGTTGCCAGTTGCTTTATCCAGTTCCAAGCTTCGAACTCTCTTGGCAACCCAAACGAATTTGGCCGCTCCGCAACACCTTTTTCTAAACATCGTTCCAAGCTGTTGCAGAATGGAAGCAAGTCAGGATGGTCATCAGTTATGATTCCACCAAATTCTGTCAGTTTTCTGGTCCAACCTAAACATTCAATTATCATTTCCAAATTTATTTCCATATCAAAATCGTTACGTTTTTGAAAATTTTTCCAACTTTGAATTTTTCCAAGTTTATTTTTTGTTGACAGTAAAAAACTCAATACAATTAAATCAATAAGAATGAAGCGTTACGCGAATAGTCAACCTACAATCTTGTTAGTTGTTGAAAATAAAAAAATAAGTTATTTTTTGAATTATTAAATATTTGATTTTTACCTTTCAGGTCTTTTATGTAGGGATCTGAAACCGTCATGATTCATGTGTGAGGTCTACTTTTGGCAGTCTGGTGAATCGAACACGCGACAGAAAAACAATGCGAGCTGTCAAATTCAAATTGGAGCACACAGCTGTCCGACCTATTGCGCCGCCGGTGGCGGTCAAACATAGTCAGGCAATGCACTTTCGCGCAAGGTCAGACGATATATAGATGTCAAGTATACGAAAAGTGTAGTATATCACCGGGTGATGTAACTGCGAATACCAATCGTTAGATTGAGAATTTGAAAAATATCGCTGACTCTTTTATACCTGCATTTGCACTTGTATGCATTTGCACTTCTGATTAGATAGTCTTGTTTTAAATGCTAATGAAGTTTCAATATTCTTCAACAAGTGTTTCTTTCCGAATCTACTTTTTTTCACACGCACTCTATTTTTGTAAATTTTGCAAAGTGAAAAAGTGCATTTTTCGCATTTAACAATTTTTCAAATATTCATTTTTGCAAACTTTGCAAACTTTGAAATCTACAAATGCTTTTTGTAAATTTTTTTTCGTTTTCAAAATTTGCATCTTTTCTTTTGCAAAATAATGTTTTGAAAGAAATCGTATCCTATTACACAAACACTTGTTAATTAAGATCGAACCCATGTTTTCTCATTTTTGCATTCATCAGAACTATTTAAGCTTGAATTGCATTTTTTGAACTCTGATATCTCGGAGATAATGTACATATGTACACAATCAAGTGTCAAAGTGTGAGTGGATTACAATGTATGTATAATACACACGTTTGAACCGAGAGTGAAAAAAAAGTTACCAAGCGTTGGCACAATCGCTGCACCATTCAAGTCACAGTCGATGAACGAGTCGTCTTCATTTCAGTTGTATTTCTTTAAGGAACTGTGCAGTGCGAATGGTTGCGTGATTTTGAAAGAGTTAATTTCTTTCTTGTTTTGATAATTTTTTTCGGGAGCAGAAAAAATGGTCACAGTCGCTGAGGATGTTAAGGACATGCTGAGCAAAGCTCTGCAGTGCTTTGCCAAGGAATTCGGAAGCAATGCGAGCACTTGTGCCTGCGCCCCAGGTCGGGTTAATCTTATTGGCGAACACACCGATTACAACGAAGGTTTTGTTTTACCAATGGCAAGTTGAAACATCTGCGAGGACAGTTTTAATTGATAAATTCAATATTGATTTTCCCACTCTTTGAATGTTTGTTATTTTTATTCATTTTTTTACATCATTTCAAAAAATCATTTTTTACACTGTAAAAGTTAGTTGTTATAAACAACTTTTGCAAAATCAGTCTTGAATATTAGAATCCATAAAATTTTAACTTGAAAAATAAAGTTTTTTAATTTTTGGTAAAGAATGGGTTAAAGTTGTTTGTATTTAAGAGAAACTAAGAAAACAAATGTTTGAATGTTGAAAAAGAAATGAATTGAAAATTAAAAATTATACAAGAAAAAATATGAATGTTTTTTCTGTTTTCAATGGAAATTTTGCTGAGATTAAGCTACAAACTAAGTTTTTATTGTTTGCAAAAATCATATTTCAGTGTTGATGAATTGCATAAGAGATGAGGAACAGGTTTTTATAGTTTGAATATCGTTCAAGTTCAATACATCGAGTTGTTTATTTACAGGCACTTCCGATGGTAACTGTGATAGTGGGACGACCGAATGACTCGGCTGTATGTCGGATAGTATCGATGAGCGACGTTGTAGGATCAACGAAAAAAGTTGAATTCGACGTCAGCAACAAAACAAATTTACAAAGAGGCGAACCTAAATGGGCCAACTACGTCAAAGGAGTCATCGTCAATTTTCCTTGTAATTCTCTTAAGTTTCAATTGTTTACGGAAATATACAATATTTCTTAATATAAGATAAGATGTGATATCCGACAATAAATTTCAATTGAGCATAATGAAATGCTTAGATCTTTATGAACGCGTTAAAATTAACTACTCTTATTCCATGGAAAAAATTCTAATTATTATTAGTTTTCAAAGAACAATTTCATTCGTTGTTTCGTTTTGTATTTATTATAGATTGTTAATTAACTTTTCATGTTTTAGCTCCAGTGCCTGGTTTTGATGCTGTAATAATATCAAATGTACCAGCTGGAGGTGGATTAAGCAGTTCTGCGGCTTTGGAAGTTGCAACATACACATTTTTAGAAGCTTTGACTGGAACCAACTTCAAAAGAGAAGAAAAAGTAAGCACAGAATAAATTTGACTTTAGTAAATTTTTGAAAACAATTTTTGAAAACTATTTTCTTTCAGGCATTAGCATGTCAGCGAGCCGAGCACGATTTTGCAGGTGTCCCATGCGGGATAATGGACCAGTTCATCTCGGCTCTTGGTGAGGAAGGTCACGCTCTCTTACTCGACTGCAGAGACCTGACAACGAAACAAATACCAATGGCACATCTTGACGATAACGTTTTCCTGATAACAAACTCTAATACACCTCATAAATTGAGCTCGAGTGCCTACTGCGAACGTCGAGATTGCTGCTTCGAAGCTGCCAAATTGTTGAATAAGAAGAGCTTGAGAGAAGTCACCTTAAGTGATTTAGAAGGTACCAATTCGATTTTTTTGTAACTCAAATTTCCACAAATTATTGATAAAGTATAAATTTTTTTATGTTGTTTTAATGCTATCAATAATAGAGATCAATGTGATAACATTTTGTTATAATATTTGTTATAAACAATTTTGGTTTTTAGATCTAAAAAAACAAAATGTGGCTGAGGTGACGATTCGTCGAGCACGTCACGTGATAACTGAGATCCAAAGAACGTTGGATGCATCGGTTGCACTTGAAAAGAATGACTTTGTAGCGTTCGGTCAACTTATGAATCAGAGTCACGATTCGTTACGCAATGATTACGAGGTATCGTCCGTCGAGCTGGACACGCTGGTTGATTGCGCCCGAACGGTGGACGGTGTCTTGGGAAGTCGCCTAACAGGCGCAGGTTTCGGAGGATGCACAGTAACGTTGCTAAAAAAAGACGCTGTCAACAAAGTCGTGGACTTAATCAAATCAAAGTGAGTCCCATTTTGGAATCCGGCTTATTTTTGAAATAAATACAAGGTGTAGGCTATGAAAATAATGTTTTCTTATTTGTTGTTCTTAATGTTATTTCAGATACAAAGGAACACCTTCGTTTTACATCGCCAAGCCATCTTGCGGAGCTCGACGATTAGATTCAATATAAATGTTATACATTGGCGATAGTATACAGGCAATTGAAGTTTTTAAAATTAATTAAGTATGTATAAACAAACGAATACTAGGAGTAATCCAGTTGTTGACAAAATGTACAGTAGTGTTACAAGATTTGAGATTAAAGTATTTTGTACATTTTGCATCTCTTCACATTTCTTTTTAACTCTCACGTTATTTACAAAGATATTCAAAATCTTTCATTTGACACTCTTAAAATAGCAACGCGAACAGAAAAACCATTTTTGGACGACTTTTAAATGGCTATGAACATCAAAAAATAAATCAAAATCAACCATCTTTTGATTGAAATAATATTCCGTTCAAAAATGATTCTTTGTATTGATTTATAAGTACTAATTAATATTTAAATATAAATAACACATATTTATTTACAATACTGATTTTGACACTTGTTCAACTGTCAACAAGATCAGTGCTTATTGACTCCGTTGGCAGAGTTACTTGATAATTCTAAAACCAAATAAAAAACCATTAATTTTTGAAATACATAACGTGAAACCGTTTTTAAAATCGAAAAAAATAAGATAAAACTTTACCTTTCAAGTAATCATTCAATTCAGCTTCACTGAAGCAGCACCTAAGTCCAGAGGGTTTGACACCTTTGAATATCGTAATAACGCTCGGTTTTAAGTTGAAGAAAATCAGCGGCTGTCCTCGTCTGTCAAAATCTTCAATAAGACTTTTGATGCCCTGCAAAAATTATCATTTCATTTATCGATTCTCTTTGATTTGCAATTGTTTAATTGTATTTATTCTTTTACAAAGAATAAGTAAAAAAATCAAATAAATAAAAAGAAGAAAAAGAAGAAAAAAGATAGAAAGGGAAAGAAAAGAAAAAGTTAATGAAATGAATGGTCACCTTGGCCGCAGTGAAGTCTGCAGCTTGGATGTGAGTGGAGTCGATGACGACCGGAACGGCGGTACCTTGTCGTGTGCCATGCTTGCTAATCACGGCTCGCACGTACTCCACACTTGGAAAAACGAGACTCCTGTCTGGCGTAATCGTGAGATAATCGCAACCGCTCGGAGTCTATGGAAACAGAAACAAGAACGAATAAAATAAAACTGATAAAGCAACAAAAAAGGCGATCCATATTTTATTTTTCAACGTTAAAGTATTATGTCAGTGCGTTTTTGCAACTGCGGTCGATTGTGTCCTTTTAGAGCACGTGACGATAACTTTAATTCGCTCGACCTTCCTCTTTAGAAATTATTTATCATTGAATTGTGCCCGTCCTTTCAATTGATCTTTCAATAAAAAAACAAAAGAAGAAACATTTTCATCAGGATGATTTGTTTCGTTCTGATTGCACACTTACAACTTTTTTGACAACGTGGAGAGAAGGCCTAGCCGAGGCGTAGAGGAGGAACAGAAGATTTATGCCGATACCGATAACGATTCCAAGTTCAAGTCGCACGAACAGACAGCACAGGAACGTTGCTCCGGCTGGCACTAAATCAATTTCTACAAACAGACAAAATTTGTTAGTCACCTTATCTCAAATTGCTGAGCATACAATAATATTTGCTCTGCATTAACAAGTGATTTATTGAACAAACATAACTATTCAAGTACACGATTTTTACTTCGCTAAACACAAAATACAAAATATTTGACTTCCAATTTTTCTTTCCTTGCAATATTTTTAATTTTAACTTTTATTTCGTTAGACAAGATTTGTGCAGGTAATTATTTGGATGATTACTTTTTGTTCTCCACATAGGTTTGATGACATGTAATTCAACCATGAAAACCACAGCGGCGATGATGACAGCGGCAAGAGAAGCCTTCGGGATGTAGTAAAGATAGGGAGTCAAAAACTGAAGAGAAACGAGGACAAGAATTCCAGTGTAGACACCTCCGAAGGTTGTTTTCACTCCGGACGAGTGATTGACTGCACCTCGACTCAGAGCCCCAGTGACCGGCATCGAGGACACGAAAGATGACACGACGTTGCAGGTGCCAATAGCCAACATCTCCTGCGTTGCGTCAATCGCCTTCCCGTCAGCTGTTAAACACAATTTAGAATGTCAAAAACTTAATCATTCTAAATTTCATTCACAATAAAAATTCAAAATTAAATGTAAAAAGAGAAAATTATCCAACTTCGCTTTCATTTGACAATGACAAATCGAGAGAGGTCGATTGTAAAACTTTCAGTGACCTTTGTTCAATTTTTCCTTTCGATTATAGAATAATAATGGCATTACAAAATTATGACGAAATTAATGTAGAGAAATGAACTTACAAAAAACTTTGCAGATAGCAATAGTTTCCAGAACTCCGAGAAGAGGAACGACAATACAACCAGATCCTAAGGCGGAAATCGAGTCCAAAAATCCATAAGTTTGGTTGTTGAAGTTGATCTTGAAAGGTGGAGGTGCAAAGTCCGGAAGACCTTGTTTAACATGGCCCGTTAGAATCACTGGAGATGATCCAAGTCGGAGTTCCAGTTGCCAGCAGAGGATGGCACACGTTACCACCACAATGATATTCCTGGCGGTCGAAAGAAGCCAGACAGCTTTGACTAACAATTTTCTTGCTGCGCCTGCTGTCGGGGGACAGTCGGCGAGGTATGGCAGATCTTTAATTTTCTGAAAGAAGAAAAAAAATTAAAAATGAACAGATTCATAAACATTGAAGCATGCCTAGATGTAAATGTAAATGAAAGTAAACGCCTTTGCAAATCTGTTTGATTTTTAAAAATTTGATAGACGAATTTGCATATTAAAAAATTTGTTCATATGTTTTATTAGTTTCGAAATGTGTGCGATTAAACTGAAAGAGCGAACGAATTCCAGGCTTTTAAAAAACGTTACATAAAGGATTACCCAAGTGACTGATAAGACGCGACTGAATTACAAACAATTGAATTCGCGACACATACGCGAATAATTAAGGAATTGTTTAATGTCAAAGTGTGTACGAGCAAGTATTCTGCAATTCAATTACTACTTGGCATCTGTTTTTTCTTCTGCAAGTTCCTAAGTTGAGTTTAGTAGATAATGAACTTACTCTTAAAGAAAATAGGATGATCATGCAAGTGACGCCCAGCACAGTGTCCCAAAGTCGAGTTTCACCAATATGCTCGAAGACGTTTTGCCAGGCTTGCACAAATTTCCCACCTGTTATGTGAAGACCCAGGACGTCCTTCACTTGGGTGGTTGCGATTATTATCGCCGCGGCTGAGGTAAAGCCGACTGAGACCGGGCCGGAAATAAAGTCTATCAAAAATCCTAAACGAAACATAGAAAAAAAACAAAATTGATTAGTTCGGGTTATTTTACATTTTTTTATTTTGAGTGATACTTAAAAGAATTATTTAAATACCTAATTGTAAAACTCCCATAATAAGGCTCACACATCCTGAGACAAAAGTTAACAAAACCGCAAAATCTGGGCTTAAATTATTATTTGCAAGAGTCTCCCTGGTTAAAATTGCTGAAATTGCTGTCGGACCCACGGGTACGTCTTTGCAGGAACCTACGATCGTGTACACGAAACATGCCATAAAAGCTGAGTATAGTCCATACTGAAAAACAAAAATCGATTGTTTAAACTTTTCTTTTGACATTTTTTATTATTTTTTTTATCTGAGGTTTTTTCGTTTTTCTACCTGAAGTGGAAGTCCAGCAACATTAGCATAAGCAATAGCTTGGGGAATGACTGTCAAACCGACGGTCAAACCAGCAACCATGTCACTGACTATGTAATCCTTTCTATATTTTGGCAGCCAGTCGAGGATGGGTAGTCGCTTGTACAGGAGTTTCTTTTTGAAACAGCCATCTGCTCGTTCCTGCAGCCACTGGCAGCAAGATATCGAGGATGCCTTTTCCGGGTCATTAGGAACTGCAACAAATCATATTTGGGAACTATTTACAAAAATTAGCAATTGCAATTGTTAGATTGAACGCAGAGTGGACAACCCTTCGACGAATCACGAGTTTAGTTTCAGATAATGAGGTTGTTTTTCAGAGATAAAAACAGTTTTTTCCAAAAAAACACTGTGTTATTTTAAAGATGAAATTAAAAAATAATTCGTCCATATCAAACGAAAATCTTGTTATTTTTTTTTCAGGTAATGAAGTTAATGATTCTGCAGTGTCAAATTTTGGTCAACAAAATTTGACGAGAAGAATTGTGTTGTGATTAAGTGCACGCTATTTCAGTTGTTTTTGAGTGAAATAATGTTTCAGTTCATTATCAATTTGAAGTTTTTTTCCATCGTTGTAGAATTATAAATTATAACAATTAAAATCTGACCCGAATTGGTGAAACCTAGTTTGAAATTTAATTTCGAGAGAAAATAAAAAAAAATAACAATGTGTCAATTTAAATTCAGTGATAGTGTACAAGACGTATGGATTAATTAGAATAATGTAAATGACTTGTCTTATTGTCTTTTGAATTGAAACAACAAAAACAAAAGAAAATGAGATAAAAAAATGTAGCTGAATAAAATTGTTTACTTTTCCAACTAACAAAACAACTTTTATGAAACTATTTTTTACAGAGTTAACATTAACCAATCGCTAGTTTTTGCATCTTAGGATCTAGAGCAAAATCCAAAAAAAACGATAATATAATTTTTTCATAAAAATGAAAATACAAAAACGAACAAAGTGTCTCATTGTGTGGAAACGAAGTAAGAAAATGAAACTGTGCAATGGGGGTGGTATAAAAACTTAGAAATGGCTATTCTCTCGTTTGTTACTGACAATTTTGTTGCAATCTTAACAATAAGCGTGACTAATTGTTTGTGAATAATGTATGCTTGGCGATCATCTTGCACAATGAATCAATCAGTGATCGGCAAATACTTATTACAGTCATTAACTGTTTTTTTTTTACTTTTTCCAATTTAGAACTTGCATGCAGCTGACAGAACGAAGGAATGAAAATTTTTTAATTTTTCAAACCGATCATAGCCATCTTGAAACGAAATTTATGTCCTGATCAGGAAACACGACCATTTATATCTCGCTGTAAAAATCAATTTTGTATTGCACGCCGAGATCTCAAGGTTTTCATCTATGTATTTTAATTCTGAGCATATAATTTATTATTTCACTGCTACAACATTTATGCACCAGGTTGACCTTGTTTTTGCTATCGAAAATTTTAATAAAATTCTTTTAATACTGTCTGACGAAGAAAACAAAAAATTTCAATTTCAAACAAACAATTTTGTTCCTTATTTTTAATTCATTTTTTGATGCTTTGTTTTGTTTTGTAAATAGTAAAAATGTTTAGTTATAAATAATAACTTTTGATTGTCAAACTGTTCGTTACAACAAAAAGTAAAAAAATGATCATGAACAGGAAATCGATTTGTTTTTCGTCCAGCTGAGCAAAACTGAAATTCTAATTGCTATCTGATGTAATCCTTTAGATTACACACGATCGTGGGATTTCATTTAAAATTTTTTGATACAAGATAGTAATCCAGTTTCGCAAATATGCGAGAAACAAATTTTTTGTCTCGATACTCCTGAAATAATGATAATCCTGATGTAATACTTGATGCAATTAAACACTTCAAGCTATTATTTTTTATCAACGTTGATGAGCTACGAGTTTGATATCATTCTTTCAATTACTTTATCTCCAACAAATTCCTTTAACTTTTCTATTCATGAATCATTGAAGTTTCTCTAACTCAAGTGCTTCACAAGAATGGATTTTTGAAATGGAAACAAATTTTCCGATGAATAATATTTTTCATTTTTGTTTGATTTTGTCATCCACCTTTAATTGATCGAATTAAATTTTTATCTTTGAAATCGAACGACGCACAAGTTTTTTTGATAAAGATGACTAATTTCGATAAGTGCCTTTAAATTTATCAGATCTGACAAAAAGAAAGGGACAAAATTTTCCGTCGTTCTACATTCTATTTCAATCGAACTTAAATTGTCATTTGATATAAAAAAAACGTCCGTAAAATCATACTCCGATGACGCACAAATGTTACAACTTTTGTTTCCTTTTTTTTGTTTCATTATGCAATCACAATAAATTCGTGATTATATAAACCCAATTTATATTACACACAAATGAGAAAAACATTTTCTTTCAAAAAGTTGATAGTTTTTGATAGTCATCGTGTTGAACAAAGGGGTACACGAATATTAACAAAAATAGGTAACTCGACCTCGTTGTCAATTGGTGGCTATGCGGCCATTAAACTCTCCAGTGAAGAAACGCGTATTACGTGCGACTATCAATTTTCGACCATATTTCATCATTATCCACAGAATTTATTTCACAAAACCTCAAAATCAATTTCAATAAGTCTGTTTCTTTAGTTATCAAAGAAACACACTTTTTGCTCGTATAGGAAGTTTTGCAGTCTGTTCTCTAAGGAAGGAAAAAAATAATAAAATGACAAAAACTCGCTAGGCAAAGTTGAGAAAATAAGCGTGTCGTTTCACTTCCTATCAATATTTTTCCACCAATCTATCCAACAAAAATTCTTATTTTTCAGATTCTAAAACAATGTTTCTCGAAATTATCTGAAAGGAAATGGATTTTTGAATGTTGTTTCTCGGACTCACCTTTGTTTAACTTCTTAGAGGTATCATATCCAGCCAACCGGTTATCGAGTTCAGTCGGCAGATTAATACTGGTAAATTTGGCGTTCCGGCAGTTGCAATCCGAAATTGTCTTGTAACTTATGGGTTTGACGTCCTTTTGCTGGGCCTCGAGGTCCTGCTCGCTTTTGACCTCGAACTTGGTCATCCTGGAGTATTCGAGCACAGCAAAAGTAACCGAAACAACAAATGATTTTGTCAACTAACTGAGTGCAAGGTCGCTCGACGTAACGAAATCAGTTCTATGTGAGGTCCATTGTCCAGTCCTTGGATTATCCACTGGTTAGAATTGCACAAGCTTCTAGTTTACGCGAGACCGCATGACAATATGACTCGGTTCTGGTGTCGATGAGCTCTTCGCACGTGCTTTCTAGACACGACAGACAAAAGTGGAATGACATTTAAACTCAAATTAAAAGCGTGGGAGAAACTCCCTTTTTTAGTCAAAAGTAATTAGTCTTATCGGAGTTTGGTTCAGCTTGTTTTCTTGTATTAATTAGGTTTTGAAAGGTGTCAGATCTCATTTGGCAATCAATTTACGTTGGGCTGGGACATTTTCACATTTGTATCACCAGAGATAAGAAAAAAGTTTGATTTCTTAATTTTATATTTACCACGAATTGTATTCGATTTTTGATAATAGACTATATTTTTGAACTTCTCGACTTTTTTCCATTCAGACAAATGTCATTTGGTCAATTGATTAAGACTAACTTAATGTGGTTTTTTGTGAAAAATTTTTCGGCTCATTTGAGTGGAAAAACAAATTGACGACGATTTTTTTCTGAATTTTGGAATTTGAAATTCATTGAAATCACTAGATTGCGTTCAAAGTCCGTTTTAGTCAGTTATCCAATTTTAAAATTTAATGTATCGAATGATGATCTCGTGTACAAAAGCATGACTATTCATGTCCGATTGATAAAAATTGTACGCTCATTATACACAATTATGAATTGTAATGACTTGATATTGACTTTGAAAAATATCTATTCGATTAAAAACAAAACTTGTTTCAATTTTAATCACTCAAAAACTTGCGAGTGCATCGTGACAAAAACATAACGGATGATACGAGTTTATTAGAGTCCATCAATAATACAGATTTTTTTCCATTTTTCAGTATCCAATTGGATTGTGAAGAAATATTGAATTCATCATTTTCATTAGGAGAAATAATTGATGTTTTTCGGTCGATTACAAAAATTTTAATTATTTATAAGGTCGGTTGATTTAATGTTGATTTGGAAACTAACACGTTGGGAAAATATTTTGATCCAGCAATCATCAAATTTTCCAGACAGCTTAGAACAATGAGAAAAATAAGTTTCCTTTGGAGCCGGAAAAAATTGTTTTAATTAATGAAAATTAGCAACGACCATTTTTTTTATAAAAATTGTTAATCGGCGCCAAATCACAACATCGTTGAAACTAGAGGCGCATTTTTGTCGTTACCTAATGTTGGTTTTAGGCAACCAAACGTGTTATTTGCAAATTTGTTTCTTAAACAGAAACTTTTGAAAGACAAACATTTTTTAACTCAAAATTTATTTATCGATTTCAAATGGTATCTCAAAAAGAGAACAGTTCCAAAGAACTTTTCTCTTTTATTAGCATACAATCGAGATTTATGGTCGATTGCGCAGTGCCTTATCGTAAAAAAATATTGCACAAATTGCTGCTAAACAATTTCACACTTTTTGAGATTTTATCAAGAGGTCGCGTGCTTACAGGCTTTAAGGTTTTTCTGTCCTGTTTCTTTTATTCCTTCTTTTTTAATAATTTTATTTTTATTAATTGCAGAGACCAGTCTAAAAATGATATATTTTCATTTTCAGGAAAACTATTTTTGGTTTTTTTGACTTTCAATACATAATCTCGAATCGAATCTTTGGGAAAAAAATTAACGACTTTTATATTTTATAGTCTACATTTTACGACACTTTTTTCGTAACTTTATGTTAGCAAAAATGTTAAATTCTCAAAAATGCAATAATTTCTAAAATAAATCCCAACAAAATGTATTATTGTAATGATTGTTGAATCATTTGCATAAAATTATTTTAAAATTTACATCCCAGAAACAATATATTATTAAAAATTTATTTCTCTGTTGACTTATATCGTCGGATTATTGAAATAAATTTTCTGTTTTGTCATATCAACATTCGAAATCTCGTTTTACAATAACATTTTTCACATTTTCAATCGTTCAATTTTATTCCTCGCCAGAGTGGGGTAAATTGTCAGAATTTTCACACGGAAAAAATTCTCGAAAAAATTTTTTTATTAGAAACCAACGTGATATAATGAATAGCTAATATTCGCCAATGAACGCAATTATTTCTGACAGTAAGTCACACAACACTGGACAGCAAAAAGGGTCAATCGGAGTAACTGCATCAATTGGAATTCGTCTTTTAATAGATTTATGTTTGTGTCTATTATTCACAACTAGGAGGAAATTTCTTATTTTATAGCACCGATTGCTATTGAGGATGCGAATAACTTAATCGAATCCAAATTCTATCGTCTGAAGCATCTTAAAATTTCCAACAAACAAATTGATCTGTTGATTTTGTTGTTTGTTTTTTATTTTTTTTTTTCATTTGGTTCTTCGAATTTTCGTTGCGACTGAAAAAAACAAACTGATTTCGCAATGTCTAGTGTAAGTCATCAACGTAGATGTTAATCAACGAATCATTACATGAGGAGCACGTGGCTGCGTGTGATT
Organism: Telenomus remus; assembly: GCA_020615435.1. Classification (NCBI taxonomy): domain Eukaryota; kingdom Metazoa; phylum Arthropoda; class Insecta; order Hymenoptera; family Scelionidae; genus Telenomus; species Telenomus remus. Next base: position 3,125,910 of record CM036338.1, read on the forward strand.
TCGTATATACAGCTTATTACTCAAGACAATTATGCATGGGTTAGATATGTTTTAGCTGATTCATGTGTTTATTCATTAAACCAGAGGTGTCGAAATTTCAATCCCAAATTTTTTTCAAATAAAAACAGTGTCTGCAACATTTACATCAAACGTTCAAAAAATGGAGAAAAAAAATTGACTAATGAAATCAAAAATTTTTCCTCCAAAGATTATTGTTACGTTTCGAGACAGACGAGTTTCCAAACATCCTGCATGCGTAAAGGCTATGCTTTCACCACGCGATTTGAATATTAAAGTAGACAAGATGAGAGACAATTATGCGACGACATTCATTACTATATTTGCACCTTTATTCCCTACCGTGTTTCAACATCAACTTTTCTTTTTTGCAAGAAAAATTCAAAAGTTGGAAACATTTTTTTCGACAATTTTTCATTGCCTATTGTCTTTGTATCATCATTTGTCAAACCTCTCCAAAGATGTCGAAATCTTTCGCCTTCGGACGAACTTTTGATGCTTGTATTACAATGTTGAACGTATGAAATTGACCGTGAACGAAAAAAAGTCCTTATCGTTGGATCTTGAGTGGCTGAGGAATATTCTGACATGTAATTATATTACAATTAGAAGTTACCCACGACATGAAAAAAGTAAATAAAGATAATGTTCGCTTTTTTGCGTTCGATTAAAATGTGATTCACTCAATCATCAGGTGTGCGCGAAAATACAAGTCTTATCAGTTTGTTTATTTGATCCGATTCGCACGCGGCTCATGAAGATCGAGTTTCATCTGATACGAACATGGAGTACGTCGAATTCAATAATGAATGGATTGTCATCAGCATTGACCGTCTTTTTTGTTGTGACAAAAGTGGATTATCAGATAATTTTCTCTTCATTGATGTTAATTGATTATTATTTGTCATCAACTTTTTCTGCATTTAAAAATGCATTAGAAATGAATTTTGAGTTTAGAAGATTTTAATGCACCCAGAAATGTCGTTCTCGTTTGTACACTGTAATTATCTTTGTTGACTTATGTTCAACGTGCACTCAACTTTTTCAACATTGTGTACTCAGATGCTTTTGTGACACAATTTTGACTTCCGAATCGTGTGTTAGTTTGATTCTAATCGGAAATGGAACGTCTTTTGTTTAACTTTTTTTTTCTAATCTTTCTGTATCAATGAAAAACAGGTTTACTTACCGGATGCATGGGAAATTTCTTTACTGGTTGTCAAGATGTCAATATCGTTAGAATTGTCAAAATTGTCAAAATATATTACTTTTGAAAATCTATAGCTAACTGTGAGTTTTCCCCAGGAATTTTCTCAATCTAAATTTCTATATTCCATTTTGAGTACTCAACTTCTAAAGAAATTTTCAATTTTCAATTTCATTCAACGAATTGCAAAATATTAAAAACAAATTGATAAAATTGCGAGTTGATAAAGTTGAACATAAAATGCAAAAAGGTTTTCAATAAAAAAGCAACATTCTCTTTGTGGAATTTAAAATCGCAAAACTTGAAAACGAAAAATGCAAGTATAAAAAACTGGTTTTTTGAGTGAGCGTTTTGTTTATTTTTGAATTTCAAGTTTGGAGATCATTTTGGGAATTTGTTTACATTTCTGCACCACACGAAAAATTGAGCCAAAATAAAAAATTTCAAGATGCAAACTAAGAACAGCATGCTCGTTCTTGAAATGTGCATAACGTAACGTCATTATGAAATTATATACGTACCACGTTTTAACGACCTCCTGACTTTTCAGTATCGTCCTGGCAATGTGAACAGAGAAGAAAAACTACTAACAATCACGCACTGACAAGTCAATTTTTTTGACAGGAACAAGAATCCCAGTCCACAGGTAAAGGCGCGAAAATACGAACCGAGGAAAAACTAAATCGCGGACTTGTTCGCCCGTGGAGTGTCGTTTCCGAAGTGCCACTCAATTCTTGACTCGGAACAGTGTCCGCTTACGATAGTCGGTTCACCAGTCGCGTATTGTTCTCCCGCCGGTCGACAAGTAGCAATGCCAAATGATCGGTCTTTTGCTCGGTTATCAGGTTTTTATAACGATTCAAACAGTTTTCCCCTATCGGCAAACGTGCGATTTACCTTTACCGATATTTACGTTTTTTTTTGTCTCTCTTTCTCGCTTTTTTTTCCTCGACACGCGTCAGACAGAAAACGTCACACTAAAAAAAAAGAAATTAAAAAAAATGAAATTTTTAATCGATCAGAGTCTTGAATTTGGAAGTTTTTGTTCTCATAGATTTATGTTAATTTTGTGCCGATTTTCCTTCATTATCAGATGCAATTTGTACTTAATTGTATTTTGATTCATCGCGGGAGAAAATTTTACAGTTTTTTTATCAAGTGACAAATTATCGTGCCTTTTTTGGTAACGTTACATTCGTTCGTGAGGAAACGCGACGTTGGAAACGTTTTCAAAAAAGTACTAAAAATTTTCCCACACTACCGTAATTGACGGAGAAAAACTTATCGTAGCACGTGCTTTCAAGTGTCACATTTTTTTTATCTTTGAGATGAACATTTTATGTGACATTTAAGGCCATTGAAATAAGTCTGCATCGAGCTGATAATATCAGAAAAATCGCATTATACGAGATTTAATTTTTGCAGAAAAAATGTGTGTTTCCAAAAATATCAAAAATATTGTCTGTCTGACGACATTTCGACTTTCCGTGATACGCAAACTGCAGACGACCGAGGTAAAGATTTTAATTATATTTTGCAGAGGCTTGCGTCATTTGTATCAGCTGGTGATGCACTTGATTCTAATTCTGTTTTGAAGAAGAAAGATTTTTTACCCGGATAAGAAAATGTATTATAAAGAGGTACGCAAAAGATAATATTTTTAGATACAATTACAAATCTGTGAGGTAAGGTAATGCACCAATTTACATTTTATTTTTTGTATCATTTAGAAAACCATTATTTTGGTTTTATTCAGATTTGTTATTTTCAAAAATTATTATCGTTTGCTTTATCAAAATAGACGATTAAAAAATTGTAACAAATAAAATCAGCGGAAGTATTAAATGTTTAATAATTAATTCGAAGGTCCTGATTTTAAGGACGACAAGTAGTTTTGATTTGAATTCAAATTTTCAAAAATGAACGCAAAGCATTGCAGAATTATACGGACATGAAAAGTTTGCTCGAAACAAGCTAGGCAAACGCAAAAAATAATAACAAAATAATAAAATTCTCCTTTCTCACGTGGTATTATCAAACAAAATAATCGCGCTCACGCAGCCATAAAACTAATATTATTCCGATTACTTTTTTATTCCGCAAACCCAGCAGACAAATTATGATTAATGAATCATAACAATAATTATCAATCTCCTGCGCATGAAAAATATTTTTTGCATAATTATTTGAAATGAATTTGTAGACATTCTACGCGTCATTCCAGTTCTCACATGGAAAAGTTCTTTTCCGATATGAAATTTTCCAATATGAAAAAACTGTAAATACACTTTTGAATTGAAAAATCTTTTTTTCGTATTTTTGAAAACTAGACTGAATCGTTAAACCAACAGGTTTTAGCAATTCAGCAGACAACTTATTCGTATTTCCATATGTCTCAAATTCAGAAATTGATTTCAAACTGTCGCATATCAAATGCGTCTACAATTTTTTTTCCTGGATGCAATACAATTTTTATTATGCATGAATCCTGGCAAACATAAAATTTTCAATTTAAAGCAGGTTATGCAAACTATGATGGCATTATTGGCATATTTCATCAGATATCCAGTAATAACATCGTCCAATAATTTGACTCTTCATTCAATTGACAAAATAATTTTTTTTTTCGAATTCAATCTCGGGTTCGAGCAAAAAGCGCCATGTGCTCTTAGGCACGCGACTCGGCTATACCGGAATCTTCACACTTAGTCATCGCTCTCGTCAGAATAGCTTTTTTATTTTTCTTTTAAGAAAAATCAATTTTCAATCAAATAAATAACAACACATTTATTTATTACATTTAATTGGACATAAATAAAATAAGATAATTAACTTTGTGTCACTAGTTTAATTCTATGAAAGATGATTAAACCCACACTTTATCTGATAGAAAAAAGTTGCGAATAAAAAAGCAAACAAAAGGAACAAGGATAATGGACAGAACAAAAAGTTTAGTAACAATTGTTTTAAACAATCGATTTGATGATCGAGAAAAAAAGATGTTTACGGACTATTCAAAGATGACTGGAAATTAAATTTTCATCCGCAACCAGCGACGTTTATAAATATTTCTTCTGGTGCATAATAAACCGTGTGGCGTTGCAAGAAACGTTTCAAAATAAAAAAAGCTTGAATCCAATACGATTGGAGGAACAAATAAAAAGTTTACCGGTCAACGAACCAAATGGACAGGGTTGTTTTCGTTCGTTTTTTTTGCAAAAGTCTTAGCGGTACTTATCTCTTCTTGTACGAATCGAGGATTCCCCACTGTTCGGCTTCTTTGAGAACCGGAATCCCCCAAACGGCAGGCATGTTTATAAGGGACGGACACTAATTTATTTTTTCTGCTCACAAATAAGCAGCATTTTTTGTGTTTGAAAAATGTTGAAAGATCTGCTGAGTGTCGATAATGTATTGCTACTTTATAATTCAACTGAACACTTAATTACGGATCTTGTGCTAATCACTTTTTTTACAATCGCAAAGATGTTTGCAATTAAAAAGTCGATACGTTGATTTGCAACTAGTGCTTTTGTCCGTCGATTATAATTAGACTAAACAAAATTTTGATAACAAAGTTGGAACATTTGTACGACGCAGAAATAAAAAATGATATTTATGATCGAATTATTGATTCTTCCTTAAATTTTGAACCAATCAAACAATTACTCATTTATCCTAATCATCATTCCGGCAATCGGACGTATTCTAAAAATGGAAAATTGCACGCGATTGCTACAATTATTCCAAAATACGCAGCGTATTTAAATCACAAAAACCACGATTTCAAACACAAAAAAGCCGGAAAATTTTTGTCAAATGCCAGAAAACTTATTCTAAGCTTGAATTTGACTTTATGAATATTAAAACGTTCTATTTGCATGATTTATGTCTTTTTTTGCCTAATTTTTTGCTCTCACTTTTTTGTCACATTCTGTACAATTGTTTTAGAATCTCGCATTGTTACGTGAAAATCAAAATTGAACAATTAAACATTTCAACTTGACAGCAGAGTGAATAACAAACAATTGCATTTTCATTTTGTTATTTCCAATGTTATTTGTCTCTTCGTTTGTTGAATAAACTTTTTTGCAGATTTACAAAATCGCGTAATAATTTTAATCATCCCGGAAATTTATTCGATGAAAATTCTTTCTCCTCTTCCGAGTTTCAAATTCATGAAAATTAATTGAACAATACTTTAGTTATTTCATTGCATAATTCGGTCCCCGCCATGCATCGTTAACGTCGACACTTTGAGAGTCTTCCGCGCGGTCCGACAAAACTTCTTCTACATATCTCGGAATTTCCGGTTGCGTCACGTAAATCAAACAAAAATATTTTTCAATTAAAAGAATTTCAAATTTTAGTAAACTCATTTTTAATTATCACTTTTTTGACAACTGCAGAAAAAATCCAAAAAAAATTTATGATTCATCATTCAATTTGTTCTCTAATTTTGAAAACCCGGATTTAATTTTCACAGTGATTCTGAATCCCAAGTACAATTTATGAGCCCTAATAAATCGCTTGGAAGATTAAAAACATGAAAAATGTGCGAAACAAAAGCACGGTTCGTTAACTTCTCCGCAGGTTTTCAGTTTGAAAACTCGAACAATGGATTTTTTTTGTTTTTGATTAATTAAAATAAAATTTGCACAATCACGCGGTTACACAATAATTACTATATTGTGTGCCACTGGTGTCATAATTTTGGTACGAAATAATTCGCCGAAGCGTGGAGAACACGTGTCAAAGGCCTGAAAACAAGAATGTCAATCAGGAAGTCCAAGTGCGCGTTTCAGACGACGTGAAAAGGTCGAAATTGCGCGAAAAATTGAGCTCGTTATTGTTTCGCGAAAAGTCTCAAGGTTGGGACATTGTAATTTTTCCTAGTAATCAAGTTCGGTTATCGCTAGTCTGCAAACTCTAGTGCAAAATTATTTATCGGTTTTTGTGGATTTCGAAATCTAAGTTAGGATGTGTTTAAAATTTCAAAATCTAATAAAAGAAATGAAAAAAAGGTAGATCAACCTTAAATCACATATACGAAACATATATGTGACGTATATAAAACTATATTGAATTATTTGGGATTTCGATATCAAGGAAACATGTCTGTTTGTTAAAGTACGTCAAAAAGAAGACGGTAAATCGGATGGATTTCATAGTAAAACACTGTTTGAAAGTTCTAATGAGTTGAAAAAGCTTTTCCAAGGCGATAAAAAAGACACGAATAATTCGGCAATGAAGAGTGTCGTCGAAGACTCGTCCCTCTACCGGACGAGGTGGCCGAGTGGTTAAGGCGTTGGACTGCTAATCCAATGTGCTCTGCACGCGTGGGTTCGAATCCCATCCTCGTCGGATTGTTACTATTTTTGCTATGAAAAACGCCGTAAGACAATAACAAAATCAACCCTTCAATTCGGATGTTGAAACTTTACAAAATCAATACAACCCAACCATCCAATCGATACTCAAACATTTTACATTCGAAATCGGAACTGAAGCTTTTGAACATTTGCAACAACAAATGATGTTGTTAATTATCCGAATGAAATAATAGTTTACGAGTTACTCCTAATTAAAAAATGATTCAGATCTTGGTATAATCCCGTTTTCCTTGTCGGCAAAAAATCTTCCCTTTCACAGTTATACATCTCGGTATCAATCATCATTTTGTCATTAATTTTAGTATACATCCGCGAGCTGACGTATATCTCGTGTTCGATTAAATTAGCCTACTGATATGACTACTACGTCAACGTCATTATTTTGTCAGAAAATTTATTAGTCAATGAAATCTAAGCATCAAACAATTAATCGTTTAGCGTTTAAAATATGAATCGAACAACGCAAATGAAATAATTGTACTTGATCATGAATAATAAAGAATTCCAGAATCTATGGAACTTGGTAGTTTGCACGTTACAGTAGTAATTAAATGAAACAATAATACTTGACAGCTTGACAGTTTTGGGGAAAAAATTGAAACAGAAATGCAAATGTTGGGGAAAGTTTTAGTTTCTGCAGAAATTATGAAGAGGATTATTGAAAATGAAATTACACAAAAAATGCCGACAAGTACTTTGATTTTGGAAAACTGAAATTTAAGTGCATTGTTGAACTTTATCAACAGCAATGTTAATTTGTTAATTACTGTTTCAGTAAATTATTTCCGGCTATTACATTAACGCTTTGCCTAAAAAATGCATCATCAATCTGGAATTGTGTTATTCGTTCAATAAAATTAATAAGATACTTTTAAATCTTTTTGCAATGACGTAAGTGTTATTCTAGCAATTAAAACTATTTACTATTTATGACAATGTTTAACAACAGCTCACGCAGTGACGTCGAAAAATGTAATTATTTATTACTCGAAAATAAAAAGATGTAACTGCTTGAAAAATTAATTACAATTACATTTTTATTTCTCTTCATTTATGACAAGTTCAAATAAATTCACACAAACATATTTTTATTAATTTTTATCAATTTATTTTTATAAGTTTTATGATTATTCTTTAAAAAGAGGGTACAAAGTTTAGGTTTTCGGATTTTCAAGTTGGTAAAGGGTTGTGATCCTCTAAAAGGTGTCCTGTTATACACCCCCGGTTAAGATAACTCGTTTCTGAAGCAGTTGTGGCCGAGTGGTTAAGGCGTCTGACTCGAAATCAGATTCCCTTTGGGAGCGTAGGTTCGAATCCTACCAACTGCGAGGATATTTTTATAAAACAAACAAATAACAAGAACAACCCTATTGCATTCGAAAACTATCAAAAATCAACAAATATAAGCTATTATAACATCCTAAAACCAATCCTACATGTCTAAAACAGCATTAAAACCTTTTATAACCTTAAATAATGAAACCTTGAACTTAAAAATAATTGAATATCAATTTTAATTACAAATAATAATGTTTATTCACGTAAAACAATAAACTTTTTAAAACCAACATTTGAATTTGCCGCTAGAACTAGGTTTCAAAAATGTCCGCCAGGTGGCGCGGCGGCGATTTTTTCTTGTCGTTTCCGTTCTAGGTGAACTTTGAGGTCAAAGCAAAGCTTCAAGTTGAAGAAATAAAAGTCAAGCCATCGTGGTGGATATTTTTTTGTCAAACAAAAAAAGACGCGACCGCTAAAAGCGTGCTTCTGAAAATACCCGTCATCTTAACCCTGTTTTAAAGCCGGGGCCGCGAGTGAAACCGCATCGATTCGCAATGGGCGAGGATTTTAACGGAGGTACGAATGTTTGTTTGAATAACGCTTCAATGTGTATTTACAGGTTTCATTCTCTCGATTGAACGATCGCAATTACTCCGATCGGTTTGTTTATTATTATATAACCAAACCGTCGTCAATTTTCATGCAACGTTGCTCTGTTAAAAAAACGAACTCAAATGTTTGTGCACGAAATCATAAGTCAGAGTGATCTTTGAACGGGAACTCGTTCATTATAGAATCAAGCTCAGACCAACTGAAATATTCCCAATTAATTTAACATTTTTGACGAGATCGTTTCGAGCACTGACTTTTACACATAATCACTTCTTTGTTTCCAATTTGTTATGAATAAAAATTTTGCATTCTGTTAAATTAGGTTATGATAAGTTGTTTGTCATTAAATTTGTTTTCTTATTTAATGAACGGTTATTAATTTTTTTTCTCTATTTCATAGATCGTGACCGAGACAACAGAGAAAAAGACAGAGAGCGTGGGGAGAGAGACAGGGACCGTCGTCACAGATCAAGAAGCAGGGAACGCCGAAAGCGTTCCAGGTCAAGGTCAAAAGATCGCAGGGAACGCAAAAGGAGTGGATCGCCAAAAAAGAGCCGAGGTTCTAGAAGACGAAAACCTTCTCTTTACTGGGATGTTCCTCCACCTGGCTTTGACCATATCAGTCCCCTCCAGGTACCTTACTTTTTTACTCAGTGAAAAATATCACAATCAGCTCATTGACAGCTAATTGAAAATTAACAAAACCATTATTACTTTTAGTACAAAGCCATGCAGGCTGCTGGTCAAATACCAGCCAACATAGTTGCTGATACGCCACAGGCAGCTGTACCAGTAGTTGGAAGTACCATTACACGTCAAGCGCGACGATTGTACGTCGGCAACATTCCTTTCGGTGTCACCGAAGAGGAGATGATGGAATTTTTCAATCAGCAAATGCATCTTTCCGGACTTGCTCAGGCCGCGGGCAATCCCGTCTTGGCCTGTCAAATCAATTTGGACAAGAACTTTGCCTTTTTGGAGGTACTTTCTATCTCTTGTACTTTTTTTCCTAAATTCATGTCAACAAACTCACTTAAAAATTACTGTATTTTCAGTTTCGATCAATCGACGAAACAACGCAAGCAATGGCATTCGATGGGATTAATTTCAAGGGACAAAGTTTGAAAATAAGAAGACCGCATGATTACCAGCCTATGCCTGGAATCACAGATAATCCTAGTATGAATGTCCCAGGTACGGTACCGGGTATGTTTCAACCAAACATACAAATTTACCATTCCAATGATCACTGTCAAAAGCAAACTATCAATTGATTGTATTTTAAATATGTTACAGATTCGCCTCACAAGATCTTCATTGGCGGTTTGCCTAACTACTTGAACGAAGAGCAGGTATGTAAGAATGACAGATCTCCGTTGTCATAGCACAATCTAAAACGCCGTTTGTATTTTCATTGACGCACACGTATGTCTCGTGATCAAAACCTCTGTTTGTTTCTCTTTCTTCAATGTTTCGATAACGCTTCGAGTTTGGTGCGGCGTCGGTGGAAGCAGACGATGCGTTATCCACGTTGATTATAAAAAGTGTCGATGCAGCAATGCCGGGCTTGTGTTTGCACCAGCATCGATATCTTATTATGCCAATGTCTTATACCATAACATAGGTATCTAGCTTTATTTAGCGCAGAGTTCTTCCAACGAAGTTCTTCCTGTGGCCTCTGAGGTATGTATGCAACCCGGATTTCAGCGTCGGTTAGGGTACCTTAGTTAGGTCAGGGTTCCATCCTCCGTTCCATCCCAACCAAACGCACCTCCATTCGATGGTTCCTCCGAAGCCAGTTAGTTAGGACCGAAAGTAAACCAGAAACCAAACCTTTTCATAAACATTGAGTTTATTTGAAGGCGATTGGACCTGGTGTACTTTTTGTACATAGTAGTGGAAAGTTTTTACAGCATTTCGAGCTTCGTACCACGGCGAAGGAAACGTTGAATGTTACAGTAACCTTTAGGCACATCGTGGACACAATTTAGGTGGTTTAAACAGGGTCAAGGAAAAATGAAATGGGAAGGGGGGTTTTGCAGTTCAATGAAAAAAAGAAACAAAAAATGGAGAAACATTTTCTAGGTCTTCAGATTGAGTTTGGTCATCTATTTTTTTAGCGGGACACATTTTGTTAAGTGTTACAGGAGATTTCAGAAATCAGCTTGAGGCTGTCGGATGTTTATTTTTTTTTTATTCCAGGGAATTTTGTTTCCAGCTTTTCTTTACAGGCTTTTCAGGCTTTTACAAAGTCGACGAGTTTTTACAGGTTACTTTCTCATCGTAACTTTAAAGTCGAAAATTGAGTTGATCATTGTAATGTCAAAAACAAAGTTTCATTGTAACTGATTTGTTTGTTTCAAAATGAAAGAATTGATTAGTACAGAAAGTGTTTGAAGATTGAAAATTGACAAAAAGAAACAAAAGTCATTCGTTTGGTTTTTGCAATGAAAGCAAGAAATTGTGGACTGATATCAGTGCCCTTTCTCCCCGTTTCTTAGCTTAGGGTCGCGCCGAAAAGCATTCGCTTACCACTACTTCTACTACTACTACTACTACTGAACATGACAAAAAAGCACACTGCCTGGGGAGAGGCTAGCCCAGTCCCTCAAGGCAAGTACTTATCTCATTTTCACTTCCACATACGGGACTATGCGACTTTTGCAGCCCTTATCGCGGTGCCCTTCCAGTCTCATGGTGCGTCTTTATTTTTTTATTCCATTTTACAATTTTGCTGACAAAAACATGTCCGACGTCGATCGAAACAATTCTCAATGACGAGTGACAAGTTTTTGTTCTTGTGAGACACTTTTTCAGAGGCCTTGTCCAAGTTTCTGTTGTAAGTATAACAGCCGGTATCTCGAAATCTCGAAGACGACCATACTGAAGATTTCAATCAACGCTGAAAAACACAACATAATTTTTATACTTTCAAAAACAGTCAAATTATCCTCACAACTAACGATTTGTTTAATTGGAAAGGTTTAAAGAGGTTTTTTCTTGAAATTTTAAGATTTGTTGGGAGGATAGTTTGACGACAACTAATAGCTTATGTACAAAGGTGGAACTAGACTGAATTTTAATGCTGAGCGATGCTTGTGCAGGTAAAAGAATTGCTGATGAGTTTTGGACAACTTCGGGCGTTCAATCTGGTCAAGGACTCGGCTACTGGGTTGTCAAAGGGGTACGCATTTTGTGAATATGTTGACGTGTCTATGACGGATCAAGCTATCGCAGGACTTAATGGGATGCAACTCGGTGACAAGAAGCTGATCGTGCAGCGAGCCAGTGTTGGAGCCAAAAATCCCATGCTTGGAGCTCAGGCACCTGTACAAATCCAAGTTCCTGGTCTTAATATGGTCGGGGCTAGTGGGCCTGCTACAGAGGTACGAAAAAAACTTTTTACCTAAATAAAACTGATTCATAAAATGTATTTGAAATGTTTGCAAAATTTCTAATTTGCATTGTTTTAATTTTTTTCTACAGGTTCTATGTTTGTTGAACATGGTCACACCTGAGGAACTCATGGAAGAGGAAGAATATGAGGACATCCTTGACGATATTAAAGAAGAATGTAACAAATACGGCGTCGTCCGGTCGGTGGAAATTCCGAGACCTATTGAAGGTGTCGATGTACCCGGATGTGGAAAGGTAAATGAAACAATTTTGAAAGCTTGAAAAGTTTTTATTATAGGTTTTTGTTACAGTTTTTTAATTGATTTGCATGATTTTGCAGGTATTTGTGGAATTCAACAGTGTAATTGACTGTCAAAAAGCTCAGCAAACTCTGACAGGACGCAAATTCAATAACCGAGTAGTAGTCACGTCGTACTTTGACCCTGACAAGTACCACCGCAGAGAGTTTTAAGTTTTGCGTTCGGTGTACATTTACGATTCTTTCGCACATCTTGTTATTTGATTCTTCATCTCGTTTTTTCTCTTTCTTTTTTTTACTGATTTTTTACTATTCAAAACTATCGAGCAGTGAGTTTTTAATTTTGTTTCATTCAAATTATCTCAGCTTCATCAATTATGAAATGTGACAAAATATTTGAAATATTTAAATGAAATTATGTAACGTGACACTGTATTAACGTGAGACAAGAGAGTAAAAGAGGAACCAATAGTGTATTCTAAGCGTCGAGATAAAGAACAAGGAATTGGATCAATGATTTGAGAAATTACAATATCAAGATGATGGTGTAATTCTTGATTGTACTTTTAACGGCACATTTGAATACATGTATTAATGAATTAATGTATAATGATTACCATACGATGGATTTATACAGACTTTTACAACCTATGATTCATGTATTAATAAATAATCAATCATAAAATCGAACAATTTAGTTGCTTTCGATTTTATTTTACACCTCATCCGATTGTGCTGGCTGATAGCTCGGTCCTTCTTGAATGTCCAATGAATCAACAAGTAACTTTTTTAAGCCAAAGTAAGATCCCCCTCCTAGAATCAAAATACCTATTCCACACAACAGAGCAATAGACCATGCTGGAATTGCTGTGCCCCCTGAAATTAATTGTTTATTATTAACTTTTATCTAATGGAAGATCATTCTGTATTTAATTTCAAAAAGAACTTACTGTAATATTGGCGATTTACGATTTTTCTTCCGATCAAAACTTTTCTCCTCGCTTCTACTTCTTCAGTGAGGATACTTATAATCACTGAAAATTACAATTTCCATTTATCGAAGTGAAAGATAAACATTTTTTGAAAATTTCTTTGATAAAACTCTGAGAATTCATACTTACACAATCCTACAGCCAAATAACACATAACTTTTTTTGCACGAAACATTTTGTTGTCTATTTTTTATAACAAAATGTAGTGAAATATAACTGAACAATTCAGGTAGAAAGTTGAGCACCGACTGACAAAGAGAAAATGGGTGCGACACATCTGATGATTCAACATGGATTGATAACTCAGGTGATAAAATGGTGAAGATAAAACTTTTATCTTTACAAATATTACGTAGATAAATCCATGGCCTATACAGTGAATGGGTGAATAACGCAATATTTTTAATCTGACGTAAATTATTTCTGATTCCAAATGCGATTACAAGTAACGAAAATTGAAATTTGGGAGAGGCTAATAATTAATACCAAAGTCAAGTGTTCGCATAATGAAAATACATTTTAATAAAATTTTCTGTTCATAAAATTTTTCACAGTTTCTAAATCTTTATAAATGTCATAGAAATATATAAAAAATTATGTTAAAAATAACGCTTATGTACATATATTTTTAAGTATTAATTATTTACAGCTATTTACTTTGTTTATCTATGCTAACAACTTTGTTATACATTTTTCAAAAATATTTCGCAACATTTTTGTGTACACGTAAACACTTGATGCATTAAAATTCTTACATTATACTTTGTTTTTTTTTGTTAAAATTATATTTGTTTCAAATATTGCACGACGTTTATGCAACAAAAAAGTTTATACAGTAAACAATTCCTTTTTGATTGGACATTTCAAATTAGTTAAACTTTATCTTACAAGCAACTAGTTTAAGTAACGAAAAAGCTTTATCATTCACGGAATGCAACTTGTAACTGATGGCTCGTTTCAAATAATCTTTTGCTTCATTGTTGTTCCCTGTAGTATGAAGTAATAAACCGTACAAAAAGTTGGAGGTTGGCTGAAAGTAGACAATTCATCAGTCAAACCTGTTCAATTATCAACTACGTTTTTTTATCAATTTGTTTCTTTTATTTTGTCTTACCTCTTCCGGATCAATATTCAAAGCTTGTTTAACCACAGCCAATGCTTCATCAGTCCTCCCAAATCTTTGTAAAATGGAAGCAATATTTACTAGAGGAATATTTTTTAAATCACTCGGAGCTGAATCTAAAGAAGACTGTGCACAACTTAACGCTTCATAAAACTTTCCTCGGACTCGCCAGTACAAAGACGAAATTGCATACACGATCCACAGCTCTTTCGTTTCCTAGTTTAAATACAAAAAAAAAATTTTTTTGGTATTGTGCTCTCTTTGCATCATTAGATTTGAATAAAAAATTTGAAAAATTACCGTCTTCATAGCCAGCGAGATCCTTTTGCTAATTTCGTTAAGATTTTTTATGTTCACCAGAGCAATTAAATCAGAATTCAATTCGGCCTCAGGTTTATAAGTTGCCGAGGATTTTTCAGAACTTTCCAAAGACTTCAACAACTTGGCAGTGAAATAATTATGAGAGTTTTCATCTATCTTGCATCCAGGTAAATTTAAAGATACGAATTCGTTCTCATACTCTGAAGTCCAACTATCTGAGAAAACATGAAACCTGAAATTGCGAATCGGTGTAAAGTAAGCAGTTTAAAAATTGCAAAAAAAAATGTTATTTCTAGATTGTCATTGATAAAAATGAATAATTACTGATAATAAATTTTCGGAAATATTGGAATGTAATCTTTTTTAACAACATTGAATGGCAGTTTATAATTTTCACAATTCGCCATTGTCAGCCACTCATCCAAATCAAACTCATCAGACTCAACTACAAATTCGAACAGATTCGCTTCCTTTAGTTTTTGAACGTCTAGCTGAGATTCGTCACTAAGCCCTAAAAAATAAACCAAATTCATTACTACCAAAATAAAAATAAAATTCACAAAATTCAAACAATTTATTCAAAACCAATCATACCATACAACATTTTCGACTTCATAAGCTGCTTGTTTATCTTTCTCGCCTGTTTTTCGATATTCTTTAACATCTGAGGACTCACATTAACATCAATCTGAAAATTATTAGGCAAATGAGGTCTCCGAGAAACTTCGCAAGAAAGAATCGGACTGTTCTCATCAATCTGAGTGCACGTTTGCGTTTGTCCCTCAAACAACAACTCCCAATCCTCCGGCAATCCAAGAAATTGTTTTTCCGATTCCTTTTCCTGAATAATACTATCAGTTATTTTCAGCCAAGCTGTTTGTTCCTTGTCATAGCTCTGCAGATCGGCTAGAACTTCCTGCAGTTGATTGTTCAACGTTGTCAGCGTTTCCTCGATTTTTTGGTGACATAAAATTGCACGTTTTGCTGTGTGGGCCTGCTGCATATTTGGCGACAGCTTTAAACAGTTATCGTAACAGGCAATAGCTCGTTTGTAGTCTCCAAGGGTTGCATAGATGTTTCCTAGAGCCAGGTGTTGTCTGCTTTGATCCGGGGCATAATTTATAGCAGTGTGGAGAACAATTGCTGCCTCAGCAGATTGCCTTGCAGCGTGCAGAATTCCTCCTGTTGTTAGAAGAGGTATGTCTCTGTACTGCCTAGAATTGCAAAAAAATATTAATGGTTCTTGTTTGCAGAATTAAAGACTATTTATGTAATTGGACAAATTTTTTTTGTTTTATTCATTTTGATTTCAATTACCTGGGTGCTGTTACAATGGCCCTACGTGCACATTCCATTGCTTTATAGGCATCGCCCTTGTACCTCCAATAAATCGCACCTAAATTATGATGAAGCCAAGATGTTTTATTTTTTAATAAACCATAAGCTATGTGACTGCCAAATTTTTCTATTCCCATTCCTGGTGAGAGGTATTGAATCAATTCTTTTTCTTTTGGTTGGCTCAAATTTTGTCTTTTTCTCATTCCCTGCAAGATGATATTGTATTTGTAACTTTGATGAATATTAACGATATTAATTGAAAAACTCGGAATGAAATATTTGTTTACTTGTAAATGTTCGAAGGTGTACATGCTAAAATCAAGAGGGAATGCAGCCATGCAATCAGGTACCAAATTTTCTGTCTCCTCTAAATTGTCATTCAATAAAAAATCTTTAGATCTAAAACAGAAACAGAAAATTGATTGTAGCATGAGTCGTACCAAAATGTATGTTTGGAAAAATGTATGAAAAATAGTTACGTGATTCCTTCTCTGAAACTGCCATCAGTTGCAATGCTGGCGAACAAATTGATCTCTTGGATGATCTTATCTGTGTCAATCTGCTGACAATTCGGATTAGTTGTGTAAAACATGTTTTCTACATTCGCCAGTAAATCAATCTGTGCCCATCTCACATCGATGGAAGCCTTTTTTGCTATTATTTGTTCAAACAATTTATTAGCTTCTATTTCCCTCTCTCCTTGCTCCAAAAAAGTCAAAAGATCATAAGGTTGTTTCAGTGTAAAAATAGAATTAAGCTGGAAATAAATAATTGAACGTTCATTTTTATTTGCTAAGTATTTTGTTACATTTAAAGTGTTCAACTTTTCAATTTACATTTGAATTAATTTTGCCATCATCTGTTGCTATCCAGTGAGATATTGCAGAAACACAAAGTATAACCTCAGAAATAAGGAAAACAAACTTAAGTGATTTCATGATTGCGGATCTTTCACATTTTTTTTTATAATTTAACAATCAAAAGTCGCTATCATGCTACACAAAATGAAATTTTATCGAATGTTGTATTAAACGAATCATGATCGAACGGGTGACAAGAAACTGTCACGTTTTACTTTTTTTGATTATTTACATACTGAAAAATGAAAGAATATTTTGTACAGAAGTACCGGCTAACTATAGTTCACTTTGTTCCAGTTCTTGAGATGAACAAGGATAGATGATGGAATTTGTTTCTAGCAGTCTTCAGATGTGAAATTTCAAAAGTCAAATTTTGCAAAACGAAACTTCATTTGAAAAATAATGATCATTTAAAGCCTATAAATAAATTTGATTAGAAAAAGTTTTGTCAAATGATTTATATATAAATAATTTTTATTTTATCTTCTTGTGAAGTACATAACTTAAGTGTTGGTTTATAAATAACTATACACAGATTTTTTTTTATCTAAAAATGATGTTTTTACTCTGGACCTCCGCGCTGTAACATAACATAATTTCATCATAATTATTATCACAGATTTAAAAATACTTTCCTCTAAAATTGCAAAATATAACTATGTTGTGTTTGCCATTTTAATTTTGTGAAGAATCAACAATTAAAACGTTCAAACTCAACAATGTACATATTTGATAATTGCAAAACGTAAAAATAAATAAATATATGGAATACTGTTAGCAAAATACAGTAAATACATTGATATAGGCGATTTCTTTCTCTCCCAAGGGTCGTCGACGATATCTCAAGGGCAATTGGAAATCTTCTATAATTGGCAGCTGAGTGACATTCGGGCCCGTGGCACCAGTGGCAGATTTTGGCAACGCTGACGGAGATGACCCCGTTTTCACCTCTTGACCTATAACCAAAAAGTAGCACTCAAAATTAAAAAAAAATTAAAAACAAGAAAACAAAAACATAATTGACAGGTAGATTATGTAATTACAGTAACCTTTGTTGTGTCCACCCGCACGAAATGCTATCATGACAACATGTGGCCGAACCACCTAAAATTAGATGGCGGATCAGTTATCAATGGATCAAAGACATATCAGAGAAATAATATCATTCTAACGATCAACACATACTTTCCAGCCTGTAGAAGCCATCGTAATAATTTTGGATTACTTTCACTGACAAGTTGACAAAACAATAATAAAATTCAGAATTATTGTGTCAGACTCTAACGACCACACACATACGCGCGCGCACATGTGTCATATGTTTTTGTTTTATCGACTGATGATAAATTCAATAATTACACACCTTGGTTTTGTTTATTATTTACTTAGTTATTAAAACCTTTCTCCATAACGTCTGCACGAAATTTTCGCATTTCTGTAGAGTGTTCATAATTTTATATATATAAAAAACATCGTATTTACATTGTAATTTTCGTTTACTTTTTGTGATAACAATAATCGTTCTAACCTCAAATTCAAATAACAGATCCAATATATGAAAATTGTATTCCCATTACTTTCTAATCAATTAACATTTTATTATTATTCTTCTCATTATTAAAATCATCAAATATATACATTTTGAAGAGCGTTTCAAGTTCGCCTCGTCTCTTTATCTTTTACGACGTGATAAACAAAGACAGAGTACGCTGTCACTCCGACCGTCAAAAAACGAAACTGTAGAAAAAGAGTAGGAGCAACCGTGAACATGGCGCGTGTAGGTTGTGATCGTGTTGGGTGACGTGTCTACAGATGATTTTATTTGTATTGTAAATTCAGTTTTCGAAAGACAAAACCAACATTTAATTATCCAGGATGAATTCCTTCAAAAGGGACAGAAAGGAGGAAGAAGATGGTAAGTACAAAATTTCCTCCCTTTCTTCACACTTATTTACAACTGTTCAGATAAACTTCATGATAGCAGATTGATGACGAGTGTCGTTGCACAATTCGATGATTATCCCTGACAATAACAATCATCAAAATCCATAACTAATCAAATTATTCATTGACAGGTGGAGGGAACCCGTTTCAAAATCTGGAAAAGACGACGGTGTTGCAGGAGGCGCGCACGTTCAACGAAACCCCGGTGAATGCGCGAAAATGTTCGCACATCCTGACCAAAATACTGTACCTCCTAAACCAAGGCGATCAGCTCGGTACAACCGAAGCGACAGAAACGTTTTTCGCGGTGACAAAACTGTTTCAGTCCAAGGATCCAGTTTTGAGACGCCTGGTCTACTTGGGAATCAAAGAGCTCAGTTCGATCGCAGAGAATGTCATAATTTTGACAGCGAGTTTGACAAAGGATATGAACGGAAAGGAAGAATTTTACCGGGCTGCTGCTATTCGAGCTCTGTGCACGATTGTGGATGCTGCATCAGTGTCGTCCATTGAGAGGTATATGAAACAAGCGATTGTGGATCGTTCTCCAGGTGTTTCTAGTGCGGCTCTGGTTTCCTCGTTGCACCTCACTAGCATCTCTCCTGACATTGCCAGACGATGGGCAAATGAGGCACAGGAGGCACTCAATTCAGATAATGTTATGGTCCAGTACCATGCTTTAGGTAAAATTTTTCAATTTTTGTGCAGTTCTTTTAAGTTTTAAAGTTTTTTTTTCGGTTTTTAGTTATAATCTTATATTTTTTCATGAATGAATTAAAGAAAGAAATGTAAATAACAACATTTTTTGCCAAACATCGAAATACGGTATTTAAAGTTCAAATGAATTCTATATGTCCAAACAAAATTTTTGCAAAATATTTTGCAACTTTTATTTTGTTGAGAAACTCGACTGAATGAAAAACCCCGTTTGTTTCAGGTGTCTTGTACCAAGCCCGAAAAAGCGACAAACACGCAGTAATAAAACTGGTAGCAAAACTGACGCGTACAAGCCCGCGAAGTCCATACGCCGCCTGTATGCTCATCCGCATGGCCTGCAAACTTCTAGAAGACATGGACGACGCCGGCACCGAGCTCACCGAGTTTATTGAGTCCTGCCTCCGGCACAAATCCGAGATGGTGGTTTACGAAGCAGCGCACGCTCTCGTCAACCTCGGTCGCAGTGGAGTACGCGAAATCACGCCTGCAATCAGTGTGCTCCAACTGTTCTGCAGTTCTTCTAAACCCGCACTACGTTACGCCGCCGTTCGCACCCTAAACAAAGTCGCCATGAGCCACCCGAGCGCAGTCACTGCCTGCAACCTGGACCTCGAGAACCTCATCACCGATTCTAACCGATCGATCGCCACCCTGGCCATCACAACGTTGCTTAAAACCGGAGCAGAAAGCTCTGTCGATCGTCTCATGAAACAGATCGCCACTTTTGTATCAGAAATTTCAGACGAGTTCAAGGTCGTGGTAGTCCAAGCCATCCGTACAATTTGTCACAAATTCCCCCGCAAACATTCCGTTCTGATGAACTTCTTGTCGGCTATGTTGCGAGATGAGGGAGGATTAGAGTACAAGGCGGCGATCGCAGACACAATCATAGCAGTGATGGAGGGCAACGCAGAAGCCAAAGAGGCTGGATTGGCGCATCTTTGTGAGTTCATTGAGGACTGCGAGCACACCTCGCTGGCTGTGCGAATCTTACACCTGCTCGGACAGGAGGGACCCACGTCCAAACAGCCGTCCAGGTACATTCGGTTTATTTACAACCGAGTGATCCTGGAAAGTGCTGCTGTGCGAGCTGCTGCTGTTACAGCTTTGGCACACTTTGCTGCTGCCTGTCCCTCGTTGCTGCCTAATGTTTTGATTTTGTTGTCGCGGTGTCAGCTTGATACTGACGATGAAGTAAGGGACAGGGCGGCTTATTATTGCACTGTTCTTGAACAACATTCTAACCCGATGATACTCGAGCTGATTCAACCGCCTCATCTTTCTATACCGAGCTTGGAAAGATCTCTTACAAATTACATCTCGGGAGAAATGGACCAACCATTTCGATATTTCACAGGTTTGTTTATTTTTTTTCTCTTTTTAAATTTGGTTTTTTTCTCGAATAGAAATTAAATTTTGGATTTCTTTTTAGATACCCCCAGCACAGCCGGCAGATGAACCAATACAAAATCAAGTGAATATGATTGTTAAGCCACAACCACCGAAACTTTCAAGGGAAGAAAGTTTCGTTGAGAAGCTGTCGCAGGTCCCACAAATCGCAAATATTATTCGAGAGTATCCTCTGTTCAAATCTTCAGCGGTGTTTGAACTAACAGAGTCGGAAACTGAGTACAATGTGAAGTGTATCAAACACGTTTTCGCGGATTTCTTGGTACTGCAATTCAATTGTCTCAACACGCTTTCTGATCAGTTACTTGAAGATGTTCGTGTTGCTGTTGAAGTACCCGATGGGTAAGGAATTGAATGAAATTAAATGTCACTTTGAAACTGATTGCAAATTTAGACTTTGATTGAGTTTGAATGTTGTTTCTTTGTTTTGTTGTATAGTTATGCCTTGATTTGCCAAGTGCCACATGCTCGTTTGGCTTACAACGAACCTGGTACGACCTACACGGTTTTGAAGTTCCCCTCTGATGTTCAAGCCAGTGTTGCTACTGTTCCAACAACGCTCAAATTCACAGCACATGATTGTGACCCCACAACTGGAATTCCTGATGGAACTCAGGGATACAGCGATCAGTACATGGTAAAACACAAAAACAATATTTTTTAGTGATTTGCTAGAAACCCTTTAGTCTTTTTTTTTATTATTTATGATATATATTCTTGAATATTATGATATAAAAATCAATTAATTATTAATTTCAAAATCGATCTTTTACAGTTGGAAGATTTAGAAATAACGTTAGCAGATCAGATGAGAAATTCTGGAATTCGTGGCGTTGACTTCGCAGCAGCGTGGGAAGCGGCTAAATCGCGAGGATACATTGAGAATGAGGTGACATTTGAGATGGACGCTTCGGTGAAAAGTCTCTCGGCAGCTGTTGAGAGCCTGACAAGTTTCCTGGGCATGGAAGCTGTGGAACGGAGCGACCGAGTCCAACCGAACGCAGTTTCCCACACATTGCTTATGATCGGAGTGTTCCGCGGTGGCAAAGAAGTGCTGGCCCAGGCGCGACTCGCCGTTATGAAGATGAGCCAAGTGATGATGAACTTGACGCTTCGCGCGCAAGACGATACCATTGCCGAACTCATTTTCTCCTCCGTCGGAGAGTCTTAATGTTTTTTATATTATTTTAATTTAAAATTTTATTATCATTCCTTCCCATTCTTTTTGTTTGTTACTTTTCGTACAACCATAAGTATTTTATTGACTGTTTCTATCACTGTATCAATATCCTATCGAGATGAAAATAAAAAGTACAGTATTGATGCAAAAATTATGATAATGTTTTTATTGTTATCTTCTAGATTGTTACTATTTGCTCTTTCACGTATTTTACAATTGTGATTTTTAAAATTTTCCCGCCCTTTGAATTGCGCACGCACTTTGTGTCGCCACAATCGTTATGCAGCAGACGAAGAAACGTCATAATCAGAAAAGGCAAGTTTGGGAGTGCAAATAGTGACAAAATTACGCACAAAAACAAATCGCTTGACATTTGATCATTCATTTCTCAGACAGTGATATTCAACTAAAATTGTTATTCATCTTTTTCAATGGTACTTAACATTTGCGAAGGTTGTCTTTTTACAACCACCAACTATGTATCGTCCAAATAATGTAAATATAAATCAACTTTTCATTCAAATTTCACATTATAAACATACAAAAAATTAAAACGATAACATCAATTATTAGAACGGACAGCTGCAAAGACTAAACGTGGAGCACGGTTTGGGAAACCGTGAGAACGGCGGGGAAAGACCTGTCACAGCGGCGTCATGTGCTCTGACAATCCGAGAACAATTCAAAGAATCTTGGCTCACCGCTATTATTGGATCGATTTTGTTTGCCACAGGAATGTGTTTGTTATTTTGGAACGAGGTAAACAAGCATGTAAACAAAATTAAACAGTTGTTAGCGAGGTTTGGTCATTGTTGTCAACGAATTCAGTGTTTTTTTGTGTTTTTAATAGGGTAGAGCAGTGAAAATAGCGTATTCCCTCGATGAAGCTTTGAGAAATGTCGCAACACCACCTGACATCAACGGAATCATATCCGATTATGAAGGCAGACTGATATATTTGTCTGGGCCGTTGACAGTTAACGAACCTTTGACAGAGCCTGATTATGGCATCATTGTGCCAAGTGTGAAACTTAAACGACGAGTACAAATGTTTCAATGGACTGAAATCGAAGAAGAAGACAGGTAGAACAGTTGAAAAAAACTTTAAGGGAGTTTCACCTTCGTGGGTAAAAAATTACTAATTTTAAAGTTAATTATTGTAATTTTAATTTTGTTTCAGTTTCGGCAGACATTATTATTACACGACCGATTGGAGGGACAAATTAATTGATTCAGACAAGTTTGATATTCCGTACGGACATGAGAATCCAAAAGAGATGCCAATTAAGAGTCAAGTTCAAATTGCCGACGATGTTAAAATTGGAGCATACACGTTCGGCAGCCAACTGAAAGCGAAATTTAGTGACTATCAGGAAATTACAAGCGATGAAAGGCCGGAAAACAGGGACATTAAGATGCATGCTGGACTGTATTATCATAGCTCTGATTTATGGGAACCACAAGTGAGAGATGCTAGATTTTGTTTGAAATAATCCCCCCTCTATAAAAAAAGCAACATGCAGAGCGCAAACCCCCCTCTTGTTTTAGAAAATATTATTTTTAATGAAAAAAGACAATCTTTTGTCTTTTTTAGGGAAAACATTTCCCTTGAGAAAAAAACTTTACAATATGGCTATCGTATTTTGTACATTCATGTTTTTTTAAAAACCTTTTGAAAAACTAAGTCATTTAAATTTCAAACTTACTCGAACAATATGGTTTTCAGAAAACTATGATAATTAAATCAATCTAAAAATAAATAGTTCGACTGATTAACAAAAATTTGTTAAAAATTTTTCATTCGCTGTTCTTAATCTAAAGTAAAAGCATTTTGTACAAGTTAAGTTAAAGTATAAAATGACGTAAATCATAATTTAAATTAAATAAACTTATAAACCATTTTTTCACAAGTCAAAATTAATATCCGAAACGAATCTACTCGCGACAGCAATTGTCTAGACTTCCCAAAACACCCTTGGAGCGTCTGACGGACAGTTGATAGTCAACTGACTGCGATCTGTAGCGAAATGGTCACGAAGCCCAGAAAAGTGCTTGATTTTGTATAAAAAAAGATGCACATTTATAGCAATCAAACTACTTTTATATCAAACGACTAAACATTGTATTGTTATTAATTATTAAAAAGTAAAATTTATTGACGGAAATGCAATAAATAAAAACTACGTGCATCTGTTTGAAATTTAGTAAATATGTTCGAAATTTAGTTCGAAAAAACTTGATTGATTTAACAACTAAACATTTCAAAATGTGTTAAAATTGAACGATTAACTGAAAAAATTACAGCGAATGAAAACTTGAAAGAAATCTTTTAAAAAGAAAGTTTAAGTATTTTGAGTATTTTGAAATTATTAATTATATTATTATAAATTATCATTATAATATCATCAATTTATTATAAGTATTAAGTATTTCAAAATATATAAAAAACTTTAGAATCGCTTAAACTAAAACATGAATGAAAAAATAACAAGGATAAATAATAAAAATAAAAGTCACTCACTTACGTTACTGGATCTACTGCGCACGCGTACTCGCTTGTGTCCCGAGATCTACTGCGCACGTGTACTCGATTATGTCCCGAGACCTACTGCCACGCGTACTCGATGGTGTCCGAGACATATTGCACACGTGTACTCGATGGTGTCCCGAGACCTACTGCTCACGCGTACTCGATGGTTTCGCGAGATCTATTGCGCATGCGTATCCAGTGACGTCACTAGACATATTTCGCATGCGCACTCGATGGCGTTGCAGCGTGTACTGCACGGTTGTACTCTGTGACTCAAAATTTAAAATATTCAAAAATTGATGAAGTTTGTTTAAAGTATAGCCGTCTGAAATTGAGCGCCCGTCGGGCGCGCTTTGCACTTTGTACAAAGAACAATTTAAACGAGAAAATTTGAACGAAATTTTCGTTTGATTTGTTAAATACAGATTGGAGACATCAGAATTCAATTTTCATATGCTGGAAAACACGGTGATACTTACACAGTTGTTGGAATGTTGTCAAAAGGAACGATTTTACCTTTTTACTCAACCAATGGGAATGAAATATTGCTCAGTCGGAGACACAAAGTGCCAGTTGATCAGATCTTTCATTTGGAACATGTTCATAATTATTGGCGCACTTGGACCATCAGGTATTTTCTCACAAAAATTCAATTGCAAAATTTTGAAAATGTTGTACAAAGTTGAAAATACGTAACAGAAAATTTGATTTTTCAGAGGATTGGGATGGTTGGTACTGTTTCTAGCAGCAGCTTGTTTGGCAAACATTTTAAAGACTATTATAATTAACTCATCAATGCTCTGCGGAATCATTTCGATTGACTCAGTCGAAATGTCAGTGTCGATGTCGATCAGTTTACTAATCATCGGATTCGCATGGGTCTGGTACCGTCCAATTGTGGGCTTATGTTTAGCCCTCGCGTCGATTATTCCGTTTATGTATTCAGTCTTCACGTCCAACAACGCAGCTCAACCACGAGAACACTATCGACGTCTATAAATTTTAATTGTGATTTATATTTATCTTTTTTTTGTTTGATTTTTTCAACGTTTGTACAAAGTGTATATACTAATATTATCTTATCATTAGTTCATTATTTAAAAATAAAAGAAAGTTTAAAAATTTGAAATAATATTGTATTCACTCGAAATCTACGCACTTCCCTCTCTTCAGATAGAGAAAGTTCAACCAATTTGTTTTATTTTGTTTCCTTTTTTTATATAAATTTCAAATGGAATTAGGTTTTAATTTTCACTAGATAATTTTTTCTCTTGGAAAAAAATGAGTATATCATCGATATTTAATTTTGAATTCAATAAAGAAAAATCAAAAAAGTCATTATCTAATCTAGATTAGACTATGCATCAAAAATATGAGTAAAAGAAAGATTTTCTTCAGTTGTAATTGATCGTTCATATGCTGTACAGAAAAAGCTTTATTTTCAATTTTTTTTTGAATTAACATGGACAAGTTCAACGGTGATTCAACATCCGAAAATCTCTTTCTTCCTGAAGAAAGAAATGCTTAATAATTGTACAAAAATTTTTGAATAAAAAGATATCGTCAAATGAAAAAAAAAAATAATAAAATGACAAACAAATAAATAAATTTTTTTTTAAAGAGCCATTATAGTTTATTCCGCATATCCGAATGGAGTGCCTACAGAAATTGGAGCGTTGTTGCAAAATATTAAGCAAGTCGTTTCTCTTTCATTGGCGAATATTTCCGATAGTTTTGCCAGCGAACAAAAAGATGACCTGAGAAACCTTTTTGTGGTACCAAATTTTGGCAAAACCTGAGTTTAAATCCCGTTACATATTATATAATTTATTAAATTATTTATACTGGTTTTCGAAAAGGTTTTTTCTGATGTTACAAATGTTCGTCTCGTTTTCTTATGATAAATAATTGACAAACAAAAGAACAAATTTTATCAAAGCTTTTTCGGGTAGCCATATTTTTTTGCTTCCTTGAATAAAGCGATAAAGGAATCCATGACTTCTTGACCGTTCGGTACAATCTGGTCTGCTGGCAGCATGAAACCGTGTTTTCCAGTGTCTCGCAGTTCGTAAGTGTAAGCAAGCGGAGTTTTGAATGTTCCTTTCACGTAGTCAATGGAACTTCCACTGGCGATGTCTAGAATCATTGAAAAGTGTTAGAGCAGAAAATAAAATGTATGTATAAGAACTAAACAAGAAATTAACGATTCAATTGAAATTGGTGCACTTACAGATAGTTTCAGCGATGTTTCCAGTAACGTACTTTGTTCCATACCTTTTAGACAGAGCCTCAATGGCTTTCGTGCCAATTGCATACTGAAAAATGATCAAAAAGTGTTTTAATGAGATTGTATTGTTTTTAAAAATAGAATCAAATAATTTTTGAAGATATCGATCGTGACTTTTTTAGTTTTGTAATATGATCTTACCAGTTCATCATAGTTATCTAAATGTTCTTTAGTATGACCGTAAGGAAAGAGAAGTAGCTGAGAGTAACTGTGGAACGAGATGTACGCAAACATGTCGTCTTTAATTGCTTTTAAAAATTCTGCAAGTGACCTCGTCTCACTGTCGGAGAACGCTGCAGGTCCAGCATAATTTTCGAAGCATGGATGACTGCTAGCACCTCCATCTAAATAATATAAGGAGAAAAAATAGTCAAACATGTTTTTAATTCAAAGTGCAAAGCGCGCCCGACGGCGCTTACTTCAGACCGATATGCGTTAAACAAACGTGTTAAACAAATGCGTACTCGACACCATCGAGTACGCGTGCGCAGTAGGTCTCGAGACACCATCGAGTACGCGTGAGCAATAGATCCCACTCCACAATTGAGTACGCGTGCGCAGTACATCTTGTGACACTTATTCATTACACAATTAATTTTTTCGAAATTCAGAAATTCTTCAGATGCACAGTTAAATTTGTTTCATTTCTATTTGTAAATTGTCTGTTTTAATAATAATCGCATAATAAGAATAGAATATATTTTTAGTAAGTTGATGTATTATAAAGTATTAATATAAAATAGTTTGATCGCGATGAATGTGCATCTTTTTTTATACAAAATGAAAGCACTTTTCTGGGCTTCGTGACCATTTCGCTACAGATCGCCATCAGTTGACTATTAAATGTCCGTCAGACGCTCCGAGGGTGTTTTGGAGAAGTCTGGACAATTGCCGTCGCGAGTAGATTCGTTTTGGATATTAATTTTAACTTGTTCGTCAAAAATTGTTCATAAGTTTCTTCATTTTACATTATGATTGTCGTAATTTTATGCTCTTAACTTGTAAAATAAAAAATGAATAAATAATTTCCTATGGCTTTTACTTTTACTTTAGATTTAAAACATCGAACGAAAAAATTTCAACAAATTTTTGTTAATCAGTAAAAACTTTTTATTTTTAGATTGGTTTAATTATCATAGTTATTTTTATAGAGCGGAAAACCAATAATGATGCAATTATTCGAGATCAAAAGGAAACATATTGCGTTTTGTTAATGGAACTGAACTCCGACTCAAGTTTAGATTGCAGTCTCAAATTTATCATTGCTGATTAAACTGTAATCAATAATCAGTTTTCTGACTTGACAAATATTGGAGAAATTAATCTCTATTTAATCTTCGTTTAATAATCTTCGTTTAATCTTTAAGTTTCCATCTGATAACTCGTCTCGGATCTCAAAGTTGAACAATGCTAATATCATAACAAAAAACTCACGCATCCACATGTAGTCCCAATTTCTGTTGGCATCAGCACCACGGCAAGTACTGATACCACTGATGACTCTGTATGGAGTTCTAGTTTTCCTCCAAATCCGAAACTAAAAATTTCAAAATTCAAATATTTTTAAAATTTCGCGAAAGTAATTTCTTACACATTTTTTACCTGGTCATGAGTATAAACATATCCATCAGGATTTACTGATGGAAACATGTACCAATCGTAAGATTCAGCCAGGGCTCTAATCTCAGGATCCTTACTGGCGAGAAACTCATGCAGAAGATACATCACAGTAGCCGGACTTATCCATTCCCTGGCATGAATTCCACCCTCGATAAAAACAACGGGCTTGTTGGGTCCATAGGACAGTTTCACTCCTCGGATTTCGCGCTTCTCATAAGAGGTACCCACGACTACGACTTCAATCTTGCTAGAATACTGATTTTGGAGCACCTCCAATTGGCTGTACATCTCTTCCAGTCTGTAGTATCTGTCGAACGCGTATCCATTGCTTTTTATATTCACATTCGGGTTCTCGTTGTCGATCAGCTCTTGCACGTTTTCGACGTAGGTTTGGTAGTTGAGATTAAACTTTGCCATGAAGTCTTTGAAGGAGGACATCATTGATGGAGATACCATCAGATCGACCGATCGGTTTACCGCCATCGGATCGGTCCAGAACATGTACTGCAACAAAATGTTAACATTTTTTTTTAATTTTCATTGAAAAAATTGATGTTCTTACTCTCAGATAGAAGATAAAGTATCAAATAACTTTACCTCATTTTCAGGGAACTTTTCATATCCTCGTAAAAGATCAAGTTGATGTTTCGATTGCGGTACGATTCGAAAAACTTTATAATCTTGAAAGCTGACTTTTCCGGCAGTGGCCAAAAAAGCCACTGATAATATTATCAACGGATGTATTAACATGATGACATTTTTGAAATAGAAAATTAGTGAATTATTGAAATAGACCAGAAGAAGTTAGGATAAAATTGTCGTTCCGAGACTACTGATACTCACAATCAAACTCCCAGTCGTGTACAGAGAGCGAGGAGCGCTGGCGTTCTTTTTATACCTGAAGCGCTACTTGTTGTATCGAGGTAACGAAAAAAATGAATCCGGTATAGATGGATTAGTTTTTCTAAGGGTTACTTGTTTGAAATGTTCCACAACATTCTTTTTTTAAAAAAAAACCGGTATATCAAATGATATACCTGTTTTTCATCATAATTTCTGGCCATTTTTTAACACTTAATCTAAAAAAAAGATTTGCCGGGAACGATGTTTGACAGGTCAGTCATTTAACATCTGTGCGTTACCATATTAGTACCACTGACCATTATCATCGATTTATCATTCGTAGTCTAGTTCCCACCTCCTTTATATCCGACCAGTGTAAGTAGTAACAGCGATGGAGTCAGACATCAATGCTATTATGAAAAAGTAAATTTTGCAGATACAACAAGGAGTCTCAAACGAACGAAAGTGAAATGAGTTCGAAATTCAGGCCAGTGAATTATTAAAGTATTATTTTATTGTTTTTCATTATACAACGCTTGCTTACAGTTTAGAAGAGGTTGAATTGGAATCTTATCTATATTGTGTCATGTTTTTTTAATGCAATAATTTCTCAATGTCTCTTCGGGTATCCGTATTTTTTCGCTTCCTTAAATAAAGCAATGAAGGACTTCATTACTTCTTGACCATTCGGTACAATCTGGTCTGCTGGCAGCATGAAACCGTACTTTCCAAAGTCTCGCAGTTCATAACCATATGTGATTGGAGTTTTAAATGTTCCTTTTACATAGTCAACGGAACTTCCACTGGCAATGTCTAAAATCATCAAAACAGAAAATGAAAAGTTTTATGTAAGAACGAGAGAAATTGAAAATGGAAAGTTTACTGCAATTTGTGCACTCACACATGATCTCAGCAATGGTTCCAGCAGTGTACTTAGTTCCATATTGTTTAGACAAAGCTTCAATTGTTTTGGTACCAATTGCATACTAAAAATATAGCCAAAACAAGTGACGTTTCATTATTCAAAATAAACAATTTTGAATGATCTTGAAAGCTATCATAGATTTTCAGAATTTAGAGAACTTCGTACCAGTTCATCATAGTTATCTAAATGTTCCTTAGTATGTCCATATGGGAGAAGTAGTTTCTGACCGTAACTGTGAAACGCGATGTACGCAAACATGTCGTCTTTGATTGTTTTTAAGAATTCTGCAAGTGACCTCGTCTCACTTTCGGAGAATGCTGCGGGTCCAGCAAATTGGTCAGAACAAGGGTCACTGCTAGCACCTCCATCTAAATAACAAGACGAAATTAATCATCAAAACAAAGGATGATGAAATTATTCAAGATAAAAACGAAAACATATTTTGCGTGTTTTTAATGGAACTGATTTCGATCGAATTTAAGTTTACTGTCTAGATTTAACCATATCTGATACAAATTAAATCTCTGATAAGTCCTCTGATTTCACAATAATTCGCAACTCTCCATTTCACCTTATATATATAGTTTCAGATTTACATCGGATTACTTGTCTTCAAGTTCAAAGTTACACTGTTCAATGTTAATGCCAATAAAAATCCACTTACGCATCCACATGAATTCCCAATTTCTGTTAGGATCAGTACCTCGACACGTTCCATGGGGAGTTCTAGTTTTTCTCCAAGGTCGAAACTAAAAATTTCAAGTTCTCTTTATTTTTGCGCATTTTCATTAAAAAAAATATTTACCTGTTCGTGAGAATAAACATATCCATCAGGGTTAACTGATGGAAACATGTACCAATCGTAAGCTTCAGCCAGGGCTCTGATCTCAGGATCCTTACTGGCGAGGAACTCATGCAGAAGGTACATCACAGTAGCCGGACTTATCCATTCCCTGGCATGAATTCCACCCTCGATAAAAACAGCAGGTTTGTTTGGTCCATAGGACAGTTTCACTCCTCGGATTTCGCGCTTCTCATAAGAGGTACCCACGACTACGACTTCAATCTTGCTAGAATACTGATTTTGGAGCACCTCCAATTGGCTGTACATCTCTTCCAGTCTGTAGTATCTGTCGAACGCGTATCCATTGCTCTTTATATTCACGTTCGGGTTCTCACTGTCGATGAGTTCTTGCACGTTCTCGATGTAGGTTTCGTACTTGAGGTCGTACTTTGCCATGGAGTCTTTGAAGAAGGACATCATTGATGGAGATACCATCAGGTCAACCGATACGTTTACTGCATGTGGTCCGATCCAGAATATGTACTGAAAAATCAAAAAACAATTTTTTATTTTGCAGACACTTTAAATAAAAATAATGCAACTCTACCTCATCTTCAGGATACTTTTCAAATCCATGTAAAAAATCAAGTTGATGCTTGGATTGCGGTACAATTCGAAAAACTTTGTAGTCTTGAAAACTCACTTTTTCAGCAATGGCCAAAAAAGCCACTGATAATATTATCAACGAACCGAATATCATGATCGTAATGCTGAAACAGAAATTAAGTCAATTAACGGAATGGAAAAAACTTGATATTTAAGCGTCGTGTAAGGTTATATAGTTAATACTCACAAGGTAACAACCAGATGCACACAGAGAGCAAAGAGCGACGGCGGACTTGTTATATCTGAATCGCTATTTTATATATAAGAGAATAAAAAACGTATCTCCCGCCTCCGAAGGTACGGATCTTTTTTATACGGATTACCCGCGTTAAAATTTGATGCAATACCTTTGTAGAAAAAAGGTAAATAATTCAATCTCCGTTCATGAAATTCTCTTATCAAATTCCAGGTATTTCTTTACACATTATCTAAAAGAGATTTGCCGAGAACTTTTAAAGCGAGCGGTGTTGTGACAGGTCAGTGATTCAACACCAGTGCGTCATCAGCATGTACAAATTATTTTCATACCAATATTTTTTTCTTTATTTTTTTTTAATCCTGATAAGAGCCTAGAACCACATCAGTGTCGAAACTTGGATTTCGTAACATAGAAATCATAAGGGCACGGACCACAATCACTTTACTGACTTAATAAAAAGTTATAGTACAAATTTAGAGTCTGCTTAAAAAACTTTTTTGCTAATAAAATACAATTTCCTCTTTCCATCTCTCATCACATTTAAAGGTTCAAATTTTCATTAATTCTGACCCGTATAAAAACCTTCTGTGGATTACGAGTATTTGACATTAAGTAGGAAGACTAACGAGTAAAGAGTTAAGGACATCAACTACTATGAATAAGTAGATTTTGCAGACTCGCAATCGTCCAAGGTAGAAACGTTGAGATAACGAAAGACGAGGCCGAGGACAACAAACTGTCTCAGAGATTAACAAATGGACTGTGTCCAAGACAGGCCTCATATATTAGAATAATGTAAATTGGTTTCAAATTGCATTGTTATTTATTGTAATACCAAATGATCCTTGAATATTCTTCTTCCTGATACTCAAAATATATTTTCCTTTGAAGTTCCACTCTGCAAGGACCTGAGCTAAAATTTAACTACCAGGTTAAATTTTCAATTTTTTTATTGTTTTTTGTTACAAAATTTATGTTTACAGTTTACAAAATTGTAATCTTGTTTTTCTGCAATGCAAGACAGACAGACCATTCAACGTTCTTTTGGATATCCGTACTTTTTCGCTTCCTTGAATAAAGCAATGAATGAATCCATGACTTCTTGACCATTCGGTACAATCTGGTCTGCTGGCAGCATGAAACCGTATCTTCCAGTGTCTCGCAGCTCGTAAGTATAAGCAAGTGGAGTTTTGAATGTTCCTTTTACGTAGTCAACGGAACTTCCACTGGCGATGTCTAGAATCATTGAAAAGTGTTAAGACAGAAAACAAAAAAGTGTATGTATGAGAGAAAACAAGAAAATTGAAAGTAATATTCAGATTTATGCACTCACAGATGGTCTCAGCAATGTTTCCAGTAATGTATCTAGTTCCATATCGTTTCGCCAGAGCTTGAATGGTTTTGGTACCGATGGCATACTAGAAAAGTGGTCAAAAATTGTTTTAGTGAAGTTAAATTGTTACAAAAAGTGAATTTAGATGATCTTTAAAGATGCCGTGATTTTTAGTGTTTGGTTGAGATTTTACCAGTTCATCATAGTTATCTAGATGTGCCGTAGTATGACCGTACGGGAAAAGAAGTAGCTGAGAATAACTGTGGAACGAGATGTAAGCAAACATGTCATCTTTAATTGTTTTCAAAAATTCTGCGAGAGTCCTTGTCTCACTGTCAGAGAACGGCTTGGGTCCAGCATAAGTTTCAGAGCAAGGATAACTGCTAGCACCTCCCTCTAAAAGAACGAAACAAATTATGAAGCTCTTTTTAATTCAAAACTAATTATGAATGAATGATAAGGAAACATGAATTGCATTTTGCTAATAAATCTAGAATCAGATATAAGGTTCGATTACAATCTCAAATATCACTGCTGATAAAACTCCAATCACTAATCAGTCCTCTGACTCGACAAGAATTGGCAAAATTTAACACTACTTAATCTTTGTTCTTTGCTTTGTCGTTGTTTGTTAAGTGTCCATCTGATAACTAGTCTCAAAGTCAAACAACGCTTACGCTATAATAACAATGAACTTACGCATCCACTTGTAGTCCCAATTTCTGTTAGGGTCAGTACCTAGACAACTTCCATAAGGAGTTCTAGTTTTTCTCCAAAGTCGGTACTGAAAATAAAGATTCATTTGTTTCTAAATTTTTGCAACACCATTTAAGCACCTTTGAAAAAATTATTTACCTGGTCGTGAGTATAAACATATCCATCAGGATTAACTGATGGGAACATGTACCAATCGTAAGCTTCAGCCAGGGCTCTTATCTCGGGATCCTTACTGGTAAGGAACTCATGTAGAAGGTACATCACAGTAGCTGGACTTATCCATTCCCTGGCATGAATTCCACCCTCGATGAAAACAACGGGCTTGTTGGGTCCATAGGACAGTTTCACTCCTCTGATTTGGCGCTTTTGATAAGAGGTACCAGCGACGACGATTTGGACTTTGCTGGAATACTGATTTTGAAGCACTCCAATTGGCTGTACATCTCTTCCAGTCTGTAGTATCTGTCGAACGCGTACCCATTGCTTTTTAGATTCACGTTCGGGTTCTCATTGTCGATCAGTTCTTGCACGTTTTCGACGTAGGTTTCGTACTTGAGGTCGTACTTTGCCATGGAGTCTTTGAAGAAGGACATCATTGATGGAGATACCATCAGGTCAACCGATCGGTTTACTGCTTGTGGACCTGTCCAGAACATGTACTGAAAAGAAGAATTTATTTTCGTTCTTTAGATGCTTTGAAAATTGTTTTAATTCGTTTTACATTTTTTTTGACATTTTAGCTAAAATTTGGAAGATAAAACTTTACCTCATATTCAGGGAACTTTTCAAATTCTTGTAGAAGATCAAGTTGGTGTCTCGATTGCGGTACGATTCGAAAAACTTTGTAGTCTTGAAAGCTGACTTTTCCGGCAGTGGCCAAAAAGGCCACTGTTAATATTATGAATGGACGTATCAACATGATGACTATTCTGCAACAGAAAATTAGTTAATTATTAAAATAGACAGAAAAGAGTTGAAATTGAAATGCTGTGTCAAGACTGTTGATACTCACAATCAAACACCCAGGCGCATACAGACAGCAAGGAGCGAGAGCGTGCTTTTTATACCTGGATCGCTATTTGTTGTATCGAGGTATTGAATAAAAACTTGTTATCTCACGTCTCTGAAGATATAGATTATTTGTTATACGGGTCAGACAGTGTTAAACAATGAAGAAATTTGATTTCAACCTACGTGATGGAATTTTGAATCCAAGATCAATATGACTGGGGGCAGAAGTTTAGAAACAATTTTAATTCACATCAATAAAATCAATTAGAAATAAAAAAGGGATCATTCACACGATATGTCACGCATGAAAAATATTGTTGAGGTACTTGAACGAAGCTTTTACATTTAATCTTATTACTTGTTTTTTTTTTAAGGTGAATTTTTAAATCTTTTTGAATAACAATTTTTTTTCATTTATCGTATGGCTAAAACATGTTTTATTGTCGGTTTTTGATAGACAACACACAAGAGATATATGAAAATAAAGTTTTGAGTATCTAAAGGAATAAATCAAATTTAAAAAAATGTGTGAAAATGTTGTTTCAAAAATTATCTTACCGCGTTGAGTGTTATCATTGACAGTTTATGTAGTTTGGTAATGTAAATGTAAATCGGTTTATTGATTCTCATTAACAGTATCCAATAGTTTAATCGAAACTTTGAATGTATGTTATACCATATGGCGTTGTAGCTTGAATGAGACAAAAGTTACGTCAAAGATAGATGCATTAAATTGTTATACTTACGCCTCTGTTCTCAATTCGTCTGAAGATCTTGTAAGAAAATGACTCGGGATGAAAATAACGGGTAAGAGGATGAACTCTTTCAGGAAGCATACTAATGTTGCTACGTTGTGTCTAAAAAATAAAATTTGTGAGAATTAAACATAATCAAACGGTGATCTTTGTAGAAATATTAATGTTACAGAATCTTATCAGGCTCTTTCATATTTGCATAACGTGAAATTTGCAGAAAAATAATGGTGAGCTAAAAAGTAAAGAATGATGAAAACAAAGGTATTTTAAAGTAAAGAATAACACAACTCGAAGATAAAAACAATTCATAGAAAACATACAGAATAAACGCAAAGACAAATCCGAAAAATCGTAGGTAAAAAAATGCAAAAACAAATATAATACTTGTATGTCGACTTTAAATTAGAAACATACCTTTTTCGATAAGATCAAAATATAGTTAATTAATTGATACAACAAAATATTTGATGAAAACACTTGTAACTAACTTTTTAAGTTTCTCCAACTCTTGTACAAAGAAGCGAAATTTCTTTTGGTATTGTTTTGATTCTTTTCCACTCGTCGTAATGAAAGTTTCAGATCCCACAAAATGCTTAATTTCTGATCTGAAACAATGGTCTTCAAAAAAATCTGAGAGAAACAAAAAAGGCAAATTTTACCTTAACATCATGATTTTGAAGTTTCCAAACATGATAAAAGTTTGAAGCATCGCATCACTGGATATGACTATTATCGTTATTACAATGTTTGCTGCCACCTCATGAGCATGCTGAAAAATTTTCAGCTTTATTCAAAAATTTTCTTATATATATATATAATCCTTTTCAATTTAATTTAATTTAATTTTTTCTTTTATTCTAATCAATGTGATTTTTTCACCTTCAATAAATTAGCAATAGAAGGGAATCCATAAGCAGTTGATCCCACTACATGATACACTACATGGTCTTTTCCAACTTGGAGTGCCAGCTTGGTACCCAAATCTGAGGGTAATTTTGTGACATTTTGTCTGGCCATCATGAGCATCATCTGTTCCTTTCTTTTGTTCATAGCTTTGACATCACTTTTGTAAAGGATTGCGACGCTGCAAGCTTCATAAAGAGCTATTACAGATGCTATCCCAACCGCATTCATCACTGAAAATAAATTTTTAAATTTCAAAAAAAGCTCAATTTCGAACTTTGTCAGTAACTTTCCATTTTTCACCAGTGTTAATAAAAATTCACAGTTATAATGAGGTAAATTTTAAATACACAGAATACATGTTGCCATTGTATTGAAATATCGACGAAATTTTTTCTTTGCAGAAATGTTGAATTCTTCGGGATGGTCTTTCCAAAATTGATTGATTTCGTTATGCAGACGTTTTCTCTGAAAATGAACAGTCATCTTCAATAACGGTAATTTTTCATTATTTTTTACTATTTTTGTTTTACATTTTTCTAATTTTTACAAGTTTAGAAAAATTGATGGTACCTTTTTTGACGTACTGACGTTGAAAATAAAATCAAATGTTGCTCTCAACATGTCCAGTTTTGAAACGATAAGAGGAATAATGTACAATTTGTGCAAATGGTAAACTACAAAAAGTCGACCTAAAATCTGATTTGCAAAATTTTATACGATACAAAAACAAGTACAATAAACACGAGAGAAACGTTGAAAATAGACGATATACTTGAAGTGTGGCTCGTTGAATGATAAGTTGAAAAATAATTACGAGTTGGATGCACCTGGTGTAAATGACAGGTGCATAAGGCCACATCCCAGTAACGGCGAGCATCATTTTCACTGCTTGATACGGCTTATCCTCAAAAATGGTCGATTTTTTCACAAACATTTTCCTTTTACAGTTGTACAAAAATAATAAGTATAAAAATATGTCCTAAGTCGAAGATGAAATTGTATACTGACTAATATCAGTACGATAAAAAAAGACAATAAGTAAAAAAGAAAAATAAAGTCACTTCACCATTTATCAATTATTTATCGACTTTAATACATAAAAGTGAAACGAACAACCGAAGGCGAGTTTTTTCGCAAATTTTTCATTACCTACTTTTTCCAGTCAATAATTCACGTCAGTATAGGCGCGGTGTTACAACTTGTGGTTTACGCTTTGTTAATATTTAATCCTCTATTTTATAATAAAAACTTAAGTTTTCTTAATAATAACTACAAAAAAAAATATTTCCATCTTTTCAAAACCCCTCAGACATTATGTGAAAGAACATTTGTGCAAGAACACAAATAAGTGTCTTTTGTTTCTCGTGCTTTTATTCTTTTTATTCTTCCTCTTCGATAAACATAAGTCTTACAATCGAAAACATTGACATCATCATTTTCAACATCGCTGCAAACGTGACCATATTGATTTCATAGATGTAACCCGCGATGAATCTGGTGGGCCGGTTGGTCCGGGTCAAAATGAAAACCATATTTTTTAAAGTTTTTGGTGGAATTTTGTACCATTCGCTGGCGTAAACCGCGTTCGTCAGACGGTCAAAATTTGAATCTAAATAATCACCTG
The DNA here is from genome assembly GCA_020615435.1 of Telenomus remus. NCBI lineage: Eukaryota > Metazoa > Arthropoda > Insecta > Hymenoptera > Scelionidae > Telenomus > Telenomus remus. The sequence continues at coordinate 3,164,158 of CM036338.1, forward strand.
CCCAAGCATACAGATACAGTTGAAACAGTACAATACCAGTAAACAACGTGTGTTTCACAAACAACGCTGTGTTATTTTCCATCAGAGCAACCAAAATTTGAATTCCTGTCGAAATCAAAAACAGATTTATTTAATACGAATTTCTTATTTGAAATTTAATGAAAAATGCAAATTTTGCAAATCTTATGCAAACTGTGAATTTTGCAACTTTTAGCAAATATGTTAAAAATTTTAAAATTAAGGAAAAACGTTTTTGCAAAAAACGTTACCTAGAATACACAGTATCCCAACACTGATTGTAAGTTGTATCATTAACATTTTTGAAAAAGACAGACTCATATTATCAAACATCTTGTAAAGATGACGGTGCCTGTCAATAAGTTTGGTCAGTTCAGACCAACAATCTTTTTGGTCCAAATGATTTGTTAATTTTGTATATTCTTTTGCGAGGATATGAATCTGGCCGCAAACGTGCATGGTCATCCCGATGAAAAGTAAATCATGACCAATGTTACCAGTGGCTGTGAAGTAGATCTGAAATTAACAAATCATTTTGCATTTAAAGCTTCATCAACGATTTGTTTATGTAAAAAATGTCAATCAAATTTACATGAATACATTGTTCGAAAAAAACCATCGGGTATGCGGGACCAGTAACGTTGCTGATGGTACAAACAGTCTGCATGGGTAGGACATGATCCATTAAACCCAAAAGTTCGAACATAACAACGTTCAAAGGAAAAGAAAGTGCTGATAAGTAAGTAGCGCCCATTTGAATCTTGAAAATCTTTCTTCCTTTTTCCACGTACATCATCATGATCTGTCGATATTTTGGTTCAGTGACGTTGACAAAATCTTCTGACATCCATATAAAGTTTTCGAGAATTTTATCCGAATGGTACCAGAAAGTTGCAGTTTTGCTGAAAGCGAGTAGGGCGCAGGTGCCTAAACCGATGTAATCTATCAGCACTTCTGTTTCAGCACAGGCGAAAAACACTTCTGAGTATAAAAGTGATGTTGTAGTAACCTTGAAAACGTGATTCAAACAATTTCAGGCACAAAAGAAAAGCACAATTTTGTTTGCAAAAAAGATTTTTACCTGTGCCCAAAATGCGAAAAAAAATTTGAAATCTTTGAAAAGACTATCTTTCTCTAAAGGCCACGTTCCACAAGGCCAAAGAGGTATTTTGTAAAGAATGAATTCAAACAAAAAAGCCGGACTGGACAGTTGCGATCTTAGCACTTTGCGTTTGCTATTTCTTTCCTTCCTGTCCATACTTGCCGGAGAGTTTTGCGATTTTACATATCAATTTTCGCAAATTACTCTATTGCGAATCTCGCAACCAGAAGCGCCTATTTTATGCCTACCCATGAAAATTGAATCAGGCAAAATTATGCACTGAGTTTCAGCGGAACCAAAACTACGATGAAAGTTGATAGTTTTAAGTGGTGGGATTAACTTTTTAAGTGATAGCATTTGTGGGAACAGAAGTGTGTCATTCGTGAAGGGTTGAACACGCTATACACTTAGTTAACGTTACAATTACATCAACTACCAAACAACTATATCAGAACAACTTTTTCGAGGAAAAAAATTGTAATCCATCCTTTTGAGGTGATGCATTTTTTATGAAGTTCAAATTATACAGTGCTTTTCATTCGCTTTAGTGGAGTGCTCGGTTAGTTTACGAGCAGAAGGTAAGATGCGAAGAGTTCGAGTTGAGAGGTAAAAAAATTGTTTCAGATTTGGTTTATATTTTATTATATCGAAATTGCACCTGCTTTGCAAAAGTGCACGAATTTTGTGTTGCTTATGTAAGATGTGCAATAATTGTTAAAACGAAATTTTTGTTAGTCATCAGGGAAAATGAATTTAAATTTCATATAAACAAGTTCAAATGTTTTCATTTTCTTCATGGTCCACATTCAATTGAGAAAATATGTTCAGTGAAGAGAGCGAAAAATGTTGCGATTTATTTTATAAGCTGTGAGTTTTTGCATGATTTCACCCAGATTGTTAGTTTGATTGGAAAGTGCAATTTTCCACGCTGTTTCCAATTTTCATAGGAAAGAGTTGATTATCGTCCAGATCAAAACAATTTGATTCAAAATTGATGCAACAGTTTTTTTATTGGTTTTTCTACAAAAGGTTTGTATTTAGATTATAAAATTAATTGAAATTAAACATCTATTTCATCGTTTTTCTGTTTACTATAGAGAATTAACAAACCGAAAGCTGGTTCTATCAATAGTTCGGATACCCGTACTTTTTCGCTTCCTGGAATAATGCAATCAAAGCGTCCATGACTTCTTCACCATTCGGTACAATCTGTTCAACTGGCAGTACGAAACCATGATGTCCAGTGTCTCGCATTTCGCAAGTGTAAACAAGTGGAGTTTTGAATGTAGCTTTCACGTAGTCAACGGAACCTCCAGTATTAACGTCTAAAAACATTTAGAAATGTTAAAACAGAGAATATAATAAGGTATACTAAAACTAAACAAAAAAGTTATGAATTGTCTTAAAATCTGTGCACTCACAAAAAGCTTCAGCCATGTTTCCAGTCGTGTATTTAGTTCCATATCGTTTCGATAGAGCCTCAATGGCTTTGGTACCAATTGCATACTAAAAAATGATACAAAAATGTTACTCGTCACAAAATGTTAATAAATGGTTCTTAACGATAATAAAGTTACAGTAAGTTTTTGGTTTTTAGATAAGATCGTACCTGTTCATCATAGTTATCTAAATGCTTCTTAGTATGACCGTAAGGGAAAAGAAGTTTCTGAGAGTAACTGTGGAGCGCGATGTACGCAAACATGTCGTCTTTGATTGATTCCAAAAATTTGGCAAGTGACCTCGTCTCAATTTCGGAGAATGGTTTGGAACCAGCGAAAATAGGAGAGCAAGGATCACTGCTGGCACCTCCATCTGAATGAAAAATTCAAAAATAATGGATCAAAAGTTTTTTAAATCCAAAAAATTATTTAAGAAAATGTCATCATAATTAGAATTTTCCTAATAAAACTAAAGTTTGACTTAACCTTTTATTACTATCTCAATATTATCACTACTGATAAAGCTTTAATCGCTGATCAGTCATCTGAATTGATGAGAATTAACAAAAGGAATGCAAAGGTCTCAATAGAATTAATTTTTTTACACCAACGAAAATCAACTTACGCATCCACATGAAGCCCCAATTTCTGTTAACATCAGTTCCTTTGCAGTAAATTCCATTTGGACTTTTGTTTTTCCTCCAAAGTCGAAGCTGAAAAAATTTCCAGTTTTTTCAGTTTCAAATGTTTGTACGTTTTTGCAAAATCGTTTTTCAACACTTTTCTTACCTCGGTATGAGTAAATTCATAGCCATCAGGATTAACGGAAGGAAACATGTACCAATCGTATGCTTCAGCCAGTGCTCTAATCTCTGGATCCTGACTAGTAAGAAACTCATGCAGGAGGTACATCACAGTAGCCGGACTTATCCATTCCCTAGCATGAATTCCACCCTCGATAAAAACAGCAAGTTTGTTTGGTCCATAGGACAGTTTCACTCCTTTGATTTCGCGCTTTTCATAAGAGGTACCAGCGACTACGATTTGGATGTTGCTAGGATACTGATTTTGGAGCACCTCCAGTTGATTGTACATCGCTTCCAGTCTGTAATACCTGTCGAACGTGTACGCAGTGCTTCTTCGTTGCACTTTTGGGTTCTCGTTGTCGATCAGTTCTTGCACATTATCTACGTAGGTTCGGTAGTTGAGATTGTACTTTGTCATGGAATCTTCGAAGGCAGACATCATTGATGGAGATACCATCAAATCGACCGATTGGTTTACTGCCACTGGATCTGTCCAGAACATGTACTGAAGTGAAAGTCGTTTTAATTTTCGTCATGTTTTTCATTTATTTTGTGTTTTGCTTTTTATAATTAGAATTGAAAGAATTAAACTCTACCTCATCTTCGGGAAAGTTTTCAAATCCTTGTAAAAGATTAAGGTGGTACCTCGATTGTGGTACAATTCGAAAAACTTTGTAATTATCATACCTAAATTTGTCAGCAGTTGCCAAAAAAGCCACTAATAGTATTATCAACGAACGTATTAACATCATTACAATTCTGAAAGAGAAACCGAGCAAAATGTTGAAAACAAAAAGGAAAAGTTGAGATTAAAATTGTTAGTCAGGACAATTACTACTCACGATTAAACACCTATTCACAAATGGAGTGCGAGAAGCGACAGTTTTATCTTTATAAACTGTTTCAATTTTTTATCAAGCTATCAAATATCATATATTTTAATGATATTTTTATTTACATGTAATTTACTTGTTCTATTTCGTACGTCATATAATTGATATAAGTATGCCGAAAATGTTGAGTATAATAGATCTTTTTTATTAATATTCCGTAATGCCTATTAATGATGTATTAATTACTATATGAATCAATAAGTTACATACACATGTTATAATCTTAATGATATTTTGTTCTAATTTGATAATGCCAATTTATAGAAATTTCCGTCTTTCTGGGATTGAGAAATAAATATAATTAGTTACGACAGATATTTCGTGTGTACTTTTTTTACAGTAAACATCTTTTAGTTCTTCACTCCAAAGAATCTAAGTTCAAATCCTGTTACAAAGTTGAATTTTTATTCATTAGTTTTTTACAAAAAGTAAGTCCTCCGTTAACGATTTAAATTATTACATCTATTTTGTCTTGTGTTTGTTGGATAATTAAATACTGACGAACATAAAAATCGTGTCTACCAATGTTTCTTTGGGTAGCCGTACTTTCTTGCTTCCTTGAATAAAGCAATTAAGGAATCCATGATTTCTTGACCATTTGGCACAATTTGTTCTCGTGGCAGTGTGAAGCCGTCTTTTCCAGTGTCTCGCATTTCGTAAGTGTAAACAAGTGGAGTTTTGAATGTTCCTTTCACGTAGTCATTTGAACTTCCACTGTGAATATCTAAAATCATTCAAAAGTGTTACAACAGAAAATAAAATGTATGTGTATACAACAAACGAATATAATGAAGTTAAAAATTAATTTGAAAGTTTTGTACTTACAGAAAGCCTCAGCCAAGCTTCCAGTAGTGTACTTAGTTCCATATCGTTTTGATAGAGCCTCAATGGCTTTGGTACCAATTGCAAACTAAAAAATTAGAAAAAAAGTTCATGTAAGTATCAATAGTTTGTATAAATAATATCAAATCATAATTTAATTTTTGAGATTTTTTGGTTTTTAGATAAGTTCGTACCAGTTCATCATAGTTATCTAAACGATCCTTAGTATAACCGTAAGGAAAAAGAAGTTTCTGAGAGTAACTGTGAAATGCAATGTACGCAAACATGTCGTCTTTGATTGTTTCCAAAAATTTCAAAAGTGTCTTTGTCTCATCTGCGGAGAATGCCTTAGGTCCAGCATAAGTTTCAGAGCAAGGGTCACTGCTGGCACCATCATCTAAATGAAAAAACGTTAAAGTTAACCGATGTTCAAATTTTGTAATTAATAAAAATCAACTCACGCATCCACATGTAGTCCCAATTTCTGTTAAGATCAGTTCCTGCGCAGTACATTATTCTATGTGGACTTTTGTTTTTTCTCCAAAATCGATGCTGGAAAAATTATTGATAAAAATTTATATTTAAATATTTGTACATTTTTTCAAAGATTTTCTTAAACAAATTCTTTACTCCATCCATGCTGTAGACATATCCATCAGGATTGATCGAAGGGAACATGTACCAATCATAAGCTTCAGCCAGAGCTCTAATCTCTGGATCCTGACTAGTGAGAAATTCGTGCAGAAGGTACATCACAGTAGCTGGACTAATCCACTCTCTAGCATGAATTCCACCTTCGATGAAAACGACAGGTTTGTTTGGTCCATAGGACAGTTTCACTCCTTTGATTTCGCGCTTTTCATAAGAGCTACCAGCGACGACGATTTGGATGTTGCTAGGATACTGATTTTGGAGCACCTCCAGTTGATTGTACATCGCTTCCAGTCTGTAATACCTGTCAAACGTGTACGTAGTGCTTCTTCTATGCACTTTTGGGTTCTCTTTTTCGATCAGTTTTTGCACGTTTTCGATGTAGGTTTGGTACTTGAGATCGTACTTTGCCATGGAGTCTTCGAAGGCAGACATTATTGATGGAGATACCATCAGGTCGACTGATTGGTTGACTGCTACTGGATCTGTCCAGAATATGTACTGAAAGAAATTTAGTTTTAATTTTTTTCAAAATTTGTATTCGAAAAACCGTTTTCCATTTTGCCTTTGAATTAGAATAAGAATAATTAAACTTTACGTCATCTTCAGGAAACTTTTCGAATCCTTGTAAAAGATCAAGTTGGTGCCTCGATTGTGGTACAATTCGAAAAACTTTGTAATTTTCATAACTAAATTTTTCAGCAGTAGCCAAAAAAGTCACTGATAATATTATCAACGAACGTAGTAACATAATAATAACTATCGAAAAGGGAAAATGAGCGAAATGTTGAATGATGACAAGTATCTGAAACAAGAAAATTAGTGAATCATATTTTCATAAAAAAATCGATTTCAAAATTGAAACGTCATCAGGACAAATTATAATAATTACATATACTCACAATCAAACACCTAGTCGACTACAGCGAGCGGGAAGCAACAGTGTGCTTTTTATACCTGAATCGCTATCTGTTGCATCAAAGATCGAGGTATTGAAAAAAAATTATTGAAATAGGCAGGTTGGGCAATAATTATTAAACTGATTTGTAAGTAAAAAATAGATTTCTTAAACGAAGCTGAGCGTGTGATAATTTTAATTATTTTTATTCAAACTGTGGTCATTCAGGTCCTCGCAATTAATTATCACTTTATATATGTTTCTTCATTATGTATATCGTTTAAGTAAATGTTTAAAAAATGCTCAAAAATGGGTCAAAATGGATTAAAAGAGATGAAATATAAAGACTAGAGTAAAAGATGATTATTTACTTTGATAAAATTTAATTTTGTCAGTGAAATAAAAAAGGTGATTATAATAGTGCTGCTTTTGAAAAACAACAGACTGATTATCATTAACATTTTTCTTTGTCGCCGAAGTTTTCTTGTTGTAACGTATTTCAATGTTAAATTATTGTTTTACAAACTCGGTCATTGCCAGGACAATTCATTTCTTCAAGCCAGTCACGATTTTGTTGTAAAAATCGATAAGTTTGTTTGTTTTTTCAACAAACTTGAAATTAAAATTCATCGATGGATGTCTGTAATTCAAGCAAACAAACTTGAATATTATATAAACGTTTATTTTCATTTTCGACTTTTTCTCACAAACACAAAATTTTCGGTTGCTGAAAACCGAAATGCGCAATAACTCAAGTCAGCAATTACAACAAGAATTGTGTAAAATAAATTAACATCCAATCGAAATGTAGCGATAATTTTAAATACAAAATCATAAAATTGATATCGTATAAAGTTTGGACTGTTTCGTAGTCAAATAAAAAATAGAATCAAAAGTATTCATTCGTCATGATTTGCTGCAATTTTTATGTACATTCAAGGATATCCAGCTGGGTAAAGGTATGTAATGGAATCAGCTGCATCTCCCCAAGCAACTCGTTGTGTTTGAAATGTTATTATCCACGTGATAATTGCTGCTGTCCATATTATTGCTCCAATCCCAGAATATATCACATCTGAAAATGCAATGGCACAAAAATTTAGTCAACATATAAGACTAACATCTGTATAATTTTGAAATTTTAAGTGCAACATAAATATTAATGAAAAACACAAACACAAACATTGTAAATTGTTGTTGTAAATAAAAGTAAAGGATATTTCTTACATCTTTTGATTTGTTTTTGTTCTTCAAAATGCGGATCAACAAACGCTGGTTTGGCAAACCAAATGGCATTCACTGCCCAGAGAAAAGGGAGCATTGCAAAACCCGCTGAAATGATGATCAAACAAATTATTTAATGAAGAAAAACCAATTCCGAACCATCACCTTTCTTATTAGCCTTTAGAATGAAGTCATTGTTTACCTCGAAAATACCATTTGCACAAGTAAAGCTTTTTCTCATTAGGCATTTTTGCTAAATCCATCTTAATAATTGTTTTTTCTTGATTAAGTAGTCGGTATAAACTTTTGTTTCTTAGACAAAAATAATATTTATTCTTAAATGCTAACTGGCTGTCATTCAACTGTCAACATCCTAACCTCATAACTAAAGCTTTTTATTTTTATTATTACATTGGCAAACCTGCTTTTTCAACTCTAGTCTCTAGTATTGTCTAGGGATTCTGAGAATACGAAAACGCAAAGTTGAAGACCAAAACAAACAATCAAAAATAAAAAAGCAATTAAAACTTGATTGTTATTGGAAATCAAAAAAATGCGAACGAGGCGGAAAATGGGTTTATTCAGAAGACTTTATACTGGTAATTGTAAATACTGTTAAATCGATTTTGTTTTGTAAGCAAAAACTAAATTGCAAATACTATTTTTCAGAATTCCAAATCTTCATTTTAGATTTCATGCTGTTTGATCTTTGGGTCTGTTGGAAATGCCACCAATTGTTCACTATTCTTGGCAAAGTTTTTATGCCAACTATTAAAGCTTTGCTGATTGCAAGTCTAGGTTTTGGTAAGAAACAAAATAAAACAATACTTGTTCTTTGTTTTTACTTTTGCATCCTTCTGTTTTTTATTTTCGATATTTTTTATTTTTTTAGTTACAGTCGTTGCGTTTGCTTTGGTGAGTTCGCATCTTGATCGTTCAAGATCGTCTGATTTGATCACAGTGAAACTGTCAGATTCACTTGGAATTACACACTTACTTCCAGAACAAGATGTAAAAATCGCAATGCAAGAACTTTTGCAAGAAAAAGCTAAGAGACAGTATTTCGAAAAAATGTTTCACGAAATGGTAATTACATTAGTTGTAATAAATTTTGCAGCATTAATAAACAGTTGTGTTTGTAATTCTGTTGAATTTTGCAGCATTCTCTGGTGAGTTCGAAGTTAGATCTGAGTAACTCTAAACAGAAAGGTAAATAATAAATTTCAAATTTCAGGCAAAATATTATAAAACAAAAAATTAAAAATAATTCTATTTAAATTTATTTAAATTTATTGACATAAATTGGACAGAAAACCTGCCAGATTTTGCATCAGATGCTGCTGGCGGTTGTGTGTTATCTACACCAGAAACCGAACCGTATGTTACATACTCGTATGTATCGTTTTATGGAGTATCTCTTTGGAAAATCGCTGTAAACAATTCACCTCGAAAAATAATTCAGGTATAAACAACGAATTCAAATTTGTAAAATGCTTCTTGAGAAAAACAAGTCATTGGTATTTTTAATTTTGTTTTTGTAGCCATGGACTGAAGCTGGAGATTGCTGGCCATTCAAAGGCGACCACGGAAAAATTGAAATCAAACTAGCATACAAAATCGAAATTGATTCTGTTACACTCGAGCACATTACAAAAGACATGTCATTAACAGGCAACATCAATTCGGCCCCTAAAGACTTTAAAGTTTATGTAAGAAAAGCTAGATTGAAATTTTGCAAATCAAAATAAGTAATTTTTAATCGTACTTTCATTTTAATTTTATATTTATTTTTGTTTCAGGGCTACTTAGAAGATAAGTATGAGTTGCTTGGTTATTACATCTATGATTATGAAGGAGACCCAACTCAGTCTTTTGCTATCAAGGTAATTTTGTTCTATTTTTATAAAAACTCTCCTAAAAAACTAACTAACTAACAAATAAATTCAACCTTTTGTTTAGGCTTCAAAGTCAAAAGGAGTACCGATTCAAAAGGTGTTACTCGAAATAGTTTCCAACTGGGGAAATCTCGATTACACTTGCGTCTACAGATTCAGAGTCCACGGTAAAATTTATGAAAATGTAAACAATCACGCACAGTTACCCGAACAAAATCACTAGTAAGTTGATCATTTCGTTTAACTAAAAACATGTTATCTTGAATCTGGTATGAATAAAAAAAGGCAATAATTTTGTTTCAGATTGTTTTATTGAAACTTGGCATACAGTACAAAATAAAAGCAATCTTCAATGTTAGCCGTCAGGAAGATGACCGTCAGATTACCATTTTTCGGCACCAGCACCACCCCAGCTTGGAGCAGTTGGTTGCGTGGTGGTCGCAGCAGCAGAGGACCATTCCTCCTAAAATAATAGACAAATCGAGCGTTTTAATTTTATCATTTTATCTTTATTTCTTGTTATTGTTTGTTCATCATGATTATGACATTGAATTAAAAAAGTTAAAGTTTAGTTAGTAAATCATTAGTAAATGAGAAAATGATGTAAATGAATAAATAAATCAGGATGATCAAATGTTTGTTAGTAAAAATTTCGTTTCAACCAACTTTTCTCACCTGTGAAGAGGACCATTCAGTGCTCGGGAATCCAGCGGCTACCGGTGGCACTGCAGCAGCTACGGGAGCAACTGCTGGAGCAGAATCGTCAGCCCAGCTTTCAGTGGTTGGGACCAGTGCTGCTGGTTCTTCCGCACCCCAGTTGGCCTCAGCTGGTACAGCTGGTTCAGCTGCAACGAATTCCTTCGCTGCTGGCATTAGCTCCTTGGCTGCCTGTTCTTCCTTCTCAAGCTAAAAACAATTATTACAGTTATAAACAATCTTAAAAAATGGAAAAAACAAGAAACAAATCAAGACAAAGTTTTGTATTTACTTCTTCAGGGTCTCTGTAGAAGAACAAGTCCACAACGATGTTCCACTTGGTTTCCTGTGGGATGGAGCCCCTAAGACGAAGGACCTCACGAGCAAGCAACCACCACATAAGACCGACGCTGTGTTTGCTCTGAGTATTGCAAGGGATAGCAATATCAACAAATCGGAGAGGCGAATCGGTGTTGCAGAAAGCAATGACCGGGATGTTTACGTAGCTGGCCTCAGTGATGGGTTGGTGGTCGGTAGCTGGGTCGGTGACGATCAGAAGACGAGGCTCACGGAAAGCAGCCTGGATCTGATTGGTGAAGGCTCCGGGTGTGAAACGTCCGGCAATCGGGGTCGCTCCGGTGTGGTGAGCGAATTTCAACACAGCTCTCTGGCCGTAGTTTCTGCAACTGATGACGAAGACCTCCGCGGAGTGTTCGATCGCCACAATTGCTCTGGCTGCGAGGAGAAGCTTCTCCCAGGTCTTTCTCAGATTGATGATGTTCACTCCGGAACCTTGAGTCATACATTATTAATATTGTGTAACGTTATTGTGTAATTATTAAATTGTAAATTAAGGTTTTTCCGCTTAAAATGAAATCAAGAAAAATGATAAAAATAATACCATCGGCACGTCGTTTGTAGACGTACTGTTCCATCTGGAAATTCACATTTTCGTTGCCAAGATGTGTGCCAGCGATCAACATCTTGGTAACATCCTCCTCTTTGAGGGCTAACACATCAGATCCTCCAGACATTTTAACGCTTTTGGTCGCTATGAATTACCTGTAATGCAAAATTAATCTTAATATTATTGTTACGAGATAATTTTTATATTCTCATTTGGAAAGGAAAAATATTTGAATAATTTTTTGGCATATATCATTGAGTAATTATAGTGTTGGATTTTGTGAACAAAAAATAATAATCACGGTTTGAGTAATCTGTTCGAAAATGATTGTGAGGTTAAACACGTGTACGGCGACTAGAGTTTGCTTTGCACAGTGTATTTACAAGTCGAAAAGATTTAAAACTTAATAATAATTTGTTCAGCTTTTTGAAGGGATTTTGCTGACATTGTTTTTTGTCTAAGAATGTTGCAATACTTTCGTAAAATTAATTTTTTTAATCGGAGCTGGACTTACGTTAAACACGCCACAAGGAGATTCTCTTGAAGAGAAAGAAATCTAGGGATATTTAAAGGAAGTCAAACGTGAATATTACTAGACTACTACGTTGGTCGAACAGGAAACTAAAAATGCATTAGATCTTTTTGAAATGAAATTGATTGTCATAATCACGGAAAACTATGTTTTGCAAAATACTGATCATAATTTTTGTATTTTATGATTTACTTTGTTTAATTTGTTGAAATTAAAACAAATAGGTTTTGATAGAAATCTACCTTACCAATACCACATCACAACAAATGAAACAAATGTGTAAAGTGCAGTGTTTTTGTTTGGTTTCTGTATTTTTGGAATAAACATTACAAATGATCCTGCTGCAAGTAAAATTAAGTTTATGGTAACAAATTTCACGTAAGTATTTACTCACGTAATATAAACAAATTGTCTGAGGAACTTTTTGCTGAAATCGAGTTAATAAACCTTAAAGATAAGAGGTTATAGTTGGGGTATTTAAAAACCAAAACAATTCAAAAGAAACATCTTATATTTATTATAAATTATTTTAAGACTAAATATCATTGTTTGTTTTCAGGTGAGGATATATTTTATACATAGAGACAAATTAGAATATAAGCTGAACATTCTATTAAGATTAGAAATAATATAGTGCAAAAATGTACCCGGCAAATCACAAGACTGTTTTTGTACTGGACCACACGCCTTATTTTGGTATTTCAACCGAGTGTCCACTCGAGTTTGACTGCCATAAAAACAGGGGACAAAATTTCATCCCCTTGGCTGCAATATCCAAATCTTTGTGGACAACGAGTGTTGAATCTTCTCTGGAGTATTGTCGAATTGCTTGGGATTTATTTCCTACTGGTAAACTGGTAAGATGTTCAAAAAATACTTTTTATTTGCATTGTATTTGCAAAAATGTTAATTTATTTTTTTATCATTTTCCATTAAATTCTAACAGGTGAGATTCGTTGTCAGTGACCATGCAGCTCATATTTTGAACACATGGAGTCCTTTTCAACAAAATATTTCGCATGTATGTATTAAAAGATGTATTTTATATATTTTGATTGTTTACAACAAACAAACAAACAAAGTTTTATGATTTTTTATTTTTGTTTTTCGTGAATGTTTTCAGATAATGAATGGGATGGCCATAATAGGTATCCCACCTCGTGCACACCAACCAGGAACTGACTTCTCTGTTATCCACGGTTTGCGAGTGGCAATCGAAGCTTTGTCAGAATGCTCCGAAATACAACGAGAAAAACGAACCTCCATGACAGAAAATGCAACCAAGTTGTTGAACAGAGGACGAGTCATTTGCATCACAAGTGCCAGAGATGACGTAAATATGAAAAGTTTGGAAAACATTTTTCTTAGCCAACTGACTCAGCAAAACAAATTGGCTGTTTCTTCCGACCAGTATGTTTTTAAAAACTAATTAAAACTAAAACAAAAGACAAAACAAAATTAAAAAACTAATTTTCTATTTACTCGTTTTCAGTTTAGTTCCAATTCATCACTGCGACCTAGTAATCTTGAACATTTTTCCAAACAACATCGACTCCCAAGTGACCAGTCAACCTCCGCGCGACGTAAGTTAGAATAATTGATTAGAAATTGAAATGTCAAGCAGAAAATAGTGCTTTAAGTCAGTTTTAATATTCTTCAGGTTTCGCCGTTGTTAACAATGGAGGTACATTCAATGAAGGCGTCGACGTTGCATTCAAAGCTGTCGCACTTAATATTGTCTCATTATGATTTAGCCAGCACCACCGTCACCGGTATTCCAATGAAGGAAGAACAAAACGCTAGTTCGTCGGCGAATTATGACGTTGAAATTTTTCACGAATCTGCAGCACATCTAGCCATTTTAAAAGGTCAATATCATAATTTAAAAAACAAAAAACAAAAAAACGTTCAATACTTTTTTATAGTTTCAAAGTTCTATTCTGATAATTTTATTCTATAAATGTGAAGATGTTGATTAGGAAATTGAATTTTGCAGGCAACCCCGCAGATTCAGCGTTGATAAAAACGTTTCGAAGATTTGAAGAAGGTTCAGAGTACGAAACGGTGACTCTAAAATGGTGCACACCTCGTGGCTGCAGTGCAACGGAGATTCAAAACTGCACTGCAATGCACCGAATTACGCCAGTCGATGTCAACAGCAGACCGTCCTCTTGTCTGATCAACTTTTTGTTGAACGGTCGTTCGGTAATGTTGGAGATGGCTCGAAAAAGCGGTGGCAAAGCGATTTCGCACCTCTTAGCAGCTCATGGTGGAGAGATATTCATACATACCTTGTCCACTGCCAGAAGCGTCCTTGAAGATCCTCCATCAATAAGTGAGGGATGCGGCGGAAGAGTTACCGATTATAGAATTCAAGTACAGTAAACGTTTATAACGAATTCTATTATATCATCCAATTAACAATCCAATTTAAAAATTTTAATTGCAATAACTCCAAAATTTGTCCGAGAATCATTAAAATGTGTCGAACTTTAATTTTCATAGTTGTTTCAACCCTGCGCGAATTCCACGAATTTATTATTTTATTTGAAAAAGTAATTACACTATCAACGCACCTGAAACTACCGACTGAAACAATGTGGCCAATTTTTTTTATAATCAATAGAAAAAAATAAAAATCAATACTTTATATTTTTTTTATTTTTGCAATAAATAATAAAAATTGTTATTATTTCTTAATTTCAATTTAAATAAGGAATTATTGCATAAGAAACTTTGAAAACAAGCATTTATCATTTATTATTTCCATTTTTCTTTTTAGGACTTCGGAGCATTTATGAGAAATAACATGTTAGTTCCAACAAAACGTTCCTCAGCCACAGACGATGGTCCGATAGAAAAGATGAGGGCACGACTCGATTGTCACACGAAATACTGGCCGATGATAATTTCAAATACAATGATGTTTAACTTACGACAAGTAATATTTTTTAAACATTTAGTAACCTCATTCTTTCTGTTTGTTAGTTTTTTTTTTTTCACAATTTTTCATTCATTTTAGGTAGTTGACCCAATACCAGATTTAATGGTAAAAGAAGACCTGACAAAAGACGAGATCCTAAAGTGCAAGCAGGTGATTTTCGGTCTGCTGCAACTGGAAGCAAAACACGAAAATCTGCCTGTGCCAAGTGTGGGTGGCGGTCGGGGAGGAAAGAGTAGCATCCGACGTGAAGAACAGTACCGTCTTTTGTGGAACGAGCTAGAAATTTTTCTCAAAAGCCACGCGACTCGCAGCGCGAATCATAATGAAGTTCTCAGCTGCCTCCTGGAGATCCGCAACAAAGACGATAAGGATAAAGTGGAGCTGGATCAAGCTTTGAGGGAGCTCGACGGGTACTTGTCATTCCTCCACCTTGTTTTCTCAAAGTCCAAAAAGAAAATCAATCCTACAACTAAAACAAACAAACCCGTCTCATTTTCAGACTCGGCAAAGAAGATACGAGCGCTCGCGTGAGTGTGATTAGAGCAACAACAGACTCGCCGATGTCGCCGCCGCCTTGCGGCTCCTCAAGTCTGAGTAAACAATACTTCAAGGGGAACGCTCCAAAAAGCCTGCTGGAAATCTGGCTGCAGAGAAGCGCGCCAAAAGATAAGCGCCAAGATCTCTACGGACGGATGCACAGCGACGGACTTAAGTACAAACTCTATCCGAATTTGAAGGAAGCCGGTTCGGGGCCTCGCGAAACAATGTTGGAAGGCTGAATTTGGATCGACGCTTTTTTTAATCACCCCGTACGTAACTGTTCAAAAAATTGTATTACATTAATAGAGTACACGGAACGATTAATTTTAGCACGAGGATGACGAGTGAGGTATTGGGAAAAGAGGAGAGAATCGAACGGGCGGTAATCTAGTAAGGCCGTGTGGGAGCAGAGCGCTGATTATTGGCGACGAATTGCGTTAGATAGGAACACGTGCTTCTGAAAGTGTGCGGAGCAAGAGAGACGCCGCGCAGAGAGAGATGATCGGAGCAGACAATCGGTCCTGGCATATAGGACGTTTATCGCAAGCAGCTGACAGGCGTCTGCGAGGCGTCTGAGTCGAAGATGCATTGACCCTCGGTGTGTACGAACTGTAGCGATCGTCCCGGTGGAATGCCATGCCGGCTAATCGATGCTAGAAAGGAAGGAAGGAAGAAGGAGGAGATGCGGAGGAGGTGCGGCGTATGCCACATAACATAATGCGAGCACGTCGGCAAAAGAGTTGACGCCGCAGGAGGGGTGCGCGAGGGTAGAGGGGGGTGAGCCACCAAGTGTACAAGTACGTGACGTAACGGTTCATTCATCTCGGGGCAGACGATATCCCGGTCAATGGTTTATATGTATGCAACTTTTATACTCGTACGTGCAACTGACTGACGGTTGTGCGCGTGTGTCTATGCGACCTGTGCATGTGCGCTATAACACACACACAATCCGAGGCTTTTCGTGCGTACACTCAAATAATAGCGGCTCTGTTTTCGCATTGCCTTCCACTTTCCGCGGCCTGCGTCCACGTGTCACGACAGATTTAGCCGCTCCAAAGAACCGACCACGTGGAGTCTCTCTGAGTATGGTTCATCTTCATTGAATTCGATCTGTCGATTTGAAAACAATTTTGAAAAGTTGGATTCTAAATCGGGGAGTCTTGAGATTTTAACTTGCAAGTTTAAATTTGTGAGCTTGTTAGAGTTCAGTGTCAACGTTGCAGTATTGAAGTTTAATGATTTGAATTATTGATTTAATTTATTAACAGTATATGAAGGGCTGGTTTGTTTAATCGGCTCGAGGTTGAGAATTCAGAACATTAGATTGTCTTTGTCCTGAATGTTTTTCGTTTTAAAAAATGTTGTTGCATTTGCTCACAACCCCGAACCGATTTTTCTAACCTCAAATTTTGTATTAATACTAATATAAATAATGTTCAAGAAGGATTCTGTTTTTAAATCGATCTGTGTTGAATGATTAACTCCATTTTGCGAAAGTTGAGCGAAAGAGTTAATTTGGTTCTATTGATTTGCAAGGCGGCATTTGCACTGATTGAATTGCAATTTTTCTTTCTCATCAGCAGGGATTTATTGATTCAATAACGCGCACTTTTTCTCTCGCCCTTTTGTCACTTTTATTTCGCCTCGTTTTTTTTCATTTCACATTGCATAACTGTCTCTCAAACAGTCACAAGAATCAACAACGCGCACAAAACTTGGTCGATACTCGCCGCCTCCGATGTGCTTTCCATGTTCAAAAATATCTTACGCAATTATTGCAGAGGAATTATGAAACTGGTCGTCGTCATTTTTTCATCTTTGGAATAGCAAAGAAAAATCGTTGTAGTATTGAAAACAGGAAAAATACTGTAACAACATCGCTAAAGTGCTAGTCGCTACACCTTTGGCTCGACAAAAATTACACTTAAATTCTTCAAAGCCACCGCGAGAGAAACATCGATCTCAACTTGACCCAAAAATTGTATTCGACCTTTTCTTTTCATTTTTATTCAGATCAAAATGTTGCAACTAAATTTTGTTTTTCATTTGGAAAAAAAGACATTGAAAATATTGTTCGTCGTTTTGCAGGAAGTTGACAAAGCTTGGAGGATGACAAATTAAAAAAGGCGCCCCAGCGAATGAGCAAACATAAAACCAACGGAAGGAAACTTGTTGTATTGTAAATTATAAAAGTATAACGCGACGGCATTATCCGTAGGACATCGGCGGCCACGGGATCGATATGGCCATGCATTATCAATGGTCTCCACGGCAGAAACGACGGCAAAATGACGCGGGCAAAATGTCACTATCGAATGTCACGCGCAAATCTTGTCAGACCAATGCGCTCAAATAACTTTGGCCCTTTCGCGTGTGACACGCGCCATAATCGATATCTCGCTTTTTTTATTTCTTTTTCTTCCTTTCTTTCAGCTGCGCGCACAGACGCCTCATATTGAATTTCGCATCGGCATTTTTTCCTCTCCTTTTGCTGTTCTTGCGCCATTATAACAATTCCGCGTGTTATTTTGTTTTTGCGAAACGTCTCCCAGAGGAAAAGTATGGATTATAACTCTCCGTCCAATTAATTGTCAGGTGACGATGAGTCGTTAGGGGTAGTAGAAAGAGACAAATAAATCAGCTCGTTTATTCCCGATCCGTCGGACGGTATCGACGGAATTATGACTGTCGCGAAAGCCAGAGGATTGTTTTGTCCCTCTAAACGAATCTCCCTCGACAAATCACAATTACGCGCCAGTCAATGGGATTCCAATCATTTCCAAATCTACTAAATTTTATTATTTCCTGTGCCATGCATCCTGAAGCTCTTTTCTGTTTTTTTCTCTTTACATTTATTGCGAGGATTTTATTGATTGTACAGGTCCAGGATATATTTTCTAAGAAATAAGTTTGAGGTCATTTCTTTATTATGAAGTCAAGATTGTTTGAAAAAAGAAAAAAAGAGTGATTGGTTTTGTTCAATTTTTAATGTTGTTGGTGTTTTGTCGGAGTAGTGAAGAAAGTTAATTTCAGCACGGGGAATTGTTTCCCTGCAAATACACCACCCTTGTGTTATTGTCAGGTGAGAATTTTTAATATCCTGTTCAGCCTGAGGGGTCAAAGACCGCTGGCTATAATCGAAGATAAAAAATTCAATCGTTTCGAAAAGTTAAACACCAGGCTGTTTGAGTTATGATATTTTCTTGTTCGGCTGCAACATTGATAACAGTTTTGAACAATTTTAATTGGACTATTTTTTTATTGATAGTTAAAAACGCGACATTAAAATTTGTCATTTGAATGATTGTGTGTAGAAAGTAGAGGAGCGTCGTTCATGTCTAATTGCAATATTCTAATGGTTGGCTATTAATTATACACGAGTCAGAAAAATGAAAAAAATGATGCTCATTTGTTATGGCTCTTGGGTTTTCGTTTCGGGAAAGTTGAAATATGAACAGTGGTTCTCACCTGGTCGACTGTTTTACAAGCCAGATGGTCTTCTGAAAATACGTTTTTTGTTTCTATATTTAATCTGTATCTTTACACTCGTTTTTTAATATCCGTTTATCCTTTCAAATGTTTCAATTTTCAATCAACGAAATCTTGTTTGACTTTGCTATCTGGTTGATTAAATTTAATTTTTTTTATAACGTATCCATAAAATATTATTTTTTATTCTTTATTACTTTTTCTTATTATACTACTCTTTTATTTAATAAAATTTTTATCCTATTTTCGAAAGAGGAATTCTAAAGCCGAAACCTTTTTCCGGCTCTATTTTAATATTCGTGGAGGGTTTAGATCAACAACGACCCTCTTACCTTTCTTACGCCGTAACCTTGAATCTTAAATTCATCCTAATCTCCGAATCTTTCTTTTCATGTCGTTTCACCTGTTCAAGTAAAGTCAAATTAGGCGCGATTTGAATATCTTGATTGTGAAACAATTACGTGATCAACGCAACCAACAACATTTATATTAGACAATTCACCCTTCAAAAACAATTTCTTTAATCACTTTATCGAAAGGAATTTCTAAAAAATCTTATCAACTTTTCAAAATGACTGGAACTTATTTTCGACCAAAAAAAGCAATAGAAAGCCTATCTCTCCGAAGTCTGAACAAACGAGCAAAAACAACAGAGAAAATATCCCTTAAAATATCCACTTTTTCTTAGGACGAAAAGGTCCGAGCAACCGAGGTAACTTTTTCATCAATTGCTATCTTGAAACTCGGCTCAGGTAAAAACGAAAATCATAAAGTGACCGTGCACTATACCTCTGCTACGATGCTGAAAAGAAAATGTTCCTTTTGAAAAATCGTCTCTGTTTTCTCGACTAACGTCAATAAAATTTCAAATCTAAACTTCATGAGCACTTCAATATTTGTTTAATATTTTTGTTTAATTTTTAAAAATTGTCTTTAAAAAACAAAAATTTTTATAAATGAAAAATAATGCTTGACTGATGATGGTTCTAATCCAAAAAGAAAATAAAACAAAAAACGAAACGAGCCATGTTTTCACAAGCTCCGATAAAGTTCAAACCGAAAAGCCTTGAAAGTTTAATAGACTTTAGCTCCAAAGCCCAATTTGGAGCGAGCGATTAGTATGAAAAGCGAAAAAAAAAAGAAAATACAAAAAGAAACCCAACCGATTAGCAGGGCAGTTAAACCAGTAACCCAAATCCGTGAAACGCTAATGGTGGGTGATTAGCGAGCGGTGAAAAATAATCAGAGTTCGTGAAAAATAAATCGCCTGTGATGCAAAGCTGTTTGAAAAAGGAGCGTCGCGTTTGCTCATTATACCTGGGAATGGAAGAATAATCTCCCAGTGGGATTTTCGAGTATACATGCTGGCGCGAGGGGGACTTTGAAAAAGGCTGGCAGTGCCAGCTGCGTGGGTCGACATGCCAGAGTTGCTTGTACGCACAGGGCCGCTCGCACAGGGGAGTATTCACTGCCACAAAGGCCACCCGACCCTCCAAGGGCCCCGACCAAAACGCCACTCCTAGCGGCTTCAATGGAATACATTAATCGTGCCATTAGGGGCACCGGGAAAACCAACGTGCACCTTCCCCTGGACGAAAATTCGTGCCGATTGCACGACAAGATAAACGAAAAAAAAAAAACGCAAGAGAGAAAGATTAGAACTCGCGTATGGAATAAAGAGCTTGCTACATAATTGGATGCGTTCGGACCAATGGCTCGTCCAATATCATTTCATCTGGCTCTGCCAGAGCAAATAGGATTGCCACGCTGCTGCAGCTGATAGGAAAGAATCATGATTGATTACTCCTGTACATGTCATTGAAAAATGAAACTCTCGCTCAAAGATGCCTTTATCCCTTGGTTATAGTCAAAATGAAGATTACTATTTCTCTACTGCATTTTCCGAACCATTATTTGTCATTTTTTATTTTATTTTAGCCAAATAAAAAAATTATAATTATTTTATGAAATTACTTGTTTTAGGTTTTGATTGTTTAATTAATGTAAGAAGAAACAAGCAGTTGTGATGAGATGTTTGATTGCTGGCGTTCTCTTTGTGTTGTAGATTCTACGAGCTTGGAGCGTTTGTTGTAGAGTTTCACGTCGCTCTCTGAGTCAGGGAATGGAATGTGCAGAGTAACGGGGACACAAGCCTGACCGTTACGTGGAAGACAAAGCTTCGGAGATGCGGCCAGAACCCTACATGTAGAGCGTGACGTAGAATTTTCACAGTGGGATTTGGTTTCGCGCAGATGCAAGCTCGCCGAAAATAAAACGCTACGTAGAGCTTGAGAATCATTTGAAAGTACGACGACGACGCTGCACGAGAGCTTGTTAACTCGTTCCTTTGAAGAAAGTGTAATCCGATTGGCTCAAGTGGAACAGTCGTGGATTGATGGCTCAAATCAAGCGCTTTCACTGAACGGAATTCTTTTTTTTACCTTTGTTTTTTTTTTTTAGTAACAGTGATTAAATAAAAATAAAGGAGATGGACAGTTTTATTTATTATTGAAAATTATTTTTCAAGTCTAATTTGTACAGATGAAAATGAAATTGTTGTTTCATTGAATTGTAATAAATTGTTTAATTGTAACTTTGATAGAATAACGGATGAAATATGAAATATAAGAAATTTGAAAAGAATTGAAATTTATGAGTTCTTTTTATTCAAAAGCCAATTTTCCGTTTGAATAATAGAAATAATACAATTGTTGATCAATTCTGTTTTCGCAACACTTTTTTATTTTGCAATTGGAAACAACCGATGTCCAACTTCAATTGGAGTTAAACTGCATTTTGATTGTTCTACTTTAATCTTTCGTTCATCGACTTTATTGGTTCAAATCTGTTTCGTTGCGTTTCATTCAAAAAGTTTATCCACGCGAATTTGCAACCATCAACTTTTCACAATTGGAACATTCCAAACACGTTCATTGTTTAAAATGATCTTCTTTTATGTAGTTTGAGATTCTCCCAAAACCGAATAATTTGATCTAAATCCTTCTGGTTCAAAAGTCCAATACTTCAAAAAAAAAAAAAAAAAAAAAAAAATTGAATTTTTCACTGTCAACTTTTTAAAACTCAATCATACCAAATTCATTGAATGTTTCAAAACTAACATCTCCCTTCTGGTTTTAGATTCTTCAAGTGAAATGTCAAATTTGGTCGTCATGGTCCAAGGATCCAAGAATCAAAAAAAGATAAAAGTCCCGTACGATCACAGCTACATCGACTTCTAATTTGATATCACAAATCAGGGCATAAGGAAGGAACTAAAAGAGAAGTTGAAAGTGACGAAGTCGAGGAGACCGAAGGTGCACAAGAGGGGGGAGGGGTCTAGCACGATGCGGATAACGTGGCACGTGCTACGTCAGTACGTGTTTACAGAGATACCCAACTTATAGTAGCACTCGTGACCTTGTGTTTTGTATACATCACCCTCCTTCTCTGCATCTCTATGGGCGTCTTCGTTCCGCGCGGTCGAGCTCTCTCGCACGCGGGAACCCCCGCGCTGTCCCGCGGACCCGGGAATTCTCCATCATCCGCGCTTCTCTTTCCTCCCTCGCCTACTTGCCATCGGCAACCAGTTGTTCCGTCTGTGACGTAACGGGGCTATCACACGACCTGTCGGCGCCAATGCTCACGTTACAGGGTGACAACGAATCGTTCAACTCTCCACCTACCTCCAAACTCCACTCTCCAATCCATCCCCAATCCTTTATTTTTGCAAAACTCTTTATTTTCAGTTATATTTTTTTTAGATTTTCCTTGTCCCAGTTTAAAACACTCTGATCACATTCAATATTTGTTTCATAAAACGGGCAATCGATTTTTTTATAAATTCAATCATCCCACTTTGCGTTAAAAGGTCAAGCCACTGATTTATTCAGGAAGACGATATTTAAAAAACCAATCGAAGTTTTTAATCGTTGATAACGATGACAACTGGACCAATTAGATTGTCCTACAAAACTTTTCCCGAAAAAAAGTTGCAGAATGAATGCGACCTAGAGTGCAAATAGAAAACAGCTGTTTTCGATTTCCGGTTGATTAAGATGTGTTTGATTGTTCGATAAAATTGTGCAAAGTTGATGGGTGACTTATCGTCACCCAGTATATTTGCCTACAGCGTGCACTTTGGTCGTTCCTTCTCTGGCAAGTTCCAAGCTGAATATCTCTGTCGGTGAGTTGGCCGGCCCCCCGCGACCCGCTCTTCCGCATGCCACTGTTGATTCTCCATTCACGAGTGCACGCGTACACAAACGAACGAGGTGACTACGACCGAGAGAATATGTCGCAGTCTCGAAGGTCGCGCCAGTTACTACTGGGTCACTGATGCTCCACGCCCTGCCCCCTCGGGCGCCACCCTTTCCATCCGCCTCGAAAGTGCATCGCCCCTTAATCGTGCAAAACTTGGAAACTTTTTTTTTTACGCCAATAAACACATTTGAACGTTCATTTACAAACGTAACTCAATCATCACTCAGTCACTTGACTTTTTTTTCGATTTTTTCTGTTTTCAACTGAACACTTTGTTTGTTTTATTTTACTTTTTTACCTCTAGTTTAGTTCATTTTTCGAGTCAATTTAACGCTTTCAAGTGTGACTCCACTTTTTGGCTCTTGTTTCATTCGGTTCTGTTGCTGGTGCACTGTTTTTAACTTTTTTTTTATTTTTACAAAACCAATGGTTCACTGTAAACTTGAACGAAATGAAAACAAATTGTTTATTGTAAACTGGACAGTAATTATTGTAAATGAACATTGAAAAATTAAAAAACAAAATGTTTTGTCTTGTTATTTTCTGAGTTTTTTCATTATTTAAATAGCAAAGAAAAGGATTGTCGTCGTACGTTTGTAGTTTTTACATCTTACAATTTTTTCAATCTTCTAAAATGAACAGTTGACTTCCACAATGAGCAAACACATTTTTCATTCAACAAGAAAACTTGTTGTTGTAAGAACAAACATATTTGATGAAATTTTCTATAATATTCTCCTTTATTTTATTTTTTTTTGTTATCGTCACTCGAAAACTTCGCGTACATCTCCCGCATGACAAAACAAAAATCCACGTACAATTCCCGCTTTTCATGCTCGCTAGACACCCTGGCGTTGATAAAAAAAACGTGAAATCGAGGCTGCGACGTACAAACTAATTTTCTGTGGCTTATCGTTGCAGCGTTGTTTGTGCAATCAGACTGAATATGAATATTATCACAGTTGTAACTTGTGTTCGAAAGAGAAATGTTTTTGACATGCAAACTAATCTGAAAATGAAAAAAAAAAGTGAAACATATTTTGAGTATTTGGGTAGGATAGGGCATCAAAAAAGAAACTAGAAGTTGACGTTCGAGATTCATTGTTTACTTTTATTTTTAATTTTAAATAATCATCCACTACATTAATATTCACTCTGATAATTACAATCGCCTGTATTCACCAACCTGCCTATCGACGATCGACTCGTCATTGAATTCCATCGTTAAAATTATTTCGCGCATCTCACGATCATCGACACACAATCCTCGTCATCATTATATCAACTATGTACGTTCAACCACATTCGGCTTCTCGTAAACCCCGACACTCGGAAACAAAAAAAAGAAACAAAAAGAGAAAAGTCATCATCTCTTCCTTTCACTCCCGCTCTTTCTCGCCTCGTTATACAGTATAATAATATTAATAGTTATTCCGTACAACCAGAGTAATTATATCATATCGTATATCAACTAATGAATATCCAACTTAATGTCGCTGTGAAATCGGTTTTTCATTTTATTTTACTTTATTTTTTCTTTTTTTTTTGTCTTTTTTATCATTTTTTTCATTTCTCTCATGTTTCTTTAAGGCCATAAGTGAAATATCTAAATTTATAATATTCAGCGCTAGGTAGTGTATATAAACTGTTTTTTTTTTTCAGGATCCTATTAATGAGGTACAATATGCAGAAGTTTTGTTTATTCATTTTCATTATTTCACTCTCAGCGGTTCCCTTCAGTCGCGAGCGGGTACCGCGTCTTCAAGCGGTTGTCTCTCTCGATTGGCTCCGTTGAATCTTCTGTCATCTCGTCACTCGTGGCAGTGCTCCGCACGACTCATTAATATAATTAGGTATCGCAATAACATTGAAACGCGGGCTCCACCGGGTCACCGTTCGTCAATATCTATCAAGCGGAATTGCGATTTTTTACACCGTCAAATAAAAAAGTCCGCGTCTATACAACAACGTTCGCTTTCGTTTACATCTCTCTGGGTTTATCTATTTAGTCATCGGTACTCCTTTTGTCTTCACTACGCACACTGTAATTAGAAAAAGAAACAAAAAAAAAGTTGAAAAATCAAAAGGAAGAATAAAAAGTGTGGTCGCACGTGGTGTGTTTCGCCCAATCGAATTGCGCGACTTGGCTGTCGCCGGCATAATTGATCGGTGTATAAAAAATATCAGCGCCTTTTGTGTGTGCCATGCAACTCCGAACCTCTGAGAGTCCGAGAAATAAAAAGAAGAACTCGCGAGGACACGTTCGTTAGTTGGTCATACGTCGATTAAAAATATACAATCAGAGGAAAGAAAACAAAAATTTAAACAAAAAAAAAACGTTCGATCGAAGAAAACAGTTTGGAGAGTAAAAGGAAATGACGCACCGCTGACCGTTGGGTGATTACAAACAAAAAGGGAAGAAGAAACATGAGAATGATTGGGAGGCAGTGCAGCGAATGATTCAGTGGTTGCAGATACAGTCGTCAGTTTTGGTTCTTTGCATCTTTTTCAAATCCTGTTTGCTTTATTCATCTTGCCAAGTGAACATCGATCTGGTCGTTTATAAAAAGAAAAATAAAACGAGATACAATTCGCTAAGTAAGCCTAATGCAGTTTGAACTTGGTTGTTTATTTATAATTCTTTCTTTCTTATGACTTAATTATAATGAAAACAATGTTTATCAGACATAAGTGAAACGTTGAAAAGCACAAGGGCCGACGTGGTCTTGACAATACGAACGCAAAGTTGAACGGAAAATGCTTGCGGTGATGTTTTTCGTTGCTTGATCGCAAGTATGCCGGGCCGCCTCGGGCGGTACCGGCTCGAAATCACAATTGAAAGAAAAAGTTAATGTGGAATGTTTGCACACACGTATGCCAAAGACAATGATACACAGAGCTTGGGATTCGGTGTTGTTACGCAAGCCTCGACAAGGACACTGTGTGTGAGCCGAAGTCACGTGGACGAACGACGGGTACGCAAATCGATAACAAAAAAAATTAGAGACATTCAATTTGTCAACACCAAAAAGGACAATCGACACTGCCGTCTCTCGCAAATTCTCTCATACAATTACAATCAAGACAAATTTTATAATAAAATGGTTCTCTCACTTTCTCACCTTTGAAAACAATACACTCACGCACTTCGGTCTCTTAATGTTTTGTTTTATTTTTTGTTGTATTGTAAATCGTGTGATTTGAGTTATGCAAAAATACTAGTTAAATTCCTGTACATAAGAACGTCAACGTTGGTGGCGCGGTTTGTGTGTGCACAGCATCCCTTCGACGCCCTCGTGAAACGGACTAAAAAGCTGATAAGAAGGAAACGACTTCAAAAACGAAATTGCAGCACTCGCAAAACTCAAATCGGGCTCGTGCACTCGGTCGCTCTCTCCTCCACAGGCACCCTTTGCACTGACAAGAATCGAAGCAACATCAAACCAGAGTGCGATGTTTTCGTCAACTTGGTATCTCCAGTCTGTCTTGATTGGTTGCCCTTCCTTCGTCGGGTATATAAATTACGGTAATGATCCGGTATTATTCTCCGATATTATAATCATTCGTTATGATAACATCATGAATCCATAATCATTAATATTAAGTATCAATATACAATATAGTCGCGCCATCGTGGGCGCTGCGGCGACGCGTGAAAATCGCAAATGAGAACAACTCGAGAAATGAATGAATTAAAAAAAATGTTTTTCGTGTAAAAAGAAGAAACAAGAATGATGTAAAAATGAACGGACGATCGGCTCAGAATGGTCGCGCGGCGCTGGCAATCAGCGCGAGATTTGGCTGCTGCGACGGCGACACCTGGTGCTGACTTACGGGACTCGGCGGGCTGAGGGGTCACTTCTTGCTCTTCTTCGCAGGCGGCTCCTGCGTGTCCTGCGAGTCCTCGGTGTCGTCGCTGTCCGTGGGCCGGGTGGGCGTGTTGTTGCTCTCGTTCGTGGCCATGCTGTCGTTCGTGTCCTCGCTGGCAACGACCGAGGCGGTGATTGGGGTCGCGGGCTTGTCCAGCGAGTCCTCGGTGAACGACGTGGTTGTGCTGTTCTCGTCGATCGCCGCCGGGTCGATCGTTGTCGAGTCCTTGTTGCCGTTCATCGCCACCTCCTGGTTGCTGTCGTCCGACGGCTCTGTGGTCTCGCCGTTGCTTGGCGCGTGCGAGTTACCGTTTTCCGTCGTTCCCGGGATTCCGTCCAGCAGCTCCGGTTTCAGCTCGGACGCCACGTAATGTGTCCAGAGTGCGAGCTCCACCCTGTGAGGACTCCAGGCCTTTCCGTTCGATGCTAAAATCAAACCAAACAAAAAACGCCGTGTCATCGTTTATTTTTTTTATTTGTTTTTTTTAACGATTTTCTTGAATTTAAAAATCAAATTTGAGATCTGAGAAAAGCGTCTTGCAGAAAATTCTTTTCAGTTTTCTATTAATTGAATCTTTTATTAGAAATAAAAACGTAATAGTTGATGTAAGCATTAAAGTTGGATCGCGTGTCGGAAGGGAACAAGGAATTAATTGACGTGATATGATATTAATTTGTTCAGTCAATTATTGATAAGAGATGCTGTGGCTGATTGGGGCTTTGTGGGTTATATTTTAATTAAACTTTCCGTTCCTCGATTTGTTCCAAGGCGGTTAATTAATGGAATAAAATGTATTTTATAATTATATTGATGGAAAAAAAATTGAAAGAATGAGTTGAATTGGATCGGATTCGTTCAATTTGTTTCACATCGAAAGGAATCTGAGGTTTGCACGAGATAAAAATCCGGCTGGTTATTATCAGCTGTGACTGATAAGAACTTGATCGTTATCTGTGCGTCCCAACTGGAATTGTAGCGAACTAAAACTTTTTCGTGTACAAACAAAAAAATGTTTTTTCACTAAAACGAATCGGTTTTATTATGACAACAATTGTGCAGTTGTGATGATAAGGATTCACATGTGACTGGAGCACATGCTCGACACTGTTGTGTTTACTGTTTTCACGATAATGCGGACTTTTAAAGAGCTTTGTTTTTAGTCCGACCGAAATAGTCAGAATGTGCAGACAAAAAGTACAATAACAATACTAGGTTTTCAATGTTTTCCAGGACAAGTTGTTTGTAAATTGAATTGAACTTTGTTTTTTGATTTTCAATTCAGAAATTGTGGGTGCAATTTGGATTAGACCAAAGTTGTGAAATGGAGTTGGAGCACTCACATTGTTTATTCAGCCTCGCGACAGTGGTTTGGATGTGTTGGACAAAGTTGAGGTACTCCTTGGTCGTGTAGTCGATTCCCTCGATTTCGGGGATGGCCATGAGACACTCGTCTGCCATGAAGGGTGCGTTTTCAGGCGAAGCCGCGGCTAACAGTGCCGATGCCATGGTCGTGCCAACGCCTTTGAGATTCGATAGAGCAGTGATCGCCTGTTCCAGGTTTGGAAGCTTTTTGAACGCCTTTTTTGTCTCAGCCATCACGGCTCTTGGTGTGTTTACCTTTACAAGGTATGACAACTGTGGGTAAAATTTGCCGCGCTAGAAACAGAAAACACAAATTTTTGATTACATACTTGTTCTCAATTTATTCAAAAAAAATTTTTTTTGAAAACGTCTGAAACAGGGGTTTCAGTTAAATTTTGAAGATCAATTTTTTATTAGAAATTTTTCTTTGAATTAGTAATTAATAATGAATAGGTGTGGTACTTACTGTCTGCTTCCATTTCATTGTTTGCACTAGCTCCTCGTGATTAAGGTGCGCGTCCTTTCCACGGGACTTGATCTTCTTTGGAAGCTCATT
Source organism: Telenomus remus (assembly GCA_020615435.1). NCBI lineage: Eukaryota > Metazoa > Arthropoda > Insecta > Hymenoptera > Scelionidae > Telenomus > Telenomus remus. The sequence continues at coordinate 3,193,065 of CM036338.1, forward strand.
TTGGTACCTAAAATCAAAATGAAAAGTCGACTCTTGAAAAGCTGTCACGATTTTATTAATGCCTGAATGAATTATCTCGTTCTATTCTTGACGAAATAAACCAAACAACATGAAAAATTTAGTCGCAGAATCTTGTCCAGTTATATTTTCAAGATCCTGGACAACATTGTTTTGGAACATTCTCGAAACATTTTATAGAAGTAAAATTTTCAAACTCCTAACCAAACTCTTTTTTCGAAAATTCTTTGTTTAGGTTGGAAAAAGTCATTTTGATAATTTTGCTTTTCTTACAACTCAAACATTGTTGTTTCTTGTGCATTGTTTATTTTTAAAACAAAGAAACAAAAAGCAACATTGGAGCACAAGCACAATCATCAAAGTTAAATGAGGAAATTCATCAATCCTTAAACAAAAAATCTTCAAAATTCTAATAATAATTTTTTCAATTTGTTAATTCATTGTTTTGATTAAGTTGAGCAATAAAAAAAGAGTTTAAAATCACTATTTTGTTCACTCAACAAAGGAGAAACTCAAGCTTGAGTGGCTCCACCATTTTATTTCCCGACCGTCTCTGTTCCACTGCGTCAGTCATTTCGTATTCAAAAGTTTCGAAAAACAGACCATCCAAAACATTTCAATTTTCTTTATACACTCGCGATAACATCGTCCCCAGAGAACGTCCAGTCTAACCAGGTCATGGAAGCAAACGAACAAAAAGAAGTTGCTCGAGCCTGCCAAGCTCCACCATATTTCATGCAACGCGACGGCAAATTTCGTTTCTCGACGGTTCAAATTTCTCTCACTTCAATAGTTTTTTAAAATCTAACAAAATTTCCTTAAAAACTTGTCAACAACATCCCAAACAATAACGGAAAAAACTAATGATTGAAAAAGTGAAAAATCATCGTCAGTTTGCTTTGAACATGGCTACTTTCAACGCCAGGTGCGAAGCTTCGAAGCAAAGAAGTGCAACAAAAGTCTCAAAAATTTTTCCCTCTCTATTGTCAAATTTTATTGTTGATGGAAAAAACATGTGAAAAAAAGGGTTAGAAGCCGGTTAGTCACGTGACGACCCGCGAGTTTATCCAAAATCGGAGCGTGGCTGAAGTCGGTTGGCGACTCGAAAATGGACGTGAAACATCGACTCAAAACTGGACAAAAACCAGTCAAAACCACGCGATTTGTGTAACGAAAACTAAATCAACTGATCAAGTTCAAAAACCCGCGAAAAATAAGGATTTTGAAAAGGTTTCAAAGCTATTGAACGAGACAAGACAGTTTTTGAGGACGACGCGCGTCACGTAGGCGCCGTTTAAGTGCACTCACCAGTTGTCGAGTTTGATCAATTCCTCGGGCTTTTTGGTCTTTCGGTCGGCCTTGAGCCTGAGGGCTTGCGGATAAAGCTTCAAAACATGGTCGAACTGACTCGCGGTGCCTTCCGCGAAGAAAGTCGCCGTGTCTTTCACGGAAGCCATTTCTGTTGAGCGTGAGTTGGCGCGACCGCCGACAGAGGGCGTCCGGGGCGCTTCCACTATACGCCCGTCTTTGTGCGATCCCCTCCGCGCGCAAACCTCCTCGGCGACGGCAAGGACGTGCGCGTCGCGACGCTCCCACGCGTTATCTGCGTGTGCGTGTCGCCACGAGGGGGCAGCACCGACTCCGGGCAGCGCCGAACTGTCACACACACACCGACAAACACACAACCGTTTGGCACCTGCGCACTAACCGGCTGCACGTAGCATCGAACCGGCTTCGAATTTTTCGGCCAGTTGGCTTGTCAATCGAAATGTTGACAGGACGGGGTGTCGCGCAAAAACTCCAAGATCAACTGACAAGATGATCGCTCGATGACGCGCGGCTCGCAACTGAGCCTTGCTCGACAACCACACCGAGCTCCGACGAAAAATCAACCAACGACTGCGCCACAGCTCGCTCTCTCGAACTGTGCTGACCGTAGTGAAACGGGCGACCGACTGGGGGCAGCGCCTTCGCCCGTCCTGCGCCCCCACCACTCGCCGGGGTAGGGGCGCCTGTTACCGGATTCGTGGGATTTCCCGCGTGCGCGCGCGCTAACTCTCTCTCTCTCTCTTCCACAGGGCAATCTTAAGCGAGTCCACGAAGGATAGAAGATACTCCCTCCCTGACCCCACAACCGGTGGGACGCCTTCAGTCAGGGCCGTACGTGAAGAAAGATGAACCCTTTTCCGGAGACGCAAAAATCAATGATTTTTTTTGATCAGGGATTTTTAAAAGGTTGATGAAGGTTTTTTCAGAGTTGTAAGTGAAGATTTTTCAATGTAGAAAAATGTGGTGGTGGAATTGAGAGAAGTAAGATTGTCGGTTGAAAAGAGACCACTGAGGCAGATGGCTTGATGGGGTTCGAGTGTACGTGCCGATGGAACAGTCGAGAGGAATATTTACCTTGGACTTTTTTGAATTTGCAGGGTCTTCTACTGGAGATCTGGTTTTTGGGGTTGGTTTTGAAGTTTCAAACATGACTGTGAGAAATGTATAATGATTTTTGAATGAATTTAGGTCAGTTAAAATCAACGGTGGATTTGTTAAAATAAACTTTTTTAGTTTGGATTATTTTTTTGAAAAGGCGAAATAACAAATTTTCAACGGGGTGTTATGATTTGGAACGAACAATAATTCCAAGTGTTTTCAATTGTTTACAATAAGTTTTTCATTTGTTTACAAAGTTGGGTTTCCGTTTATTTCATTTAATCGATTGATGTTTACCGAGTTTGTATACCTTTTAAACTTTTACTTAGTTGTGTTTATTACAATAGTTTGAATGATGTTTGTTAAATCTAAAATTAATAATCATATCTACTTTATTGTTTGTTTACAAAATTGTTCCCAATTACACACATATTGTTTGTAAATAATCATCATTTATTGATTGCTACAAATCTGCTGATTTCAATTTGTATTTCTAGCAATTAAATTCATTTGTTAAAAAAGAACATATTTTCATTTAAAAATTAACAAAAAGAAATGCGATGATTTTTAATGATTCAAAATTTAAGAAGAGCAAGAATTGCCCACTTTCGGCTTTAAACGTCAGGATGTAAAAAAGTGTTGGTATTCCGCATACAGAAGATGGGGTATAGGTATAAATGTGTGAATAACTGAATACACCTAAGGCTTCGTTGAATAGCCCTAATTCAATATATAGGTCATTATCACGGAACTTCTGTTTACGTTTTCCAACGCCGGTCATATCATTATGATATCCGATAAAGATGACATCTAATTTGTGTCTTTTTCTAACGATATCTTTTTCTAATCGAAATCCAATTATTATTATCCCTTCATCCAATGTTACAATTTGCAATTCATTAATAAAATTTGCCCTTATTTTCGATCTGTTAAATAATCCAAATCATTACCTATTCAATTCTCCGTTCTGTACGTCAATGAATGAAAATAATATGAACACAAATGTCATTCACGAGGTGAAATTGTCATTTTTTCATCCAAACCTATCCAATTAATTGATTCGCACATTTACAATTAGTCATTTTCATCAAACAGAGCAATGACCTTTAAATGACCTTGAGCTAATATTCCAAAAACTACAGCCTAATTTGGGGACCAATTTTTCTTATCATTTAATTCTACTTGTCTTTTAGTTAAAGAAACCTTTTTTTTAATTTTATAACACTAAACAACGTTATTTTATTGTTTCAACGAGCAAGAAGAGTTTTTGACTTTTCAAAGCTGCCGTTGAGAATACAAAAAATGTTATTATTCAATCCTCCGAATTTGTAAAAACATAAGTAAAAAGATAAAAAAAAGTCTGAAGAGTCGTTAACGAGTGTATTTTTTTGAAATCGTGAGAGCACCCACGACCAATTAACGGCAATGGCAAAAGCACGTCAGTTGAAATAACTGTTGTTTCATCTCGACCAGACAACGCGTTTTCGACCCTTCGTCTTTTCTTTGCAATCAAAGGACTAGTCGCGATAATAACAATCCTTACATAACCCGACCAACTACGCTCGCCCCGTTTCAATAATTGAATGGACATATTCAAATTGATAATATCGAAACGCGAATGTCTCTCGTTTGATTCTTTTCTTTTCATCTCAATTCCGTTCGTCCTGAAAATCTCCACTCTTCAGCAGTTAATGAAAAGATTAATTTTTCATCAGTTCTCTCGTTTCTTCTGCCTTTTTCATGTCCCAATCAATCAATCGGATTATTCATCTCTAGATGGAGAGACAAAAATTGTTCTTACATTTTCAAACTTTTTCAATAGTTCGCAACAAGAAAAAGTTTACGAAGAATAAAAGTAAACAAAAAAAATAAATAAATAAAAACAATATTGTACATGAGAAATTGGAGAAATTGTTGTAACTGTATCATTCTTTTCTGGAATTTTCTGTGTTACTTTTGAAGAAAATGATGAGATTAGAAAGAATAAACATAAACAAAAGGGGATGACAACGAAAAAAGAATGTTAAAAAAGGTATAATTCGAGAATTTGTAATAATGGATGTATTATTTGATAGGATAATTCTGTATGAAAGTGGTTGATATGAGCGGATGAAGCGTGGGGTGGTGGTCGTGTTTGTCGTATCATTGGTGGCCTATCAAATAGATAGGACGGATTGCATCTTTATTGCATACGTCGATTCACATAGGAATTCAGTCGGCCGTCGGTTCGGTGCCATTCGTGCGACCTAGCCTTGAGAGATCCGCAACAGCACGATTCGGAGCCGCTCGGCTCGGCTCGGCTTCAACTCTCTCAATTCCCTTGGTTGGCGCGGTGTGCTGTGCACGTTCCCTCGATCGCGCTGGGTCGTCCGACTAGAAATCGATGTTAAGCCCCGGCTGGGAGGCGCGCCAGCGGTAGAGCACGAACCGGAGCCTCGGCCCAACTCGTTCCTCGCTTGCTACGCCGCTGCCTGCCTGCCTGCTTTTGCCTACCATTGTGTGCGTGTCTCCTGTCACCGTCGCTCAGGGACGAACCACTTTCCCGGGGGCTTTTAACCACAGTGCCCCCTTCTCCCCCCACTCGTGCACATTTTATATAATATTATAATCTTGATCTATACTCTGACGTTCTATCCTATCTGGCAATACTATATTTTTTTTCATTTTTTATTCTTCTTCAGCTCTTGCACAAAAAACTTTTTCATTTAGTTTTGTTTTTGGATTCAGAATTAGTTGCAGGTAAAATGGGTTGATAAACAAAACATATTCTGTTTGAAAAAGTCATGATATTTGGATTTGAGCTTTTATGATGAGAGAAAAATTGGGAATGCTAAAAAAGTTTGTTGATTTGAATTGTTTCTCTTGAAAAAAGTTTGTTCATCCTTTCATTTTTAACTTTAGTTTTCATTTTTAATTTGAAAGTATGTTGTCGATAAAATGAATTGCTGGATAAAAAGATTTTGAGATTAAAAATTTCAAAAAAGTCATGTTTTCTGGATTAGAGGTTTTATAATGAGTGGAAAATTGTGAAGTTTAAAAATTTTTGTTAAATCGAATTTTTATCTTTTTTTTTTAGTTTGAGTATTAATGTGAGACTTAGAGTCAAAGCAGTTCGGAGTGAACGACCCGGTATATAAAATTTAAATACCCTCTTTTTCTGATGCACGTGTGACGAAAAGCCATTACGTAATAAAAGTTTCGTTGTCGGAAGAACGTATGTCAAAATAATGCCGGCGATTTTATTGTTACTTCTTTTCTTCTTCGTTTTTTGTTTTTCGCTTGTATCGTTTATTTTATCGATTCTGAATTCTGATTTGTTAAGATAACAAAATTATTACCTCTGAATTTTTATTTTAAAAAAAAGTATATTTTAATTAAAAATTCGTTTCAAATTCAAAGACTAAAAATTTTCTTCAACTTTTGGAAAAGAATTTTAGATGCAAATTTTCCAACTTGCTTAGATGAATTGTCTTCCCTTGAGGATGGATTTTTTTTTTTTTTTTTTTTTGATCGCATGATAACATTTCTCCACTTACTGTCATTGTGATATTCATTTATTATTCACATAATTACACTGAAAAAGTGCAGAGGAAAAAAGAGGCAAAAAAACATGAAAAACCTGACGACGAAGTTGATTCAATTCTGGTGATAAAATTAAAACTCATTCTATGAATTTTCGTTTCGCTCGAGTGTTGGATAGAGCTTTTTTATTATCAGTAGTATTTTTGAATTTTCTCCGAACAGTGAAATTTGTTTTAAATGATACGAATATTTTTTGACTGTAATTGCTATCAGCCACTAATGTGAAACTGAACGTCGAGTATCAATCAAACTGTTGAAAATAAAACACAATTTCCATCATCAGTCATACAGTTTTTTTCCTACTTTTTAAATTCTAAATTCATTTTTCAAAATTGAGTTGGAAATGGAATAAAAATACAATCAAACTAAATTTACTTTCCGTTATTGATAAGAGTAATTTCATTTTTTTTTCTATTGGAAGAAAAAAAATTTTTATTACATTCGATGTAATGGAACTGAATAAAAAAAATCAAATCGAAATATCTACTTTCTATGTATTACACAAAGGAATGTTATTCGAATGAAGTTGTTAAATCGTAAAAGAGGGATGCAATGACATTGACTCGACGATTGTAATTGAGGTGTAAATTTTATTCTACCCGCCTCACTCGCCGCTCTGATTTTTGAGGGCGAAAAAGTTGTGGATTCTAATTTGAAGTAGCCCTTTACTATGTTGTTAAGGTATACTTTAACAACATGGAATTTCTGGAGTTTAAAATAAAATCATCTCTCTAAGTGCAAATCAAAACATTAATCATTAAAAAAAAAATAAATTATTTGTAACCATTTTCAAAATAAATAAATAAAAAAAAATAAACAAACAAAAGCAGAAAATATAAAAAACTCTACAATTTGTCAAATCAGAAATAAATCAATTGACAAAAAGTGACAAATTAACTTGGCATTGTCAGAGCAAAAAAAAAAAGAAAATTTGAAAAGAACGAGTTGTAACAAAACGAGTAGAAATGTTACGTTCGGTCGGGCTTAGAATGCGCGATAACGTTTGATGGCAGGGACAGCATATGTTTCGTTCCAACTGCGGCACAATGCGTTATTCTTCAGTAGTAAAGTCTAAATAAGACATTGTTTCGTCGCAATTTCAATGGTTGCAACGTTTTACAATTATTCGTCCCATTTGATGATACATTAAGACAAAAACGTACAAAAAAAATGTTTTTCTGATGTACAATCAGTCGCACGCTCGTGGGATCACTCGTTTTGATATACACAACGCCTCAAGTATAAATAGATCCACGCTATCAGAGAGCGCACAGCTCATTACTTTATATTTCGCTTAGCGTGGACGAGAATAGCCCGCGCGGCTTCACTCGCCTGTGAAATTCGATCAAATTTATAACAAGCCGGCTCGTATTTGTTTGCCAGCGGTGGCATTGAACTTCGCATCAGCATCCATCAGATCAATCAAACGCAATGCTCTTGCATTGATTTTCATCGATCATCATTGATCAAAAACAATCATCAATTTCAAACCAAAAGTTTCGACTTGTTCAAACCAAATTCATTCAGAACAAAAAATATATCAAATTAATGAACATAAAATTTACAACAATTCAAACTACTAATTTCAACTATTAGTTTTAATAACAAATTTAGTTGGAAAACTATGATTAAAAATTAAAAATATTTGAAAATAATTTCAGAAAATAAGATTGAAGAATTGAGAAAAAGTTGTGATTTTGCAAGAAACAGTTTTTTGTGTTGGAAAAAAGTGTTGTCAAAAAGTGCGAAACTAAATTTGGAGTTGAAATAGAAGTTGCGTTATTGGAAGGTTGGAACGAGGTTCTGCGGCATACATACAGTCCTGTGTTAGTTATACGTACACGTCGCTCGTGTGGTCGTCGATGATGTTTGTGCGCGATCGAGCCCGTGCGCGCGCATCCAGTTTATCGTGGCAGTGTATCTTGGTGTGCGTGGCGAGCGAGGCTCGAGGCAGCACTCTGATGATGCGCAACGGCCGTACACACTCTTATACCGCCAGCATGCTGCAGCAAGCCGCCTCTCAACACAGCCCCAACGTTATGCTTTTTAGACGCAAAAATAGCGCCTGTTTTTCGGTCACTAAACAGCGCTGCATTTAATGATACATGAAAATACACTGTCTTTTGTTAACGTCCCTTTTTTTAACAATATTCTCTATTTTGCACTTTTCTTCTATCGTTTTCATTTCTGAAAACATCAAACTTTTTTGAATTCTCTGCTTTTCTCTTTTTCTCTCAAATCCCAAAGAATTTCTTTAGGATTTGAACGTATGACTCATCCAGTATTCTGGTTTTAGATGACGAAATAAGAAAAGAAAAAAATATGGAATTCTTTGGGATTTGAACTTATGACTCACTCAGTGGAAATCTTGATTGAGTATAGTAAGATTTTATAAGATTAAAAAATGGTTCGCGTTTTATGTCTTGTTTTTCTTTATTAATAAAAATTAATTTTGGAAGTAAAATTGTAATGAAGGCAATTAAAGGGAGAGATTAAAATTGAGTTTGATGTGGAATAATCTGCAAACATTTTAGGGTCGGTAATTAAACAAGCCATTGGTTGAAACAAATTGTAACACCTCGGGATCACTTTGGGCTTGGAGTTTACCAAGGAAATGTCATAATGTTTACTGAATAATAACGGTCGACGAATGTAGTCGCACGCAATCAATACAAATGGCACGTGCGATAGCCAGACGTGCGTTACCAAAATTAATCAAGTTTCATTTGATATCACTGATTTTAAATTAAATTACAAAGAAACTTTCGTATTTTTTTTTTCAACCAGCTTCTGCAATTTCACATTGAATTTTAATTTTTTAAGTTATTCAACTTGAAATGACCAAAGACAACTTTTGATACAAATTGAAATTAAAATAACAGACAAATTGATTCAAGCATGTGTTTCCAGGCAGAGTAAATTAGTCATAAGGTGGAATTAAGGCAAGTCCTACTGTTCCACTTAGTCCCTGGCTCTCAAACATTAGGGGCCAAACAAAGATAGAAGTGCAAAGATCCATTACAGGTTTCATGATAATTTCTATCCTCAACGTTTCTTACACTGGGGACTGCTAAATCATTATTATTTTATGAAAGTGCAATTCCAACAATTTGTGTGATTCCTTTGAAACGTTTATTAGTTGATCTATAAATTTAATGAATTCGTTTTTTGGCGTGATGGCTCTTAATAAAGCAATATAAAAGCTTTGTGAGAGCTTCAAAACGGGTTTTAACACCTGTTTTTTTTACAACCTGCAGAGGATTATAGTTCCTAACCCATTGTCCTTCATTTTTTCAATTTTTCCCCATCCTTTTTTTTCATATTTTTTCTGATATAATTGAATAACATAAAAATTTGCCAGCAGTAAAAGTAAACGAAAAATGTAACGTTACATTTTGCCCTCCAATTTTTATGTCAAATTAGATATGTAAAATAATTTATGGTATTAAAAAATGTGTGTGAAATTTGTCAGTTTTGGAATTTTCCAATAAATACCAAAGGGATAAAATGAAAGGGATGAAAAATGTAAATGAATAAATTAGTGATACATATTAAGACGAAACGATCGTTACAGTTTGCGAGTCCGAACGTCGCCTTATGGGTGGGCATTATATCATCCGAATGAGTTAGCATAATCAATCACCGGTATGCTAATCCTGATTCGATTCTCTTCCGCTGATACGTGCGTGTTTTTCCTCCGGTCTTGTGAAACGTTAGCTTAACTTATTTTACAATACCTCCACTATCCATTCATTTTTTGAAAAAAAAATTTACATTTGCAAAAACGACACTAAACATTACGTTTATTTATCGTTGGATTTTAATTACATTTTTGTGAACTGACAAGACAAAAAAAAGAAAACGTCGAAGGAAATTACATCCTGGCGATTTTCCATTCAGCTGTAATGGTCGACAGAAAAACGGGACTTCGCAGAGTTGTATGCTTGTGTCATTCATGTGTCATAAAAAGCGACGTTTGATATCAAATAAACGTCATTTTTACAATTACTTACAAAGCGAAAAAAACGTGATCGTATCGCGTCAAAGTAAATGGTTACACAACAGTCGAAAAGAAAAAATAAACAAACAAACAAAAATGTCAATAAGCCCCATTTGAATTGAGTTCTGATTCGATCGAACAACCTGACGGTTTGAAAGGGGTTTTTTTCTACTCTATATCCGAAGAGCTTTTGTTTTCGAATGGTTGTACAGAATAGAAACAATGGGACACTGAAAATGTACTAAAAACTCGTCGGTTGCGATCGATTGAGTTTACTCGATCAGCAGTCATTGGTATCAGTTAACGTAGATGAATTCATTGAGAAGACAGAGATGTTTAACCCTAGAAAAGAGCACAATGCACTTTTCCGACTGTCTCGCTCTGGTCAATATAGCTCGTTATCTCTGTCTGTTAGTTTAATTCATGATTCTGCGAAAGTCTCTGTTTCGTTCACTTCTTTTTTTTGGTTTTTTATTTTGTTTTTTTTTTTTTTTTTTTTTCATATATGAACCAAACCCATGGACCAATTCAAATCCAAATTGTTTTAACACTTTTTTATTCTATTTTATTTCCAGAGGTACATTCAGTTTTTCAATTTTGAATATTTAATATAAAATTTACAGCTAAACCACCTTTTTTTAACTCAGCTTAAATTTTTTCACACACAATAAACAAAAACGGTTTTGAAAATCGAGAAAAGGATCCAAACATTTTTCCTTTCAATGTTTCCAAAATTCATTTTTGTACCAGGTATTACAACATAAAGACGACTTCGAATTTGTTTGAAGATTATTTATTAGTTTCGTTTATACCTTTGCGAGATTTACACTGCGTGAATAATGCCTGAGGTTTTACCTTGTACCACATAGCCGTTACAAAACATCTCAAATATCTATCATCGAATTAAACATCCAACTATATAATAAACAAAATACTAATATACAAATCAAAAACCAACTCGACATTTTCAAAAACAAAAAAAATTTCAAATTTAATGAATAACAAAATTGCAACTAATTGGACAGCAAGAGTGGAAACGATAGTCAGCGTCAGCATTTTGCCCGTACGAAAACTCGACAACCCCAGCGCAGCTCTTACTACCCGAGCTCCACCGTAATTTCTAATTTAGTCTCTCCGATCTTCATGACTCGGTAAAACACAAAAGCGCCTTCAAAATGAACATCAAATCTTCAAACAAAATTTCCGACAATAAAAAAGTGGAAAGGAAAAGATGTAATTTTTAAGTGGTTGAAATTAAAATTTGTTGAAAATTCGAATTGGGACGTTGGGTATAAAATCTGGTCCTGCTGAGAGAAATACGTAGTTGGCGTGCAGAGGCGGCTGCGTTCGAATATTTATACACGCTGGCTGTGTGAGTGGCTGCGGTCGAGGCAACGTTGTTGCTGCCGTAGTGGGCCGCAGCTCTCGTGAGAGATCGCGCTGCGCCGTCCGGCCCACTATCGCGCAACACACGCAGCCACGTTTTGCCTGTGGAAAGTGCCAGCCGTACAGCGTACACAGCGTGCACCACCGCGTACTAACTTTCCACGCCGTCGTTTTGTGCGCCAAACACGATACCAACCAACGCTTTATCAATACTACAAGCTCCCTTTTTAATCTCCCTTTTTTTGCAGTCTCTTTCATCTTAATATTCCTATTTTATCCAATTTCGTTCAGTCACCTGGTTCCACTAATCAATGTTTATTTGAAAAATTTGAAAAAATTAAATGTTAAAAAGTAAAGTGAAATAGATAGTTGTTGTTGACTGTTGAGTTAGTAATGATAAGGTAATGATTTTTAAATTTTTCAGCAAAGACAGGTAGAGAAGAAGGCAACCTCGGAGGGATTAGGCGCGGATACAAGGTGCACTCGACCGAGACACCGGTTTCTCGGAGCTATGAGATTTCGTTTTTCAACGTCCTAAACCTTTCTAACTCCTACACTAACGCCCGACGATACCCAGCGAACGCTCATAATAATAAATTTTACTTTGAAACTTTCATCGGCAAACCGGACAAAAATTCTTAACCGCATAACAATTTCTCCTCTCAAATTCTCATCTCTTTTTTTTTCAAAAACAAATTCCAATTTGTATTTCTACTTCTTCATTTAGATATTTAAATTCTACTTAAATATATTTTTTTAAAAACTTGAATTTTGTTCATATTTTGAAGATAGATTTTTTTTTTTTTTTTTTGTTAAATTAGTTTTTTGTGTTAGTTGCGTAGCAGTAAAAGTACACGGTGTTAACTTTTACGGCGGAAACGAGATGTTGAGGCACAGAAGAAGGGGGGCCCCCGGTTTTCCACTCTGCTTGTCCACCTCCCCCAGGCAATTCGAGCGGACAGCAGCAGGCGGCCATAAGCCCCGCAGCATGGCCGTCAACGCACCGTTATGCTGCGAGCCCAAGCCCCCTTCTCTTTTTCCTTGTGCCCCTTATACAATAAAGCCCTCGTCGTTTCTGCCAAGCGCTTGAAATCTAACCCCGCTGTTCCACGCCCAGGGTTACAAGCCCGCACCGAGGGAAGATCAAGCTTCTGCTTTCCCAGAGGAAAATTTTTCATCCGACCAATTAATTGATGTCAGTTTTTTTCTCTTTTATATTTGTTATTAATTTTTTCTTTTTTTTTAATACTCATATTTATGGGAGAAAAAATCAAACTGCTGTGAAAAATGAAAATAAACATAGAGAGAAAAAATGTAGCAGTGATGTTTATTTGATAAAAAAATGGCGTTTGGAAAAAGTTGATTGGAAATTGGTCGGATGAGAGAAAACGAGAAACGAGATTGGGGTTTTATTTTTGTTGGAATAGTAAAATGGAGAGGTATAGAGGGGTCGAATGCGCGGTGCGATCGAATGGTCACCGACAACTTTTCTTTGAGTGCTGTCTAAATGCGGGGTGGCGACCCACGAAACGTTAATTACTGCCGGCAGCAACAGGTCACACTCTTCTCGGTTCTGTACGCGCTATCCGGAAGTGCGCTTGCAGTACACGGAGTCGCTATAACCGAGACGCACGTGGCTACCAAGTTTGTTTCATCAATGGACAGTTTTTTTTAAATTCATCATTTTTCTTTTCTAATAAAATCATCACGTTTTCGAAGTTAATGAAAACCAGTTTGACTTATTAATGTTGAATGAATTAAAATTACAAATTTCCTCGATCAAACTCCATTTTTGTATCACTTTTGGATTTACTTTCATTTCAATTATTTACAATTAAAAAAAATAATTAAAGATGAATGGAAATTGAACTAAAGAAAGTTAACTTCTGATGAATTACTCAAACAAAACAGAAAGTTTGGCTTTGGCATTAATTTTGAATGTCATTTAGTTTCGATTGGAGAAATTAAAAAAACAATGACAAACAAAAATTGAACAAAGAAAACTGAAGTTCTATTATTATTGCAGTTGCAGTATAGAAGCAGAACAAACTCGAGGGCATCGGCGCAACTGGCTTTCCCCGACGGAATTGTGCAAAACTTTATCTGGTGCTTTTTAAATGTCACGCAAGCGAAAACGTCGGCCATCCGTGTGTGCAAAGTACACGGAAACCCCGGCCCTCGACTGTTTACATTACAACTAAGTTTGATCAGTGCCACCAAAACATTTAGGGGACTCGATCGACCGTTCGCTTTCATCCTCTCGTTTTATTTCTTTTAGTTCTATTTTGTATTGCACTTTGACACCAATTTCTCTCACAGGAAGTTGATTAAAAAAAGCAACCAAAAAACCCTCTTTCACTATTACACAAAATAAAAAGTAAAATCAAAGTGAAATCGACGAAAGGAAACATTGTAAACTTATAGAACGGACGATCCAGTCTTTCTTAAGACCTGGGTTCAAATCCCCGTTATCGGCCTCAGTAAACTGAAGCAATGTAAAAGTCCAATGAATAGTTATTTATTCGAAATTGTTATTTATGTGTAAAAAATTATTGAAATTGTTGTTTATCGATGAAAAATTGTTGTTTTGGATGGAACTGTGGAACGGATTAAATTGGTACTTTGGGAGTGGATTTATTTGCGAAAAGAATGCCAGGTGAGGCAACCTGGCAGGTCTAATAATGTTGCGAATAAACGAGGCGCGCGGACTTGAGAATATAGATTGTACGGATGGCAGAACGGACAGAGAAGGGTATAGCTGGCAAGCGGCGCAAACTCCGAGCTCCGCTTTATCCTCGGCCAATCCGAGCCTCTGACCTTGAGCAGCTCTAGAGTAAAAGATATATTTAGCTGTAAGCGGCCGAGCCGCTGCCGCATTAACGCTATCTACGCTACGCTCCGCGTTATCTCGACTCCCAAGTATATTACACGGAACCCCTTATTCCCTATAACTCCGCTGCATCCTCATCTTCCGCGACGACCCGAACTTTTATCGCAATCACGAATTTTTCCCCACCGACCGCACCTAAATTCAAACCCGAAATTTTAATTTTTTGTCCGCCCTGAAAATCGCCGTTTTTTCATCTGCTTCTGGTTGGACTTCAAAGTTGGCCCACAAAGATGAGTCGAAAAAATGTTTCCTAATGACAAGTCAACTTTTCGGATGACTTTTGTCGACTTTCCGTTTTCCCTCGGCCCCAAACAAATTGGCCTGTAAATTCTTGAAATTTCAGCCCGAGGGTAACTTTTGTTGTTTCGTTTCCTTTTCTTGCTTTTTGTTATGTCGGGTGGTGGAAATTCGGCATGGCTGTATTTGAATTGTTGCCATGAAATGGTATTATATTTTTTGAAAATGCTTCTCCGAGCTTTTTGCCTGCTTCCTAGACGGACCGAGGGATTCAGAGGCGGCTAAATTTAAAGTCCCTGAACAGCATGGTCCTTTCAAATGTTGGCAAACGTCCCAAATGACAATGTCCCGGACGGATAAGGGACCGAGGGTACAATGACCCACGAGAAAAGCATTCGGAAAATGCGATTACTTAAGAATATCAGTTTTCTATCCTTCTTAAAAGTTTCCAATTTCAACGATGACTAAAAAGGTTCCATTAATTTTTGATTTTTCTAAACAACATCTATAATGACAAAATAAAAAATTCATTCGAACAATGAAAAATTAAATGTTTCATTTGTTTTAGATTTAAAAAACTTCAATAATTTTTAAAGATTTTTTAATACAAAATAAATTTCTGAGTCAATCGAGCAAGTAACCTAATTGCACGGATGGAAAATGAATCGGAGGGATGTTGAGAGGAAAAAAAATTGAAAGTTAGGATGTAGCGCAAAGTGTGTTTGTAAGCTGGAAATAAAAATCTTTGGGATGGCATGTCCCAATTTTCAGCAAGATGAACGACTCCCGGGCGTTCCGTGCCAATTGGACATTCCCAAATTACAGCCGTCGTTTCCGCCACGTAGAGCCCGACGTTTGCTTCTACCTGGCACGACCGAGCCCATCTCCGTTTACATTTTGCATTATATCATCTACCGTGTAATTTCCGAAGGGCGCGGATGGCTGCTACTTGAATTCGCAATTATTCAATTTTCACGCGCCCCCAAAACATTTTTTTTTTCACCAAATTTCTAAATTCAACTTCGGTCCCCTCAGAGACATTTCAATTTTCACAAATTAGATTTCCAATTTGAAATTTTCAAAGCAACAAAATTTAATGAAAGAAGAAAATTTAAAATACAAATGAGTTTGTCCATTAAAAATTGTAATAAAAAATAATTATCGGAAATGAAAAGAAAAAATTGTGTCGGTTCATAACTTGTCGTTGTTTTTAAATTTGAGAAATGCATTGGGAGCTTGTTTGGAATGTCTTTTGTGGAGCGAAATGTCATCCGGGGAGTGTTAAAATTTGAAATCCTGTGGGGAAGAGGAGCTTGCGACAGTCCGTTGCCGGAGGACGTTCTGGAACATCATTATTATCGGTAAAATAGGCACGACCCTGACGAGACGAGCTTTTACGAAGGGGACTTTGGAACCGATCGATACCTCGACTTTATGTCCCGCGGAGAACACGCCAACGTCGTCCAGCGGTTCTTGTCCGTTTTTATTTTTTTCGTCAAAATAAAAATGACAAAACAATTGTTCAAAACTTCAACTCTCCAAACTACATCACTTTAAATATTTCAAAATGTCAATTGTTTCATTTTGCTTTATTTCAAAAGTTATTTACTTTGAGATAATCATTGAGATAATTAAATTTATTGAATTGTTCTTTCAAAATTAAAATTAAAGTATAAAGAGTTAATCAAAAATGCAAACATCTAATTTAAATGTGATACAATCAATGAGTTTGCAAAACTGTTTACTTGCGCGTGGAAATCAAAACGCGTTTCATTTGTTATTCCAACGTCGACGATTATACTCACAAATGAGACAGTCATGCAGATGATTGCAAGCAATGTGAACGAGGTGACGTCAGCCAGTAGTTGGAGTATTGGATTGCTAATGGGAAATCTTAGGCTGAGTCAAGGCTTTTTGCGCCACACTTTCGTTTAGAAACACTTTCAACATACGTGCATGTTTTTCTTCCAGCCGACTCAGACAAACGGATAAATGCAATTCACAGTGTCCCATATTCAAACACTTCTCACTACACTTTTCTTAACTAACAAATTAACCATTCCACAACAATTACAACAAACATTTCAAAATTAAAACTTGTTCAAATTTTAAAAAACTTCAAATTTTATCTTTGCCAGTTTTGATTTTCTAAATAATAAACATAAGAACGAATCATTTTTTATAACAAAATTTTTTTTAATTCATTCTAATAAAATTACAGGGAAAAAAGTCAAATTTAGAATTTCTTCAAACTTTTGGTACTTGACTAAACGTTAGTAATTCAAATATGCAAAATAATAAACATAAGAATAGATTTTATTTTGTATGTGAAGTGAATTTTGATGGCCACGACTATCTCGTTTCCGCGATTTGTCATCGCGGTCAAAGTCAAACGTCGTTTCGCCGAGTGGTCGTGGAAGTTAAAGGCTGAAAGAGCGAAAACAAAAAGGGCAAAATGTTGTAGTATATGAGAAGGAGAAGCAAAGTTTGCTTCCTCGTGAGTCGGTTCTCCAGGGAAAGGGAAGAGGGAGGTTGCTGGGGGTCACCGGGGGGAAGCGCGTGGCGGCTCCTTTCAACGCGATTGTCATTCATGCATTGTGAATCAGGGATTTATTTTTAGAAGTAGTGAATGAAAGTGGAGTAGGTACAACTCGTAGTACCGAGTGTAGTGGTGATAGAATAACGGAGCAAAAGAGAGGGATGCGTCGCGAGGATCCGACAAGGAAGCAAACTTAAGGTGCTGGCACAATGATCCAACTTTCACTTTCGCTTGTTTCTGCTTCTGATCATTTTTTACGCTCTAATTCAACTTCAAAACAACCTTTCAACTTTCACCTTGACGAATTTCTTCCAAGGTCAAAGGTCAGGTAGAAACAAAGTGACACTAATTTTTGAATTATTTCAATTTGTAATGATTTATTTGGTGTTTAGAATCTTATTCGGATTTGGATTTTGAGACCTTGAGAACAGGAATTGGAGGAAAGTGAAAAGAAGAAGGTGAAAATGATTGAGACAGAAATCTGAAATCCAAACTGGCTTATGTGAGAGCACCTTAAGAATTTATATTGATACTTGTTGAATGAGTCATACTCTGTGAAGTTTTGCAGTTCCATTTCCATTACAGAGTTGAGATGTTTTTTTCGTCTTCGGAAAGCGGCACGTGGATGCAAATTCTTTTCCAGTTCTTTTGCACTATTTGTAGCTGTCGACTTGCAGTCAAGTTCGACTTTTGTATCGCAATTTCCAATTTACTGGGCTTCACAATATTTCGTCGTACAGAATTGAATCAGATTTATGTCATTTGCAAAATTAAAATAAAAACAAACCCTTGCTTCACAAGAGAACCAGACATTTCCATTTGAAAAGAGTGAAATGTTTGATATTTCATCGTTTCAATTTCCACGTCGATTGAACTGCATTAACTGATACGGCTCAAATGAGTTCAAAAATAAATTGAAACGAAAAAGGAGGAAATGTTTGAAAAGAAAAAGTGAAACCAAAATGGTTGCAAAATTGTGTTGGGCGATGAGTGGAGAGTGAGTCGTTGTTTCTCGCGTGGCAAGTGGCAGGAAAATGGTGTGACTGGACACATTACAGAGTGATGCCGATAGCTCTTAGGCGACGAGGTGAGGAGTGCAGAGGGACCGAAAGGAGACGCCGACCTACGATACTTTGCGCGGAACTCGGACGCGTGCATGTGACACCGACGCACGCGCCCGACGATCCAATAAATGGAAAGATCATTGACACCGAGCCGGTGTGTTGTGTTTACACTCGAACGACACTTCTTGTGAAACGGTCGCACTCGTGGGGCGCGACGGACACAAAAGTCTGTCTCTCTCTCTTTCTCTCTGTCTTCATCAGTTGCATTGTTGCATGCCTGGGTCCGGGATTATCCGAACGGGTACGCGAAAGTGCGGCGAAGGTCGCGGTGCCATTGTCATAGTGCCCAGATCAAGGTCACCGTCTGCCCCCACGATTAGCGAAAGCTTTTAGTATATAGAACAAACTTGCAATCAGACGACTTATTTTTCCGCTTGTTTGAACGTATCTCTAGTGAAGAGCACTGTGTGTTGTCTATATAGAAATAATATATTGACAATATCGTAACAATATATTGACCAAATATTAACAATTTATTAATGTTTACGAAAATTTAAAAGATATTTTTGATTTACATTTGATCCTTTTTAACAGGAATGTACTGAAACGATTATAATCCTGTTTGGATTTTCGATTTTTTCTTTCATTATTTTAGACCTCTGAAATTTTTAAGAAATTTCAGAGAGAATTGTGAAGTTCTTGAATTGGAAAAGAAGTTAGATTGTTTTGGGAACGGTAAAAGGTAATTTTTTGATAAAACCAGAAACTGAACAGATTCAGTTGAAAAATAAGACTTCCAGATACTTTTTTAACCCTTAAGACCTCGATCTGGGTCTGACAGTTCTAAATAAGGCTATTTGAAAAAAAATTTAGCACGGATACTAAACTCTTATACACAGATCTCAAATTTGTTATTGTCAGAAGAAATGTTTCATTACAAAGCACAGATTTAAAAAGCGTTCTTAATATAAAAATAACGTGAAATGTTGTTTTCTTTTGTTAAAAGGTTTCATTCTTCAAAAGTTATTAATATTTTTCAACGAATTTCTTTATTTTTATTTTTATAATCTTTTCATAACAATGTTCGTTCCCACGTTCAAACTTAAAAAAAACTTGTTTCAATCAAATTGCCAAAAAACGTAGAAAAAAAACTTGTTGCTTGCCTTTTTTTCAACTCAATCTCATCATCTTGAATGAATTTTTTGAACGAAGTTGAACAAACTAAAATGTAAACAAACAAAAAAAAACAAACCAAAAGGAAAATCGAAAACTGCAAAAGACGAACGTAAATACTGCACTGGTTGATGACTCAGAGCCTATCAAGATAGGATAATGAAACGGACGACCTTGACCCAGGTCGATTTTATCATCGCAAAGTAACGTGAAGCGGAGGTGCCCGCGTGACACAATCAGCGCACGCGTTTACGCTGCTAAGTAAAAAGCGAAACGCACGGACACAAGTGCAGCCGCACACTGACACTTGCGTGGCTCGAAACAATCGTTTATTGCGTTCGGCGTATGGACACCCAACGGCGGATAAGAATTTCATGAATGAAGCGCACATATTTTTGCCCGGCGATACGTTGTGCACACGTACGCTGCGCTTTTGCGCTCTAAGTGTGCGTGCTACGTTCGAGCTGTTACATCACCGGCCGTGCCATGTGAACGAACTCGAAATTAATTGCCGACGTATCGTCGTCGATGTGTATTATGCATATCTATCAAAGTAAACAGTGTATTTATATACGTCAGGGTGAACCACCTAAGTTCGTTCCATGACTCACGTCGTGCGACTCGCCGGGTTTTGTTTACACACAACTCCACACACTAAATCATCGTGCATTGGCACGTGTGCAATCTCGATCACTTTTAGCAACTGTCGCTTTCATTCAAGGTTGAAAACTCGTCTTTTTCATCACCAAACATCCTTCACTTGTTTGCGACTTGTTTGTTTTCTTTTTGTTCGTCTAATTTTTCCATGAAAAAAATTTGAAGTTCTTGTAATAACAATTTTTAAGTTTCGTAACTTTGAAATTGTAATTTTTGCTGTCGTTTTATTGGATTTTTGTTTGGTTCGATTTTGTGGTTGGAATATGAACTGCTTTATGGATAGAATTTATGATGAAAAGGAATTGCGATAGAGTTCATGAAATCAAGATGACATCGAGATTTTTTTGCATGCTGAGCTAGTCTGGTTTCCTGAGGGTTGCGGATTTCTTAGTTTTATATATCGCAAAGTCGTGTAGTCATGCACTTTGAAATCTTATCTGCACCAGCGCAATCGCCAATGCACATGGGTATTACAAAGTTGAATCGTTTCAACGTCGTCGTGGCGATAAAGGCGTCGCTAAGGTGAAAATAGAGGAACGCCACGGGACACTGATTAATAAGAAAAATTTCATTTTGAACATCAGTATTTACGTCTTGCAATGTTGATGTTTTTTATCGTTCCAATATATTTTATTTGAACGAAATTTTCACATTCAAACTGAAACCGCTAAAAAAGTATTGACATTTTTATGTTAATTTTATTTATTTTATAAGTTTGAACATAGTTTAGAAAGACAACATTTAATTGAAATATTGCAAATTAATTGAAATGAACCAACAATGGAGTAAATAATTCAAAGAGTGAAAAACGAGAAAACGCGATTGAAAATATATATTTTTGCCCTCGCAATATATATCGCAATGCAGTTTGCGAATAAAGATATTGCGCTGATGGTGGCACGCTCGAGTTCAGACAGCCGATCGTTACTCAGCAGCGTGTATTTCGCTCGGTTTATGATTTGACAATTTCTTTCTGTTTCCAGTTATATATTTCGTCTGCCTCAGTCGTTTATCAAAATTAAAACGAATTTTCGAACTCCATTGTTCTTATTTTTATTTTAATTTTTTATTGCAAATTCGACAATTTTTCATGCAATAATTCTTGAAACTTGTTGGGAAAATTTGTTTACTGAAACAAAAGTTCACTTCGAATTATTTGCTTTCCATTAAATTTCAATGGAAGAAATTATTTCCATTCGCATCAACAATGTCGTTTTTAAATTGTGATCAAATTTACTGATTTGGAAAAAAAAAGAATAAGGTAAAAAGTCGACGATACAATCCGTCAAAGAAAATGACTGAAAAAGTGAATTGGAGGATCGCAAATTCATTATTCGATAATTTAACAAATATAACGATGCAGAAAAAAAAGGTAACAAAAAAGACGAACTTACAACCGAACGAGCTTTTTCGCTGCGCCATATTTTTAGATTATACGCCAATTAACGGAATTTGTCGGACTCGGCAGAAATATTGGCTGAGTGAAGATTTCATTACGCCGATGCCGGCGAAACGCAATTTTAAATCCCCGTCTCGTCATTTTCGCAAAACGCTCCTATCATTTAGAAATCAATTTTGCAGTGTAATTAAAAAAAGTGCGTCCCCGGGCGTGCTCGTCAATTAGTCTAACGATTTTAGAACGGTACAATTCATTAGTTCGTAATCCCGATTTTGTTTTTTCCCCTTTCAATTATTTTATCTTCATTTTTATAACAAAAAACCTTTTCATAAAATTGCCATTGTTCAAAAAACATTTTTCATGTACAAAAAAATTTTTTTGGTCAAAAAATAATTTCAAAATAAAGAGAGCAGTGTAAATTAGAAGGTTATAGAATTTTGATCAAAAATAAAAAAAGAAAAGGATTGATTGTTGAAAATTATAAATAACAAAGGTAAAACGTGTAGAAAACGTTTTGAACAGCGCTCTTGAAAGACGATCAACTTTAGGTCAGTGTCGAGTGCGCGACCGCCAGCCTGACGATTCGCACTAATGAACCAAGATAATTTTTATGGTCGTTTTTTCTACCTTATGTCACACGTCCGTAAAAGGTTTTATATTTTATAACGCGACCTCGAGATGTTTAATACAACTACTGACCTCTACCGAACAATTATGGAAACTCATTATTTTCTCTTGCAACGTTAAAAATTATGTTTGCAAAATAACTTGTTTACAAAATTTAAATTCAAATCTTCTTCAAACTAAAAATACAAAACAATACAAGAATTAAATCTAAACGATTAAAAAAATAAACAACTAAATTGAACATTCGTTTTTGTTGTTTTCTTATTTGTTGAGTTTTGGAGTTGATACAAGAGAATACCAAGATCGTGACAAACGAAGTCAAATTATTTTATCATAGGCGCGAGCGAATTACCCGTCATTCAAAGCGGTTAATACATTTATGACACAGTTGCGCATAAAACTGTGTCAGCTATTGGAACATCTGTGTGTGTGAGCGCGCGAGAACCGCGGAAAATGCGAATGCAAAAACAATAACAACCGCGTAAGAGGCAAAACACCCAAGCAGGAAGCACCGACGAGGAAAAAGAGCATCTCGCATATTTGAGTTTTCTGCGCTGCGCCTTTACTGCATCATTCAATTTTTACGGCGCCGCTTGTCGATTTTGCCGATCGATCTTCAACGCTTATCTTACTCTCGACGATTTCAAAATTCTTCATCTCTGAAACAAAAAACAGCTTGAGAATTTATAAGATAGAAAAGCTGCTACGTTTGTCTTTCGGATTGAATTTGTTTGTTGGATAAACAGGACGAGAAAAACATCACTTTAGATGGAAAAGTACTGGAAAACGAATTAAATTGTCAACCTGATAAATCTCACATTTTAACCAATTACATCACAATTTTTCAATGTTTTTCTAGAGACAAGTTTTTTGCAATTTTTTGTCTTTCAGCGTGAATCAAAGGGATTAAAGCTGTGAAATTTTTTCTCACTGAAAACTGCGGTTTTTTGTGTAACAAAAGTTCCAACAAAGGGGAAGAGAAACGATTGAGAGTCAAAGCGCGTGGACATTGGGAGCTAACCACGCGTTACCGGCGTCATGATCTGAGTCAGCCACCTGTGAATCCTGCCTGAAAGTCGAGAAACACCTGTTACGGCACTTTGTAAACATGAGACATTCTGTTTCTGTTTATTTTCGTACTCTGCATGAATTCGATTCATCGAGTAACTTCGAATTGACAGGTCGCTCACTTACCTACCAAGTTGCAAACTCCTCCAGGTGGCGCCACTGGACGGACTCGTGTGCTCCAAAACAACATTGCCACTTCCCAGCGCTTTTATCAAACTATTTGATCAATAAAATATCAATTTTTTGAATTCATCTAGTCGAGGTCTCTGCCCTCGGGAGTGATGATCTTAGAATGAACGTTGAACCATCAATCAAACGTAATCACAATTTTTTACTTTTTGAATTTCAATTTTATAAAAAGTATTTATAAAAATAAGTACTTCAGAGGATTTGCAAATTTCTTCGCCTTTGAAGATTTTGTCAAATTTAGCTCGTCTTGTGACACTTATTTACACATATACATATATTTTTTTTCGAAAAGATATCCTTACTCACCATCTTAATTATCACTTTTATAAGCAACAAAAAGTACTTTGATTTTCAATAAATTATAGAGTTTTCAAAATTGAAGATGAGAAGTAAACAAAACGTAATAAAAAGAGAACTAATAAATGACATTTTATTGTTTTTATAGTAAAAAGTGTATAGAAAGTTTTATTGTTAAAAATTGAGTTAAGGATTGTACGAGTTGATGATTGATTTGGATCCTGACAGGCAATATGATATTCGAAAGGATATTTCGAGGCTGGCATTGCTGACTGTATTGGGTACAGTCGCTCATTGGATAACACAGTGGCTATAAAACCACGCACGCTTCTGCGTCAGAGGATGACGTCAACCTCTCGTTCCTGACGCGGATCTCTCCGAGCACTTTCAACATTGAACTTTAATACTTTACGTTAACGCTTTCCAAAGCCATCAAAACCGCCGTTTAAAACTGACGAATTTTTCATCAATCAAATTTCTTTTCATTGACACTTTTTTCTCTTCAATTTCGCAAATGGAATACCAAATTTTTTTTGGCCTAAAAATAATAGTCCAACTAGTTCAATTCAGTTCTATTTTATTTAATCGAGTCACTCTGTTCCTTATTTTTTGTTATTGCACATTTTCGTTTGATTTTTGCTGTAACTTTTTTGTTGTAATTTTACAGGTTGAAGAGTTGAAATTACACCTACCAGTAGAACGTGCAAATCGACGTAAGAGGGATGTGCCTGGCACGCATGTGTTTAAGCAGAAATTATACAGTAACAAAACAGGCTACAAATTAGACAATTACTTTCGTCACGATTGAACCGCACAAGATTAGGTCGCGCGTGAATCATCCGATAATTCACGATCGATCCATTAATCGGTCCAATGGGTTCCAATTATCCGACCGATTTCAAATGAAGGAAATTCAAAAATGTTGAAAACTTAAAAAACAGCGAAAAAAAAAAACAAACCAGACATTAAAAATTGTATTGCAAAAATTTTTTTGTTTCGTTATTTTTGGTTTGTAGAGGAAACGTTAAAATAATGTTAAATCATTTCGTAGAAACGGGAAATAAAAATTCAAAATTGAAAATTCGTTACGTAAATAACGGTTGGATGAATGAATTGAGATGTTAAGTTTGTTTTGATGGAGATAAAATTTGAAATTGATGGTCGATCGGCGGAGAAGAAGAAAGTTTAATTCAAATTTTGTCGATCGAAGGCAGCTTTCGCGAAGCTCTACACGATAAGCTGAAGATCCGGAAGCCGAACAATCGTTCAGTCTACAGACTTTGCGAATGAAAATGCGCCTCGAAACATGTATACGTTTTGATTAGGCGTGGGCGGAAGCGAATTGCTGGGACGCTCGTAGATGTGTCACAGGAAACGGAAATCAGCAGCGTTTGTCTACTTTTTGAATCACCGATTTGTCTACTATTTTGTCATCACCTTTGTGTCACGTCTTTTCGTGGACACAATTTTTTCCAACTTTTTCAGCTTTCAATTGCACCAGTTTCCAACTTTTCTTGTCACGAGAAAATAGTACATATAGAATTGGCTATTTTTTTCCATTCTTAGTAAATTTCAAAACGATAAATTCGATAAAAACGTAATTTTGTTAAAAGAATACAAAGTGTGTGGTAAAAAGGTTTTTTAAATGTAATTAAAGACTTAACAGTCGATTAAATTGTTGAGATTGCTTAAACGACACTTTTTTGCAAATTAGAGACCATAGAGGTGCATTTACACAAAGTAATTCAATTTGCGCGCTAACGATTGGCTGCCACCAGTCGGCCGGCGTCGTTCCAAAAACATTGGCCAAGCACATTTGCTAATGAAAAACACAATAACCCAAATAAACAATGTACTCAGCGTTTCTGATGCCACTTGTGAAATTTCAAACGCCCTCATGCTTTAATTCGCAAACAATATTCCGGCGCATTTTTTCCTTCTTCATTAACTTTTCCACGAGTTTTTCTAAGCTTAGCAGGCAATAATGAGGATAGTCGTACTTTCAATGATTTCATTGTTTACTTCCAACAATTTGTGTACATATGTTTTTTCATTCTAATTTTTTATTATTGTTTGAAAGGTCTGCTTTTAATGAAAATGTTCTTTTTCGTTTTATAAAATGGCAATTTAGTTTGACAGAGAATGTATGATTCAATTGGTAAGTCAACAGATTGTAATTTGACAAATTAATTTAATTGGCGTATCGATCAGTCAAACAACCAAGCGGTGACCAAATGTAGTCACTCAGTGACATACCATTTTTTGTGACGTTTTTTCATGTCGTAAACTAACTTGTTTGCCCCATCATTTTTATGTGAACCATTTAAAAAGTTTGTTCATTTAGTTTTCGTTCGGTTTTTTTTGTGAAAAAGTCTGACTTAAATTTGTGTTTATTTTAGCATAGAGGAAAAAATTCGTTTATTGAACTTCGAGCTGAGTTTAGAAGGTGTCAGACAAATTCTTGAATATTATTAGAACAACAGGTTCGCATGAATGAGACTGTGCTGATGGATTGAAATTGCAAGATTGAAATTATAATTTTAAATATGAAAAAGTTTTCGTAATTTTAGTTTCAATTTAATATGAAAAGAATGGTAAAATGTTTCGAAAAGAATCTGAACACAAGTTGGGAAAGGGCTCGACCATTTTTTAACCCTTTTTTTGAATGGTTTAACATCATAATCTCAAAACCTTTTTTTCTTCGTCGAAAAAATTGTTTATCTGACAAGATTGAAGAGTTGGAAATGAAATTTGGGTAAACAGATTGGCAGATTTAAAAAAAAGAAGATATTTTCCTTATCTCTAAAATTAGAAACTGAATTTTGAAAAATAACAAAAATTATTCTCGTCAAGGATGATAACAATAGTTATTGCTTATTCCAATAATCTGTTTCCACTCATTTTAATTTATTGAATTGTAAAACAGTTTTCATTTACCAGGTATACATCAGTGAATTATTGTATAGTCCCTTCAAATGCATACAAAATAGAAAATATGAAACCGATTTTAAATTCATTAACGAAAACTGTCAATTAACGATTTAGAAGAGAAACCTCGTTTGTGACCTGAGGTATCATAAAAGGAATCCCTTGTAAAGAGATAAAATTATTCGAATCTTTTAAAGAGATCTCAAAACTGCATCAGCTGCATCTTGAAAGGAGATACGTCATTTTTAAATCCCTGCGATGAAAAGCAATGAAAGTGACTAGAAATCTTCTAAAAACGTAAACAAATGAATAAGTAATACAGACACAACATATTGATAACGCATTGTTATTGTTAAAAATAAGAAAGTAACAAAAAGCATGGCTGTTTCTAAAAATAATAAATAATAACAGTTACAGTTTTTTTTAAACTGATGAAACAACAATAACCACAAAATAACCAACATTAAAAACCATACTGCCGAAACAATAAATAAACAAATAACACAAACAGGATTACTGTTTTTTATTATTTCATAGTTAATAGTGTCATTGTTATGAAACAATCGAAAACAAACATTGTCATTATTTCATATCTTTGAAACTTTTCAATAAATTTACAAATTCTCTTTCTTATTGTTTACCAAGAAACCAATTTTCAAAGCGACAATCTAAGCTCTTGCGTTGGCCAGCCTGGAAGCGCCGTTCCGCGGCGGGGGCAGCATCGGCGGAACGAGCCAACAGGCGGCGCGACGACTGTTACCGAGAGTGTAACGCCTGATAAGACGAGCGATGGATGCTCGTGCTCGCGTGTGATCTGCGTTTTTTGACAGCTCGATCGCGACAATAAGCCGCGTCACCGGGACACGCCAGCTGAACGTGCGTGGCTGCGAGTGCGATGCACCAGCGTGCCTAGGGCGAGCGCGACCTGCGAACCCATCGGCCAAGCGAGCGTCCGTCTACGCACCCGAAACTCGCTCGTTCGCTCCCTCTTGCGAGAAACCGCATTGGCTGTCTCGCTCGCGCGACACCTCGCGCCCTTCGTCCGTCTCCGTTGAAAGAGCGCGGCGCGCAAAAACCGAGCAAAAAGCCAACACCAGCCGACTGTGCGGACGCGCCGCGATGGAGGCGATCGCGAAGCACGACTTCAACGCCACGGCTGACGACGAGCTCAGCTTTCGTCGCAGCCAGGTCCTCAAGGTGGGTCTACCAAAAAACGTTCTCCCGAAGCTTCCCTCTTTGTTCTCCGACACTTTTTGTTATTGCCCTCGTCTCCTCTACCCTTCCCTCCCCCCTCCCCTCCTCCACCCTCCGGCCCTTCTCTCTCTCTTTCTTTCTTTATCTCTCCCTTATCATTTTTCTTCTTTTCTGTTTCTTCGTTGCTCCAAATTCGGCCTCGCAGTCTTTTTGTTTATTTTTGTTTTGTTCTGTTTTCATTTTGTTTATTTGGTTGTTGATTGACGGTTGTTCATCTTAAAAAACGCTGGCTTTTCGCTGTCCGATTGTTTTTCTTGTTCTGTTTTCTGTTTTCCCCGAAACACTTTTCTGCCCGGAGTGCGATTGCATTACGTGTTTGGCCGCCGTCATGTATGTATAAATATACGTACAGACAACTGCACACGTACACGTTTCGTACGAGCATGCAATCCGTCCTACAGTTGGATTGGGAAAGAGGAAAAAAAAGAATTGCCCTCCTCTCCCTCCCCTCGCTTTACCAATCAGGACTTTTCACCGACGCGATCGGCTCCGACCTTGCCGTGACGATTTTTCGCGCGGAAATGCGTTTCCGCGACGTCACCGGGATACTACATTCAGGCCAATTAGTTGGATTCGGTGGCCGACGCTTTTCACCGGACGGTTGCCAGAAAATTCGGCGCTTTGACGGATTTCACCTGATTTCTCTCTTTCGTTATTTTTTTCTCTTTTTACGATGCATATCTTAGATTGTTTTGTATTTTGTTGGTTAGGTTTCAATTCCATGTTGCTTTGGGAAAGAAAACGAAAGGATTCATTGTTTTGAAAACAAAGTTTTTCCAAAAAATTTTCTCATGTTTATTTTGTTTATGTTTTGTATTTGTCCTTTGTTTTTGCCTTTCGACAACAACCTTTTTTTTTGGTCGAAATAATATTTTTGTTTTGTTTTGTTTGTGCTTTGTATTTTAGTTGTCTTTCGTTTCCGTTTTATTAGTTGTTTTTCGTTTAGCACGTTATTTTCATTCCAATGATGATTATAAAACAAGACGGAATTGTTGCTTTCATCTAAATATAACCAGACTGGAATTATTATTGGAGACAAGAGAAAGACCGATTGTTCACTGGCTCGCAGCACTCTTGTTTTGATTAGGCTCTGATTGGTGGCGTTTCGTATTAACAAATCTTTATTATGAATCACCAAAATTAATGAGCAAAACAAGTTCACCCGAAACCCGCTGGGAAAATCCTTATTCCTCACTTTTTTTCTGCCTTCGATGTTTTTTCCCCTCTCTCTTTTTATATTTATGGTTATCAGCGAATCAGTGCGGTTAATTAGAGTACACAGATTATTAATTAGGTCACAAGGAGGCTTTGCTGAACAGCCTCTTTGACGAGTCTGTTATTTTGACGTAACACTAGTTATTTCAGCACTTTTGCTATAACCGAAAATTAATCAGCTGGCTTGTTGGATAAACAAGTCAACGTTTTGTTTGTATGCCACATTCCCTCTTGTCATGGATTATTTAACAAACGATAAGTGATAATTTCGCTGCGGTCATGGCTCTCGTTTGATTGCAAATATTACCTCTATTTAAGTATTTTTTATAACATCCTTTCCTCTCTATTTTAAACAACTTTCAAAATTTTCCTTCTCATTTACATTTTGGATTGTTGATAATTGAAAATATCGACATTTTCGTATTTACATAAAAATTTTTAATTTGTAGATTTTGAACATGGAGGATGACATGAATTGGTTCAAGGCAGAATTGAATTCCAGGGAAGGACTGATCCCAAGCAATTACATAGAGATGAAAAATCACGAGTGAGTAATGTTTCCGTTTCAAAAAAGAAAACAAAAAGTATGACGAAAGTTCAAGTTTATGAAACAGTCGGACTTTCAAAGCTTTGTAAAACGTTAACAGCAATTAATAACGTGCAAACGTTTGTGTTACAGTTGGTATTATGGCAGAATAACCAGGGCAGATGCGGAAAGACTGCTAATGAACAAGCACGAGGGTGCATTTCTAATCAGGATTAGCGAGAGCTCCCCCGGAGACTTTTCTTTATCCGTCAAGTAATTATCTGTTTCGTATTCTCAACATAGATCAGACGTTGGACGTTGTCATTTTGAGGCACAGCCAATCGTTGGTTTTGATGGAATTATAAAAATAAATGACACGACCTACTTTGCGCGCAGAAAGTGGACGTTGTTTCAGATCATGTTTTGTTTTTCGCTAGGACGCAAACAGCGATTATAATTTTGTGATTCATGAATTGAGACGCGATTACCTGATGACTCACTCGGTGCTTTTTCAACCGGACTCATCAGTGTAATTTCAATGTAGTTCGACTGACAACACGAAACAAAATATCAAAGCATTATCTGTTGAATGTCAACATTGAAATAACATTTTTGAAATGTCGAAATAAAAAATTAGTCAAAAATTCATCTGTAATTGGAGTTTAGTAGAAGTTATAAGCAGTCAGCTGTTTCAAGTTTGATTACCTTTTTTTTCGATGTATGCAGAAAACAAAGGTGCGCAATCACCGAGAAGAACTCGTCAATTACCGGCGTACAAAGTAACGATCGTTTTATATGGAGATTACTGATTGTTTCGGCATAATTATTCTTAATTACCATTTTTGTAATCGAAAATCAAACGGAAGAGGATTGTTTGAGTTTTCCCGGGTTACTCGATTGACAATGAAATATGCTGACCGTAATAAAATTCAACATTGCATTTTTTATCACTCGAATTTTTGAGCATTGAATCACATTAGAAGTAAAGTACAAAAAAGGTGACTGTAAGGATATCATCTGTACTTTGAATGGATACTGTAGAAATGCGAACTAGGAATTTCTCTTTCATTCACCATTTTAATTGGAAAACTTTGTACATCAGAACTGCACGTAATGAATAATCAAGTTGTTTCTGGCATCGCTCATGTTGAATTTTTGTTCAGTACTCATAATGGGTTTGATCCCCACGATAATCACGTTGAAACTTAATGTATGTTACACGTAGGATAAGATTTATTGACGTGCCATGTTTTGACTCGCAGGTGCTCGGACGGCGTGCAACATTTCAAAGTGTTACGCGACGCGCAGGGAAAATTTTTCCTCTGGGTTGTCAAATTCAATAGCCTGAACGAATTAGTGGAATACCACAGAACGGCGTCGGTCTCGCGCTCTCAGGATGTCAAATTGCGTGACATGGTGCCCGAAGACGTAAGAATTTTTTGTAATCAAGCAATTTTTACAAATAACTAACAAATCATTATGATTCTAATTGAAAAAAATGTTGTTTTATAGTGTCTCGTACAAGCTTTGTACGATTTCACGCCACAAGAACCTGGAGAATTGGAATTCAGACGAGGAGATGTTATCACCGTAACAGATCGTACAGACCAACATTGGTGGCATGGCGAAATTGGAAATAGACGAGGATTATTCCCATCGACTTACGTTACTCCGTATCATTCTTAGGTACACTTAGATACGAGTTTTTCAAAAAAAAAAAAAAAAAAAATGTAATAAAAAAATCCGAAAAAACTGATTTGTTATCTTTTTGGTTCATTTTTAATTGCAGATCTAAAATTTTCGTCGTCCCGGGTGAAGACTTAACACAAATAAAGACACCATTGTTTGACGATCGGTTTTGTACGACGAGAAGCCACGAACCAATGTTGAACTTTTGAGTCCACCAGCAAACTCATCTTTGATAAAATTTTTCATGGAGAACAGTGCAGTGGGTTTATTTTCTGTCGCAGTAACGAAAAAACAATTTTAAAAGAAAACATCAATAAGATAACATCAAGCAAAACACTAGCTCCTTCGAACTGAGAAGAAAGAAAGAGTTCTGCATTTTTTTTCAGAACCAAAACCTGCGCTTTTTTGGGTGCTAAACAGAATCGAATGAGGGAGTGTTTTTGCAGTTCTAGATTATGATAAGGTATCTCAGTACACGAAACCAGAATCGATTGCTTTAAAACATTAAAGTCTCAGTTTTTTCTTGGCTTTGTGAGATCAACGTCAACGTGGAAATTATGTGTTGCAATAAAAGCAAAGCAGGCATGTATTGAAAGATAATACACAAATCGTAACGTAAATTTTTGTACACGCAATTTTGGCCGGTGCGATGGTTTTGATTGAGTTGCGCTCAGCCCCTCAGGAAATTGCCATCTAATGTTAAATTAAGAGCAGCGTGTATTCTCATTTACACATAAGTTATACACAGGTATACATACACATGAAACCCGTAATGTAATTTTTATCAAGTTTGAACGATTGTGTTTGGACGAGACAAAAGAAAATGATTGGACAAACGATCGGATGATCTTAATGGAACCGATTATTATTTCTAAGTTTGTAGAAAGACAGCGATTATGTTAGTTGTTGCATTTCTTGGTATTGAAAATAACTGAACGAAGCGAGTTGTTTTCCGCAATTTGTTGACAAATTTATTACCTTTTTTTTATCATTTTAAGTGCACAAAAATCGCCTTTTTGTTTTGAAACCGAAACAAAATTTCGTACTTTGAAAAAAAAAACGCAATCCGGTCATCCGGATCGAATGTATATGATTAATGTTATATATAAACTTAATTTTGCAATTGATTTTATGTCAATAATTTTTTTCTCTTTGTAAACATATTGAATGCTCCTTTTTATAGTGTAATTATTATATTAATTATTATTGCGTTATGTTACATTTTATTAATAACAATATATTATATTAATCATACATTTGCATGTCAATTTTATTTCTTTTACCCTTTCTCATCTTCACCTTCGTTCAACTTCCATTTCTTTTTTTTTTTTTATTTTCTCACTTGTTATTATTTATTTTTACATTTTTACAATACAATTTATTACGAAACGGAATGGAAAACAAAGTTCCGGATGTTTTTATACCGATTTGCAGAACTGAATAACCAAATCTGTATTCTGAAGTTACAAAAAAGTTACGTTAATGTAAAAGCAGAGATGAATGCGATTTGTAACTTTGATTCTCACAACGACTTTATAGCAATTTGATATATTGAAAAAAAAACGAACGAATAATCAAATTGAAAACGCCAAATGTGTGTTGCTTCTCTCATAATATAATTATACCATTTTTATTGTACTCATATTATAACGTACGAACAAAAAGAAACAAATTAATTGTTACAATAAGTGTAATAAAATGCCACGTTGTTAGATTTAATTTAGACTCGTTTGTATAAGTATGAAACTGTTTCTAAAGAAAATGTACCGACTCGTGGAATTTCATAGAGTTAACAATTTTAGCATTTACAAGCATATACATACAAGAGAATAAACAAACAAGCTGAAATTCATCCCAACTTCAATTCAAATTTGCAATTTTGTTATTTTTCTATAATTCTTTTTATCTTTGTAGTCGAAAACGAAATAAACAATTACATAAGTGAAAGGTATAAAGAAGAAATGTATCATCAATAGTTGCCCGAAGACTAACAGTGTACATCATAAATGAAAATTTTGAAATTTGTTTGTAAAGTTTCATTTCAGTATGTTAACAAAAAGTACATGAAAAAAACATACGTATAAAAGACCAATGTATTCGAAAGATCGATTGGACAAATTGTTGACAGATTAGTGTATTTTGTAGGCAAATCAAAACGTGTCAGGCTTCTTTCCTTCAATCGATCTCTCAAATAAGCTAATCAATTTATCAAGGAAGGGCAAATACAGAGAGGAAAATGAGCTCAAATTTTCGAACATACAAAGTTTGCATTTATTTGGTGAAAAATAGATTAGTCATTGAGAACAAAAATCTGCGGTTTATCATGCGAGCTAGACCCTCTCTCGTCCTGACCTTTACAAAACAATGAACGTTATCAAAAAAAGAAAAAAAAATGAAGAAACTTAGACATAGAGCAAAGTGATAACACATTGATCATTACCGCAAACTTATACGAACTCAATGTGTTCAGGCGATGTATATTTTTTAATCATAATCCTAGATACTGTACACATTCAAAGTCGAAATCATTATTTTCAACACTTTTTGTTTTTCATTTTGAAAATAAAATTATTGAGATATAGACTATACAAAACGGAGTTCATCATTTGACCTAATCAGCAGACAAGTCTGTATGAAATGTATCGTCCCGCAGTTTCTGAAGACCGAATGATCTTTACAACCTGACCTCGCTTCAGTCCGAAGTAACGTGCTACTGGATCGCCAGCTTGGATTCGCATCAGCTGGTTTTCTTTGAGTTTGTAACGAGTCAAGAGTTCCTCTTTTTCGTCAGGGGTTAAAACGTTGTGTTCCGGTACCAGGTCGTGTTCGGTTATGTTTATCAGCAACTCAGATTCAAGAAATTGTTCCAACATGTATTTTGGTGCCATATCCACTAACGATTGTTTTGCGGATGGGGTCATTCCTTGCTGAACTACGATAATTGCCCTAAAAATTACGAACATTTTATATATATTTTTTATGTTTCTAAAAATTTTTATAATCTCAAAATTTGATTGTTAAATTATAAAATAATGTGTTTGTTCATTTACCGATGAATTTTTTCTTCCTGCATACGCTGACAGTATGTTTTGATAACTTTGATACCAATTTTGGGATCGTCAGGGAAGAAGACAAACAGTTGGTCTGTGGGATCGTCATTGTGGGCGACCAAAACAATAAGATCACTCCGAGCCGGTCGCTTTTCACTTGGTTTGTCGCCAAATTGTTCCTTGAACTGTTCCAGAGTTTGGTCCAACTCGTCCTGAGTCACGAGGTAACCTCTGTCGTGACACAACTGCATCACGGTTTTTCGGATTCGCCAGAGTTTGTATGTTTCCGCCTCGTCATCCATGGTTATTAGCAATTAATTGAATGTAGTTTGTTGATAAAATCAAATTAAAATTCGCAAACTTTTTGTGACAGAAAAACTGCACGCCTTCGTCTTTTTCACCTTTTGTTGCGTATTGTTGTGTATACAATCGGCAAGTGCATAACCTCAAAATTTAAAATAGAAGGGTTAAGGCGGATTTTCATGTAAGATTTTTGTAGTTTTCAAATAAATAACAAAGCATTTGTTAATATTTTATATGTTTTGTAAGAGTATTTATTGTTGTAAACATTGTTTCTTTATTAAATTGAGTTTTACTTTTCGATATTAAATAAATTTAGGTTCGATGTAGTGTGGGTTTATATTCTGAAAGTACACGTCAGATCATAATACATCGGTTTTTGCGATTCTTTTGCGATTTTCTGTTTAGCACTGTTCAGTCTGGTTCAGTCTGCAAACGTGCACCGAAATGGCTGCACTCATCGTCTGTCGCTTCTACAGTTATTCATGACTTTATCAGTTTTCTAAGAAGTTTATGTGATAACCGTTTGGGATAAAATGAATCAGAAAGTTCGTTGATGATTGTGTATGCATGGTTTTTTCAAATGAAACTTTTAAAAGTCTTCATTATTCCTCTTCGAAGAATGTAAGTACATACAACATACGTACTTGAAATTATAAAAATCGTCGTACTGATATTGGAAAACAGTTTTTATTTTTGATCATTTTTATTTTTGTTCATTATTACCTTGAGTATTATTACATTCATTGTTTTATTTATTTCTATAATGAAATAAAATTACTTCTATTTTTTTATTATTGTTTTTTTAATGTTTTTTATTTTACATTGCTTACTTCCATTTGTCGTTTTTGATATTGTTTCTTTGGTATCCTCCCATAATTTAGAGTGTCAATCATTCACATCTATATTTTTGTAATAATGATGTTCCTTTTTTGCAAAAATCTTCAGAAGTTTTTCATTTTGTTAAACTATCATTGCTGCTGGTTGTTGAAAACCATGTATCATAAAATAATTTTTAAAGGATTTGTTAATTTATTTATTTCAATTTATAACTTAATTTTTATCTTCCCATAAATTTGACATTTTATATGTTCAATAAAAGACATTTCCCATTTCAGTATTTCATCCATAAAATGAAAAAATTACTTCTATATAAGTATCTCGCCTGATTAATTTAAAACCACACATTTTTAATTAACTTTTATTTCAGTTTTGAAACATGAAACCAGACGCTGCAGTAACCAGCAACAATAATGCCTTTCGTATCAGCGAAAGAGCGGCAGAGGGTTTGACTTTTGATGATGCTGACACGGTCTCTCTACTCTTTTTATTACATGGCAACCAGGATAACAGTTTAGACAAAGTGCAAACTTATTTCGAACAGTCAAAAAAAGATCTAAACTTTTGGATAAAACACTTTCTAAAATTCCAAACACAATGGGAGAACTGGCTCCTGGAAGCTCTTATTTTGATACAAAATATCGAAACTCTGCAGCAAAAGTTTGGGTACAAAAACAGTGAAATTAATCAATTTAGAAATTTCAGAAAAGTTCCTACACATTATGTGATGGAAACGTTAAGAAATTTGTATCTCATGTGTGAAGACATGAGCAATGAAAGTACAAATGAACTTCTAAAGAAAATGTACGGTTCGGAGAAACCACCAAGTTTAGAATTTTTAGAGTTGCATATTTTGAATTGGGTGAAAATGAATTTCATACAAATTTATGGTAAGAAAAAATGCTAATTGGCAAAATAAAAATTGGAGAAGAAATATTATGAAGTTATAAAATTGTTTCATTTTAGACAACCAGAAGATGGGAAATTTTACAAAGTTATTGACTGTATTGAAATCCATGGATTTGGATAAGACTCAATTTTATTTGAACTTGTCAGTTTCGAACGAGTCACTAAAGTATGACAACACAGGCCAAAAGGGATCTCCGACTGAAATAAATGAACACCAAAATGGTTTTGCTAAATCTCAAGACGAAGCAACAAAATGGAGATTGCTTGGGGATCCCAAATGCGGCCCGAAAAACGAAAACTTGTGCATTATAATGAACATGCAAAGATTTTTTGTATCGGTATTCATAGTTTTGTATAACGCTTTAATGTTCTAATCTTGAAATCTGCAAATTTTATACAATTTTTGTTATAATTTCTAGAAAACTAAATTTCTCTTTGCTTTGTATATAGGAAGAACGAGTAGGGTCCCAAAAAGATGTTGAAAATCTGGTCGATACATTCTCCGGTTGCCAATTTGATGTTCTTAAGCCTTTTGAGAATCTGAGAAGCGATCAGTTCAGAAAAGTTATGGATGAAATTCCACAGCGTTGTAGAAACAGATACAAAGTCATCATTTTGTTTATACTCAGCCATGGCATTGAAGGTAAAGATTTATTTTTTTTTCTTTCTCATAGTAAAATTTATATCAAAATAAATGTTATCGAAATTGCAATTTGTATTTTCAATAGGTGAAGTTGTCTTTTTTGACGAAAACACCATTTCTTGCAACGAAATACGGCAGATGTTTTATAAACCAGAATTAAAAAACGTTTTAAGAGCACTAGTTTTCCAGTGCTGCAGAGGAAAAGTAATTGGTAAGAAAAGTTTAATTGTTCAATAACACATGTTGATAAAAAGTCGGTAAAAGTCATAATCAACAAATACCAATTTAGGCATCAATGGCACAAACAGATTAGCAATCGAGGGCCTACCTTTAGATGATATTAGTAAATATCAATCATGCGTTGTATGGCACTCGACATTAGATAATTTTGTATCGAATCGGCACTCAGAAGAAGGTAAATATTCAAATTACCAGAAAATTAAACAAAACAGAATAAAATAATGAAAAATTTATTTTGAAAAATATTTGTTCTATTTTTCAGGTACTCTCTTTATCCAAGCCCTCTGCGAAGTGTTGCAGAATGAAAAAGAGGATAGATCATTTTACAACATTTCGAAGAAAGTGAACCAAAAATTAGACAAGAGAGAAGACTTTCAGAAACAAAGTACAGAAATACAATTTTCTGGGATGACTGATAATTACGAGTTTCCTTCGTTTTCAACACGTATTTATCATACTTTTTATATAAATTTTAATTAGAACGAAGCAAAGTATGATTTTCTACATCATCATTTTTTTCTACAGCCATGGCAATGGAAGTTTTAAATTCGTTCTGAGCCTTGATGATCCAGAAGATGCAGATCGGTTGTAAATAAACTGTTAGCTTGTAAGAGTTTATTTTATATTTATATTTTATATTTTATGATGAAGTTTAAAAAGAATTGTGATTTTTATAAATAAACGAGAAGAAAAATATTATTAAAGAAACACTGTCTCTTTATTAGAACAGTTTATTACTAGATTACAGTGGAAGTAAAATAAAAATAATTTTACTTATTCAGCAGTATTTTGCGTGTTCAAATGACTGTTTCCTTTATAAATCAAGCGTCAATGTCGATTGTAGTTTTACGTCTTTTAATGCTCTAGATTTAAATTTCCATCGTTTTAAAATTGTACAGCAAGTTTATCTTGCCAGAATTACAATGATATCAATCTTAATATTACATTATATAAACATTTTATCACTGCGGTACATATTCGACGTTGAATTTTCATATTTACAAATATCGATTGCACCCATTCAATAATCCTTCGTACAAGTTGATATTTCACAAAGTCGTTACGTTCTTTTTTTTTCAAATTAAAAAGATTACCTTCATTTCAGCCACTGAGAAGTAACTCTTAAATCATTTCAAAAACTTGGGTTATTTCAATCATCAGTGATGTGGAGAGATGTTAAAGAAATAATCACTAATACATTTCCAATTTACAAACATTTTATGCAACAATGTGATAGTCTCAATATTTTATCATTCATTTTGAACAAAAAAATCATTCCTGACAGAGTATGAACATCATGTTTCGGATATCTCCAAGTTCCGAAGTGAGAAAAAAATCGAAAATCTAACGGACATATGAGTTTATCTAGTCGGCTGGTTTGTTTTTGCGGGGCCTTCCTCTTTTTCTGGGCGCAACTGGAGGCTCCTCCTTCGGTTTAGCTTCAACCTTCGAAGGAGCAACTGGTTTTTCTGGTTTTTTCTTCTCGTGCGTTTTCATGTGTTGCAACAACACAGATTTGGATGGTGCAACTGCTTTACACTTTTTACAGTAGTTTAAGGCTAAAAACAAGATTACAAAACAAATCATTAAACAATGAATAAAATAAATGAACAACTAATTAAACAATCATTCAAAAATTTTACCTGATTTAGTAACATGCTGTAACATATGAAAACGTGCTTCTTTCAAATTCAGTGACACCTTAACGCAGTGTCGGCAAACAAAAACACCCAGATACTTTTTCGGGTTCATTTTCTTCATCGTCTTTTTCTCAACCTTCTCAATCTCCTCATCATCGTCAAACTTTTTCATCCGAGGCTTTGC
The DNA here is from genome assembly GCA_020615435.1 of Telenomus remus. Classification (NCBI taxonomy): domain Eukaryota; kingdom Metazoa; phylum Arthropoda; class Insecta; order Hymenoptera; family Scelionidae; genus Telenomus; species Telenomus remus. The sequence goes on from CM036338.1 coordinate 3,232,036, forward strand.
CCTAAGGACCATACCACCAGTATCATTGTCATCCTTCAACGACGATCTTGTTATCTTCGTCGACCTGGTTTCTCGCGGTAGGATTTTCTTTGTAAGCTTCTCCGTCACCTTGTCAGGTGTAATTGACTTGACAAAAAAGTCAGAATCGTCGTCATCTTCGTCGCCTGCCCCGTGAATGATTTTGCGCGGTCTGCCACGCTTTGGCGGATGATTAGCTCGTACATGACGCGCCAAAGTTAACGCAGCGTCGAACTTTTCATCGCACGATTTACATTTGAACTCTCGTTTGCCTGTGCTGGGTTTACCAGTCTTCTTTGAAAGTTCCTTTTGACATATTCTCGTGTGAGTGTCTAGTAATCTTCTTTGTCTGAAAATAAAAATTAAAAAATATTTAATGACATTGAACGATCCGATTTTAAAACGATTTTAAGAAATAAATTTAGTTTCAAACAATTACCTAAAGTTTCGAGAACAGTATTGACATTTGAGTACAGGCGAGGTGTGTTTATCATCTGAGGCTTGAGACTCTGCGTCGGAGTCTCCGACCATGATGACATTATTTTCTTTGTCACTTGAGTTCTTTTCCTTGCCGTCGTCCAAAGTGATTTCTTCGATGGTATCTTCGTTATCCTCTTCGTCCAAGTCGATGTCAATAACCTCGACCCGCGAATTCTTGCGTAATTTACGCATCTTTCGCGTCGGAGTTCGAGGATTATAGTCTGGATCCGGGAGACTTTTTCGCTTCCGCCGATTACGCTTTCTTATTGGCGTTTCCTCTTCTTCCTCAATCATCGACGCAGGTTGAATTATGATCTCAGAGTCACCGCGGTTTACCGACGTCAGTTTTTGTTTCCTTGGTCGTTTCACCTGAAAATTAAATTTGGTTTAAAAAAATTTACAACTGTGCAAATTCAAGTTTTGAATGTTTTATAAACAATGTTAATTTTGTTTACTTTCATTTCCTGCTTTTCTGGAGTGCTTTTTACATTGGTGGTATTTTCCTTTCCAGGATCAACGAAATCTTCTACAACAAAAACTGCGTTCCCCTTGAGGTAGTTTGGTTTCGCATCAGATATGTTATTCTTGACGCTCCTTCGGTGGGTTTGCATAATGTTTGGTCTTACGCTGAGACGCTGCATTGGCGGTGGTTTCGTTGGGATCATGCCGTTTGTGCTCTGTTCCGGCTTCTTCTTGACGATCTTTGGCGTCGACTTTGTCACATTTTTTTTATTCCCTAAATTCTTGATATCGTCAAATGTCAGCTCTGAATCCGACTGCTCGTCATCGCACAACAAATATTGTACCGTTGACTGTTGCAGCACTTCCTCGTCGCTGTACAGGTCCTCTAAATCGTCATCTGCAAAACGCAAAAAATTATAAAATTCATTCGCGTTTACTCGAGCTACCATTAATTTTGCAAATTCTTTACCTTGTTCCAAACTTTCAACCATGACGTAATTCACATCAGGCTCCTTATTGAGAACCGAATAAACCGTGCTGGAGACATTTTTATTCAACTTGTTACGATTGGCCGACTCCCAAGCGGGCTTGTACTGTCTCGTATCCTTGAATTTTGGTTCAATTCTTATAGGTTTCCTCAAAGGTTCTTTTGCAGGCGAAAGTGTAGCTGGGGTTATAGATTCCGTTGCAACTAACTGGCTCTTCAACCCAAGCGGTTTTTTCACTGTTCGGACAGCGCCTTGCTTAATCAACCGTTCCACCTCTGACGACATGAGGTACTGGAAGTTGGTCGGCGGATTTCCAGAGTCGTCAAACGAACTCACAGCGTAGATCTCGTCAGAACCGTCCACTCTGTACAACGCCAATTCCTGTCCAGCTGCAGTTGCAAAAATTGCTATTGTTTCTTCATCGTCGTCGTCGTTGGCATCAGTTGACTCTGCAGTTATGGTTTTTGGATGTGGTGTCATCATGCATTCCGCCAACATTTGTTCTTCCTGAAATCATTCGACATTGTACTTTTTTTTGCAAATGGTTTGAGAATAATTTCTTTACATAATCGTTAATTGAACCTCAAAGAACCACTAACTTAAACTTTCTTTAAGTTAGTGTTGTTGTTTTACATTTTTTTAAACATTTTTTACATTTTTGTTTTAACATTTTTAATCAATATTTGGAAGTGTAAGATTTTGCAAAATGAGACAGATTTTGACAATCTTGGACCTCCTAGTGCTAATTTGTTTTATTTATTTAACGTACTTTTGAACGTTCGATGGACTCGATCAATTCTTTTTTGACATTATCCATTTTGATTGTGAACTGTTGCACATGAGCGTTCGGCACTTCCTCAGTCACTGCAGACACAGTTTCAAAAATTTGATTCTCCTTGTCCGAAGTCACTTGTTGCAATGATTCATTCTCGTTGAAAACGTTGCTCTGCTCAGTTATCTCCTCTTCTTCCGGTTCCTCATTGTGAGGCTACAAAAAACAATTCTAATTAAACTTTTTTCTACATAAAAATTCATTTAATTTCATTCAAAAAATTCAAAAAACAACCATTTCAAGCCCATAACTTTTTTGCAATAACACTTCATTCCCCAAAAATTCTACCTCAAAATTTTTTCTACCTTTTTTTATCTCAACAAACAAACAAACAGACGTTCAATTATTTGCTTCAGAAAAATGTCCCATAAAAAAGAGGTTATGTTGTGTATTATGAGTCCCAATTTGTGTCTTGAACGTCAAATAAAAATCGTCCCGCCGAGACGGCTACCGCCATATGTAACCACTCAACCACCTTTGTAAAAACAAACATCACCCCCTCCCAAGGTGCGATTGTAAACAAACCACCAGGACTCACCAGGATCTTCTCGTCAGCATCGTATTTGAGATAGATGAAATCTGATGACATGACGTCGTCGGTGACGATCTTTTCTAAAATATCATCACCTGTGACTGACATTTTAGATTCGCCTGGACGATCGATATAGGTTACATCATTTGACTGCTCACAGAACCAGTCGAGTCGGGCTCGATGCTCTGAGTCTCTCGCGGCTCAGCGATGGATTTTTTTGTCTCAGCAAACCCGGGTGGCACGCTCGACGAGGAGGTTAGGGGTTACGCGGGCACACGAATTATTGGGGTCCCGTGAAGACTTGGATCGAACTCGGTCCGCAGGCAAGTGCACCGCGCGCGCGAAAAAAAACAACCGCGGGACGCAACTCTCACGTCGTCGCATCCAATTTGACGCCACTTTTTTTTCTCGACACTGATACCAAGCCACGGATTTCTATCATAACAATTAATACATGTTTATAAGCAAGCTTCTAGCTGCGCGGAGGGGGAGGCGTGCAAAACCAAGCCATACAAACTTTGTTCGGTGTATCGTTATCTCATTCTAACTTGTAACTTTCAAGTGAGACAGACGTAGGAGGTTTACGAACACAAGCACTCGTTCTATCTCTGTCTACCGCGAGATAATAGCGAATTTGGGAAAAGTTCGATAAGATCGAACATAACCTCAAAACAATGAAAAATAATTGACACGATGAAGTTATTAATGACTCTGATTTATTTTTAATTTAAGTTGATGTTAGATTGAAGGTTTTTGAAGAGAATTTTTAATGTTTGCTTTGAGGTTTTGGAGGAATTCGGTCGAGCATAGTTGACAGATGGCGCTGTAAGTCGGCCACACACGCGAGAGCTACAAAAATTAATATTGCAGATTGTGATTTGTGCGGTTTGCGAAAAAACGAAAAGGAAAACAGTTGTTTATGATTGAGACAACATTTTTAGTTTGTCGTTGATTTTTTAATTAAATTGTAAATAGATAAGGTAATTTTTTTAGTGACAATGAATTATGCCGATGAGCAGACAAACGAGATCGAGGCGCTCGAATCTATTTATTATGACGAGTTCACGAGTGAGTCTTTTATTTACCGCATGATCTAACCTATTGACAATCTTTTTTTAACAAAAAATCTAAAAAGCCAATATAAACAATTATCAACAAATCATCAGATCTCTTTGTTAGCATATTTTGTTTACATTGTGTTGTTTTATTTGTTGTTTACATTGGTGACATTGCACAGGTATATAAAATGCAAGGTGTTTGATGTTTATTTTTAATTTCAGTCCAGGAAACCACTCCTTATCACAAATTCTCAATAACAATCAAATCAGAAGAGTATGAACCAGGAACGGAAGACGGATTGGCATGTTGTCTGGAGTTTACGTACACACCGAAGTACCCAGAGGAGCCTCTGATTGTCAACATAGAAGATGAACAAAATTTCCGCGATGGCGATAAGGAAAAACTCTTCGCGTGTTTAGACGAACAAATCCAAAGTAATTTAGGAACAGTAGTTGTTTTTACGTTAGTGAGTGTTGCTCAAGAATGGTTAAACGAGCAGTGGGATGCTATCAAGCTGGCGAGGAAAGAAAAGGCTGATCAAAAATTAATCGAGGAGGAAGAAGCTGAGAGGGTACAATTTAATTTTACAATATTCATTTATACATTTCACCAATTTGTATTTAAATGTTCATAATTTGTACGTTGATTGATTTACAGAAAAGATTTGAAGGAACGAGAGTCACCGTTGAAACGTTTTTGAGGTGGAAAAAAAATTTCGAAATGGAAATGGGAATCACAAAGCGAAAAGAACAAGCGGAAAAGGAGGGCAAGAAATTAACGGGGAGAGAACTGTTTATGACGGACAAGACGTTGAACCAATCAGATCTGAAGTTCTTAGATGATGGTAAATATGATGAATTGAGGTTTGATATTTATAGTTGGTTTTGAAGACGGTTGTTAACTGAATTAATTTTTTTGTAGAAAATGTGAAAATCGATGAAAGTCTTTTCCAAAATTTGAGCGAACTCGATATCGAGGATGATGAGGATGAGTATGATCCAGATTTCGATCCGGAAAATTTCGAGGACAGTGATTAGTGGAATGATTGTGAAAGACTTTATTTTCCAATGGGAGACTTTGAGAAATCAACTCGTGTCATATACATAGTTACGTTTCTTGTTCCTAACACCGTTTACGCAAAATAAAATTTTGTATTTATAAAATTTCGCTATTTTTCTACATCCTCTGAGTTTCAAAAACGGTGTTTTAAACAGGGAAAATAATAAAGTGTATAAATAGTTTTTGAGATGTAATAATTTCCATGAGTTTTTATTTTTGAGGGAAATGAACAAAAAAACAAGAACCACATTTGAATATTCATCTTTATTTTGAACGACAGAACACATATAAGTGAGGAATTCGAAGTCATCAATTTGATTTGCATTTCAACATCAAAATTGCTCATCAAAGTTTTGCGGCAGTAAAACTCTGTTTTTTCGATCATATAAGTTAATCCGCGACTTTTTGTCTGTCACCTCTTATTTTTCTGTTAGAAATAACGCGCGGACAAAAACGTGTCAGTTCTTTTGTTCGACATTGCGCTGCAACATTTTTATTCGGAGCTCGGGTTCTGACAACGCGAGCGTTTTTACATTGCAGACTTTGCGTATATTCGCATCGCTTACAAAAAATACTGCGTCGTGACAAATTGTACTCGACGAATCACATTCATTTTACGTTTAATCAACAATCATAGAAAAAATTTTTTCCTTTCCACCGCGAAAAAATTGCCAACAAACGTCAATACTGCTATTGCCTTGACAATACTGATTCTATTGCCGTCAAGATACCTGTCTAAACTTTAATGATGGGCATTTGCAACAAAAAACTAAGTCCAACATTTAAGTTGGATTGGAAACAATTATCCTAGTTGCATGCAAAGTTGGTGCCTTAAATAAATAAAATTCCTTTTTGCTTTAGTTACCACTCTAGTTACGAACAAACATTTGATGGAACACTTTTCATCTGGCTGTTCCGTAATGGCTTCAATTTTTTTCAAAAAGAATTTTTTTTCTATTGATGAACCACGCCATTTTTTATTTGTAGACTAATATAACAAGTTCGGAAGCTGCAAATTATACAAGCTAAATACATTTAAGGTATAATATAATACAGGCGACAAAACGTACATTTATGCGTGATTTCATTGAAAACGTTTTGCTGAAGATGATTAAGTACATGATTGGCATCTTTCACAGGCGCTTATTACAATTACATATGAAAATTCCATGGCTTCGAAACCGTTTTTTATTTGGTACACGCGCTTTCTTTAAATCGATTTTGGTGGTTGCGGTTGGGAAAGCTCGCTGACGCTCACATTAGTATCACCAACACGTCATAATCTGTTAGGAGAAGAGGCTTGTTAATTAAGATGTTCGTTAGCATATTTTTCTTTTTTTTTTTTGATTTTTCGTTTTTAGTTTAGGATCTCTATTCAAGTATGGAATTAAAAAATACAGGTAGGTATTTGCAGGTGCAAAATTTCAGTCGTTAAAAGCATTTTTTTTTAGAATTTGATCTTCTTGGAAAAAACTTTTATGTACATAACATGCTTACTTGTGTATGCAGTTTGTGAACTGTTGTTACGAAAAGTTTTACTTTTGTTATCAATAAAAAAACTTTTTTATTCGTTTACAGTTAAAATACACCAATTTCATGCAGAAGTGCAAGCAGACAAAAGTTAAAGTGAAAATTTATTTTGTCGAATTGCAAATAAAGTGACGTTAAAAGTAACGTTTACAAAATTAAAATGGTCGTCTAAAAATATACATTTCAATATTCTTTTATAAAGTAAACAAATTTTTTTAGTGACGATTGTGAGACTGAATTGATTGTTTTGTTATATTAGTGTTGAAGCCCTTCAAACCATGCATTAGATTTGTTCTAAAACCACAAGGATGGTATTCGGGATGGGTTCTGGGATAGGAGATCGGCGGGTTATGGTCGGGATTTTATTTCTTCTTGTTGTTTCAGGTGCAAGTCGATGTAGAATCTGCCAAACAACGTACAGTCGGATCAGAAAAAACCTTTTTATGATATAATTCTTGTTCAAAACATTGGAAACATTGCAAAATGTTCAAAATTAACGCTTATCATATTTGTTACCAAAAAAGAAATGTCGTATTTGTACGCCAGAACACCATAACAACGTTAAACATTTCGTGTTCACAAATTTTGCCAGTTACCAACCATCAACAGTAACCGGATTAAAAATTATTGTCCTACAGCGAAATTCGTAATTGCAAAATTGGTTTTTGCAACAATCGCTTCGCTCTGTTTATACTAAACATTACAAATATATATATCTAAAAACTTTGAGTTTGATCTAGTTACAAAATAATGCGTTATTTTTGATTCTGCTTTCATCGTTCAACTTTCATGCATTGGCAGCGGTGCTGTTGGCTTTTACGTTTTTCGATACGAATCGACCTTCTGAATTCACATGGATATCCTCCGAGAGACATAAATAAAACAACGAAACATTCGTACAACAAAAAATTGATCGCCTGTCGAATTTCCTTTCGACTTTGTAACAACAAACTTAATTAAGTACTCGGGGCTTGTCTAACAATTTTTTTTTCTGAAGCGAAAAAGAAACTTCAGCTGCAAACGAATTAGAAAAAATAATAGCAAAAATAGTCGCCCCACCATGGCAAATCTCAACCGGTAATCTTGACTTGTAGACGACAGTTACAGTTGTTTCAAATTGTGATGGATTTGTACGTTATCTCTGTAAAAAAAGAGGGATTATTTCATTAAAAAAAAACATTCACCCCCGGGATTTGAACTTGTGTCTGTTCTTGGATGGAGTTTATGAACCACGGGATTCGGAATTGTTACGAATCGCAGTGTGTCTCCTGTAAAATGTAATTGACAAGAAACTTTTGCTTCGAAACTAGATAACACAAAAAGAGTGCGTGTCTAGAGTGAGTCATTCAAAAAGTGCGATCCAGCGAAAGCGAAACAGGCTAGTGCAATTTTGACATGTGCAGAAAGAAACAAATCTTTTTTTACGACAATGTGCAAATTCAGATGAACAAAAAATGCCCATTTTTCCGTATCGTTGGAATGAAGTTAGTTTCGCATGAGTTGTAATTTGTCAGCGATTGTTAGTTTACTTACTGTTCCGGAAGGACGCGCGGTTTTGAATAGTCCCCAGGCCATTCGTACAAATTTGGTAACGGGCTATCGTAGTTTAAGTCGTACATTTTACTAACGATGAATTCTCGTTTGTTCTTTGGTTCTGGATACTCGCTCGCCAAGCCAACTACAACCAGTCAATATGTTTTTACAGTAACAATTCAAAGTCGATACTTTTTTTTTACAAAGGGACAATTTCGTTTCTTTCTTACCTTGCCTGTAGGCATAATCGGCAATTTTGACAGCGATTTCAATGGAGCATTCTCTGATGGTGCTGAGTGGCGGATAGATGCTGCCTTTATCCAGATCCTCGTCTGTGACGTGATCAGCGACAGTTTGCGCCGAGATGAGGAAAAGATCCTCCCGGATATGGTGACAGCCAGTGGCTATAACGCCCAGGGCGATACCGGGAAAAATGTACGCATTATTTCCCTGTCCAGGCTTGTAAACCTTCCCGTTATAATTCACTTCACCGAACGGCGATCCTGATGAGAAGACGCACCTTCCCTGTTGAATATAAAATTGTTGTATAATATAACATCATTTCGCAAAAGTTAACTCTAACTTTGAATTTGACCTATTTTTTCCATTGAATGAGCTGATGTAAAAGAAAGAGTGAAAAGTTTGTGTGAAAAGTTGAAAATTATAAGGGTTTAAAAAATGCAAAAATGTTGAAAGTATGGCTTTTTCGTTTCGAAGAATGGAGATCGGATCGCTCGGTGATGTACATTAATATATTTACATCAGTATAATCGTAAGCCTGCTGTGCAGTGCATTCGGCTTTGCTAGTTGGATTGCTCAAAGCAAAGATCAAAGGTCTTTCATTATTGTTTGCCATTTCTCTAAGTACTTCCGGTGTAAAAGCTCCTGCTGCTGCTGACGCACCTGCATAGACATTTTAGATATTAGATTAAGCTCGTGCATTATTCAAAATAAAATATAACCTTGTGATTTGTCACGAGAGATTGATCCTGCAAAATGGACGGCTTATTAAAGTGCATCTCATCTAAAAAGTCGTTGGATATCAAAAAGCATTTCGAAACATTTTCAATAATCACTTTTCTGTAATTTTTAAATTGAACTTGTAAATTGAATATTTTGCAGATCTTAAAAGTGTGCACTGAATTTGAAAAAATTGTGACAAAAAAAACGAAAGATGAAAATTGACTAACCAATTAGGATAGTGGGTTTGATCTCCCTAACGACATCAATCAGTCTTTTCATATCTTTGTGGTCCTTGGCGTACCAAACTTTGTGACCATCGAGGTCACCCTCGGTGCGACTCTTGGTCAGTAACCCATTGATATCCATCATCCAAATTTTGCTTCGAGCTTCTTCTTCCGAGCAGCCATCGGCCTCCAGGGCTTTCACACACAAATCTGCGATGCCTATTGCAGCCTGAAAGCTCAAAACTTTACTATCCAATATCTTCATCAAAACACTTCTACTCTTTCAATTAAAGAAGAAAAATAACTGAAGAAAAAAATCAATAAAAGAAATTGGAACAAAAAGAAGAAAAACTTTGTTGTAACAATTAAACGGAAATGAGAGAAACGATTTCCGGAATTTGTGATGGTTATTTCTTTTTTTCTTCTTTTTTGTCTCTCGATTTTAGTAACAATAGGTGTCTTACTTCTCCAGCGCCAAGGAAAACGAATCTATTATCGGATATTTTCTTCTTGGTGATTCGTTTTGACGCCAGGATGCCGGCGACCGCGACCGCCGCGGTGCCCTGAATATCGTCGTTGAACGTGCAGTACTTATCTCTGTACTTGTCCAAGAAGCGGAAGGCATTATGGTTTCCGAAGTCCTCGAACTAAAAGAGATTGCGCAGTTTCAGATGCAATTCGACTGGAATCAATGTCATTTGTTGCAAAGATGAATGCAAATCAAATGAACCGATCTTGCCAGCCGAGGCCTTTAATTTGTTTCGACTGACTGATTCGTTTTGCGAACTTCGTCTTATTTATCGTCTCATGTCTATCGTGAATGAAAAAAAAAACTTAATATTCACCAAAGAGATAACAAGTATTCAAACTAATTTACTCTCAATTCAAAAGCAAAGGTCACTTTCATTTCCAGCTCTTTATACATTTCTCCTCAAATCAATTCACGTTTCTTTTTTATTCCTTCTTTTTGGTCGTTGTTCAATTCAATTTGTGCGTCTTTTCGTTAATTGGTTAACTAAGAAGGGGAGGACTAAGCTTAACAGATTGACTTCAGAAACAGTTATCTCGTTATCTCGTCACCTGTATCAGAACATTCTGCCCGTATTTCTTGACGCAGGCAGCCATGAACTCGTCAATCAGTTCGTCGTATTCGGCGCCCTGGCTCCTGGGTTTGTTTAGACCGATGTAATGCGGGTCGTCTCTCAGCTGCTTGTTATTTGTCCCTACGTCGATAGTGATTGGGAGACACTGATGTGGCTTGATCCCAGCGAGGGCGGTGTACAATGCAAGTTTGCCCACGGGGATACCCATCCCACACGCTCCCAAATCACCAAGACCCAAAATTCGCTCGCCATCCGTCACGCATATTGCACGCACTGATTGCTCCGGCCTACAAATTAATATTCATATCCAACTTAATAATTATACTTTTTTCCAACCATTTATGTAACATTAAAAGGACTTTGTAAACAAATCTGAACCTGGAATGTTATTACTTTAAATTTATTATTCGTTTTTACTATATTTTATGATTAATTTTTGTTATTTGAACTGAGGTCTAAATTGGATGTAAAAATTTTCGATTCATATTGTAAACATAAATTAAATTTACCAATGCAATTTATGTTCGAGATTCAAATTAAATGTTCATTGAAATAGTACAAAAAATTGTTTAGTTGGTCCTTCTACATTTAATTATGTTTTGTGGAATTGAAATAAGAAAATGTAAAAAAGTATAACCAGTTATTGAGGATTTCATAGATGTGTCCCTTGTCGTAGATGGTGATGAAGAGTCCTCGAGGTCTTCGGTAGATGACGCCGAACTTTTGACAGGCGAGGCCCACGGTGGGTGTGTAGACGATGGGCATCATCTGCTCGATATTCTCGCTCAACAGTCGGAAAAACAGTCTTTCGTTCCTCTCCTACACTAGCCAATGCATTTTGCGATTGTAGCTCATCAGAGAATCCATGCTTATGGCCTTTTATCACTCACCTGAAGCTCCACTAAATACAGGTACCGATTCAAGTCCTCCGTGTACTTCATGACCGAGGCCTTGCACAGAGCCAGCTGTTCTTCCTGGGTCTTGAAGCGGGGAGGTTGCAGTCCGTGTATCCCTAATGATATTCTTTCTTTTAGTGTGAATGCCAGGCCCTGTAATCAAAACAATTTTAATGCCATCATTGCACTCGAATTTGTTTTAAAAAATATCCTTCAAATTTTTAAATGAACAAAAAAGAAAAAATTTTGTTCCATCGTTTAAAATTAGAATTGAAATTTTGTAGGTGAAGTGAATATTTGATTGAGATGAGGAAATGAGCGAAATTGATTAGTTACCTTGTTGAGACGAGGGTCTCTCAAGTGTCCTATGCCCTTGACCATGTTGATAGGGATGACATCACCGGCCAGTTCATACATGTCTCTTTGCTGGACATCTTTGAGAGTGTGAGGAGCCGTGGGCAACACCCACGCCCTGGCACCGGCTCCGTTTCTGCCACATGATGTTCTAAGAGCAAATCCAATAAACATCTCAGTTCAATTACAACCATCTCCTCAAGCTTCAAAACAAAGTTACACCTCAAAAGATGCAAATGAAAGTCATTCATATTTTATTCATTCATATTTTATCTCTGATTACGACTCCTGATTGAAAAGTTTGAAACTTTGTCGTTAATCATGAATGACGTTAGCACTTGACGTAAAATTAATATCGCTCTTCCGGGACGATTTTTAATCAACCATCTGGCGTATCGCGCCGACTTTTTAGATAACGATAATCGTAATTATACGAAACTCGTAAATCTGGCAGCACGCCACGACTGCAGACGCAAAGTTCAAAGCCAACGACTCGGCTGGATTAAAATTAGTTGATGTGCTACCTAAGCGATATGAACATTTTTTTCCCATTTCTTTGATAAGACTTTGTTTTTCAATCGACGTGTTTATAACTTAATCAATTGCAAGGTCAATTTTTTTTATCTCTGTTATCTATTTTGCATTTTATGATTTTTAAATCAGTACTGCCGTCTTTTGTTTTTAGACAAGTTGAGTTGTTAAGTTCGTTAACAACAATTTCGCAGCTGACTGGCGAGTTTTAAGTTCTGTACACGAAAGTTTTGGACAGGATTTTGGCTCCTTCGCAGAAGTAATCAGTTTGGTAATAATTTAATCGTGCCCCTTAACTCTTATTATAATTGCTTAAACACTGACAGACAACTTTGCGGAAATACCTGAGGCTTTTTCAGATTCAGAATAGTGCTCCGAAAACCTTGCTGTCTATTATTATTATTTTAATGGCGCTAATCCAAGAGCGCGAATAAATAATGGACCGACTGTGCTCCAATAACGAAAAATTTTGAAACGCCTGACTGTCCTATTTCGTTTGTCAGATTATGTAAAATGCTTCGACGTTCTTGAAGAATGTTCAGTGTTCTTTTCAGGGCTCGTTTCAAAAGTGTGTGAATGTTTTGATTGTAAATACTTGTCACAAGTATTTCGTTCAATTTGTCGGCGCTCAAAATCCAACCAATAAGATTCAATCAAAACATCAGCACCGAGTGCCAAAAGCCTGACAATCGTTTCGACTATTTTATCAGCTTTCATTTATTTTAATAATTTGGGACGCGGGATCAATGCGAGTCATTGATTTGAAAATTCAATTATTGTCAATCCGGCTGGTATCGTCAGCACACATGAGCAATTTGCCGTATCTTTGACACTACGAATTCGTTATCGTCATTGTACAGGGACAAAGTTTTGCGCATAGATAAACTTGAAACGAGACGTCGCGTTGTTTTATCTACTGTCCATTCTTCGTGGGTGTGCGCCACACACGCACACTTGTTGCGCAATCAACATCCTATTTCAATTTTTGTTTTCTTTTTAACAATCATTCTTTCTAATTCATTTCTAAGTTAATACAATTTATTTCTCATTCTCACACTTTGAACATTTTATTTTGTTTCTTTAACAATAACTAATGAAAACATTTTTTTCAATCGTCAAACGTTTTTGGGATGAAAATGTGTTTAACTTTAAAAACCGACCTTAAAATTTGCTGTTTCTTTTGTTTGAGTTGTTTTGAGGACACAAAGTTTCGTGGAGAAAAATGAAGGGAAAAATGTAAAGTGCTCAAGTGATTTTCACGTTCGAAGTGATGGCATATTTCATGCGACCCCGAGTAACACACGTCTCGTACATCTTCTTTTGAATGAACGAATGCACCCGTGAGTCAATGGCTTGTTATACGACACAATCAATTTCAGACCCGATTAGCAATATTTTTCCAACTGCAAGTTCGTTACCAGACACTCAACTCGCTGAACTTCTGTTATCAGAAATTTCTTAATCATCTAAAATAATCTAATCATTAAAAAAATTCTTGATTTGATTTGATTTCTGATTTCAGTATCAGATATCTTAGTGCGAATCAGTTAGAAACTGATAGGTCTCGAATGGGCCAGAGTTTGTCAAGTGTCTTTGTGTGAAATTTTTAGCCATTCACAGATGGCTGACTAACGTGCGTTTATCGGAAAACGTTCAGGGACTACATAAATATGAGCAAGATGGATTTGTCGTAATCCACACCGCGAGGTAATGAGGTATAGCCCGGTGCATCGGGTAGTTTGGCTACAGATGAAATATCGCTGCGATAAATAATCGCAAGGAATTTGTGAACTGATGTGCATCACAGATACCCGTCAAGAGGTGTCTCTTTTCATGTCATGAATTCTAACTAGAACATTATGTTTTGTCACAATTAAAATTGATCGTCCAATTTTGTTTTATCAAAACAACAAAAACTAAATTGTATTAAAAAAAATTGATTCATAATTTTCCTTTAAGAAGAACTGACAAGTTAAAACTGTTAATAAACCGTTGAAGGATTATTGATTTAGCCGTCCGGGCATTTTTATTTGATAAAAAGTTGAACTTCAGCTGAATTTGTGCGAAACAATCAAAGTATCATTTTGCAACTCGTTCTTTGTAATCGCTTCGGGTTTTTGTTAGACTTTTCAAAATTCAATTAGATTTAATTCGAGCGTTAAGTCTTTATAAATCTTGTTTATTGAGAAGTTTGCCGTTGGAGGTAATTATGACAATTTGATTTAAAACTGTTGTTAGAACAGGTTGCCTTAGTGTTGACACACTGACCGTTCGAATTTCAGAGAACGTTGATTGATGTTACGTCAATATCAGAGCGCTATATACGTACACGCTGATTATGAAATAATGAGTCATTAAAGTGTCGCGCATAATATACGCTCGAGTACATTGATTCGTGTCTATCTTGCTCTATTGTTCGGCGACTGACAATTCCGCTCATGAGGCTAATCCTTTTAACCCTTACATCGTCGGACAAATTGATTTAATTGTTTTGTGTCATCGCAATGAATTGATATATATATATATATACACACAAGTTTCGCACACGCAATTGGGAACAATTGTAATCATGTTACTCGTTGACACTATCGGACAATTCAATTAAACATGAAACGTGCTCAAGTTTAAATGCAATTGTTTTTTATTTATGAAAATAAAACAAAATGCACAACACAATAAAACGATAACGCTCGAGTTTTTTGTCATATTGATTGTGCAGATTGAAATAATATTGAAAATGCACGAATTGTTTTTTGTTATGAACAATAATTATGAGTGAAAAAATTGGTTAAAGAACTGGCTGTTTTTATCGTTTATTCATTGAGGTCTTATGATTGAAAACTGTATATTTTTATTTTGTTCGCCATCGACAAATCTGGGTGCACCAAGAAAAAAGCATAAAAAGTCAATAATAAATTTAATATTATCGGTTTATTAACGAAAAGCATTATTGGTTCATTATTGGAAAGAAAAATGGTGAAAGATCTAAAAGTTGACTTCAGAGTTTCTTAAATTAGTGAATTATAAAAATGCACGCGAGGTATATTTATATTTCTTCCTTATTGTCACACCAGTATTACATCACACGCATTTACGAAATGTGTTTGTATTTTTGAAACTCATCAATTTCATGAAATCCACTTTTAAAATGAAAACAAAATGATAAAAAAAGTTAATTGATACAAACAAAATTAGAATTTCTCGAAAAGAACTGTGTTATTTTTGTGCAAATGCAATCTGCAAATGTGACTTTAATCTTTACAAAAGTTAATATTCATATTAAATCGCAGATGTTTCATCCGTTTATTTTCAACACAAAATATGAACATTATTTATTTTAAGAATTTAATTCCACAACTGGAATAAACCGGATGAACTATTTTTGCAAAAAATCCGAATCTTTTAATGAACAAAGAAGACGTCTGCAAACGTCAGTTGGATTCCAACGAACACGTGGGATTGTGAGGTGAACACGTGCATTTCTCAAAACTTTCTTTACGGGGACGTACAAATTGATCTGGCCTTGAAATATTTGCTCGAGCGTTTGGACGCGTCACGCGAACTTCCTCACAAACCGTGAATCTCATTGTTCAACAACTGTTAATCAAAACTGAGTCCGAAAATAAACAAAGTTTGAAAATTCAAAAAAAGAAAAAACAAAAATTAGATAACATTGTCATTTGAAAACTGGTCTTTGCCTAGCGTATCGATCGAAGTTTGATTCTTATTTCGGGCTCTGCAGTGCGCCAATGGAAAGGTTATGTCAGTCAGGGTTGCTCCGATTTTCGGAGCAACCCTTTGCGGCCCCACGTTGGGCGCCAGGTTGCATCGACGTTGAGACGCGAAATTGCAACGATGGTCGGATGTGGAGTTGGACAAACAGGTACTTACAGAATGCACCGTTGAAGGGACAACATCTTTGCTGTTTTGGGGCTGAACAGCTGATCAGCTTCCCTACCACCGAACTGGTTCGGGCGCGACTGCGCGCCGCTCCGCTGTCAAATGCCGAGGGCGAGCATTGCCGCCTCACGAGTTCCCCCGATCGTGGACGATCCCGACTGATGATGCGCCGGCGTTGATTGAGGGTCGCGCACGTTTGAACCATTAAAATATGATTAGAACAAACATTAGTGTAAATTTTGGTTTTTCAATCAAAATAAGAAGAAAATTCAAAATAGTTCCAAAATGAAAACAAAAACAAAATTTTAATGTACCAATGTTTTTATGTATTTGGTGAACTTTTCTGGGAAAAGAATTAAAGTTGATCGAAGAAATCTGCAAGAACGAAGATTGAAGATGCAAAATTGCAAGAAATTTTTAGTTTGAACAAAATTGTTTGAGGAAAAGAAAACAGGTTGGTTAAAAGAGTTTATTGTTATGATAAAAATGACACACAATGAAGTCAGTCACTCATAAAAAGAGAGACTGCAATTTAAAATGTGCGAATTTCACGGACAGGAAATAAAATATAAAAAGATTTTGTTAAATCAAAGTTTGCGACTGTTTTGCAGTTTCAAGAATATTTCCACTGTATTGGAAATAGAAATGTATAACCGTCACGCAGTGCGACTTTTGTAATTTTATTCGAAATTTGGAACAATTTTTTAAAAACTTTTTGTTACCTGAAACACTTGTTCTATACATACAAATTATGATAAAAACTGAAATGAACTTTTGAATATTAGACGTAATTGTATAATCACCATTTTACTTTTATCAAAAAAAGTATCCAATTAAATTATATCTAATCATTGAAAAACCACAGATTTTTATTAATATATCAAAGTAAAAATATTGTTATTACTATCGTGCGAATGTTTCACTTTACATTTTCAAGAAAAGTTTCGTACATTTTTTGTACTATAAGAAATAACCTTTTTGGAACACAGTTAAGCGACTTGACAAATATTGCAGATGACGACGAAGATAAAAGTAAAGATCGGATAAAAAAACATTCAACATTGTGGAATTATATTTTCTTCGGCAAACAAGAGGAAAAAGATTGTTCGTCTTTCTTTCTCTCCCTCATATCATTTCCGTTTGAATTCTTCCTTCAAACTATTTCATTTAAATTCCAAGGGAATTGAGTAGTTTGAATTCATTAAAAGAAATTGAAATGTGTGGACGTAAAATTTTTCTCACAAGAACATTCTCTGACGCTCTTTATAAGGCGATAAAAGATTATGAAGTGGCTACTATATCTAATCTAAAAACTCCCAATGAATTTAAGTTATTTCACTGAATCTATCTTGCTTAGGTAAAATTATTTCAGAAAAATCGATATTTCAATTTCAAATGACAGACAAATCAATCGATGCCATTCAAAGGACAATGTTTAAAAGTAAAAAAATGATATTTTTAACGTGACATTTGGTAGGGCGATTCTCGAATGTTGAGTGCAAATATTTTTGCATGAGACACAGCATTGTGTATGGCTCAAAGACGTCATATTTTTCATAAAAGCTAAAAAATGCACTTGTCGTATGAGTCTCTTTACAAGCAATAATTTATGAGCCAAAAAGACTGTGATACGGAAAATTTTCTCATAAAGTTTCTGACACTTTTTCGATTTCTCAAACGGATCGCATGACTTCTTATGTTACACATTATAAAACGAGATAAATAATGAACTTTGAAAAAAGTCCTCTGTAATTAAATCTGGCTTGAATTTCAACTTGCTAAGGGTATCAAAGAAACATTGACTAACGCCTTTTTAGAAACTTACAAAACGAAGAAAGACAGTGCCACTCAACATTATGTCATGTCATTTCATTGCACATCTTCAGAAGTGCACGGAAAAATCATTGAAACGAACTAATATAAAGCAAAGTTTCATTTTTTATTAGTTTAACAAAGTCAGCGTTCAACAAAAATTTTTCGATGATAAATAAAGATGTTTTTCTCAAAACTTTCTTGGGACGTAGTGAAAATGCTATACTTACCGAATTTTATATAAGACAGGAGTCAAGTGAAGAGGAAAGATTCTGACGCTAATCGAGACTGTCTTGCAAAATATGGCAGCGCATCGAAATCCAAAACAACGACCGAGAGCAATTCGAATATTAATGTTCTTTACGCGAGGAAAAATCTTGCTGGCTTGGATTTTTTGCCGGGCGAAGTCGGATTTACAATATTCATGCTCAATGTCTCATGCTGACTGTATTTGTAATATTTCATTACCAAACACATAATTTTTACTTTGAAATCGTCGTCGACCCAGTGCAAGAGTAAAATTTCACGAGAAAGGATAAGGATCCGCTAAGAATATTTGTCATCATCTTCTTTAATTATATTTTGTTACGACAGATTGCATCTTTCGCGGAAGGAAATGTACGTCATGGCAAATCCCTAAAATCTTTCCTTCTGACAATTTGGATCTGGCAGATGTTGAACTAACAATATCAGAGTAGACAAAACAGTTTATTATGCAATATTTATAAACAAATTTCGGGGCTACGTTAAATCATCAAAATTTAAACAAAATCAAAATAGATTGAAAAAAATGTGCAAATTCGTAAAACCTTTTTTTGACAATTTTTTTTGACAATTAATTAAAAATAAATTAAAAATTAATTGGTATTGAATGAAATTAGTAGACGGTTCATCGTAAGGGTATTTTATTCATACAGAAACGGTGATTGCAGTACACTTCGGTAATCTATATGACGGCGATGGTGACAGGGCAGATCGAGCCCTTGTTTTTTTTTGTCTCATTTTACAAACGTAGTATATGAAAATACATTTGTGTCTGCAGTGAATGTCGTAACGTTCATTTTGTTTGCGAATTTCGTACCGGATCATATACAAAATTATTCACTTTTTTCAGTTGATTGCTACGCGCAACGTGCCATAACTCATTACAACAAATCAATCAAAAATTTTTTTTCCAAACGTTACCAGCTAGAATCTAATATATCACGATATAAAAATGCTCGGAGCGGATGAAACAAACGTGAAGGTTCTGGGAATCATGGAAAATGAGCTGAAGGATTTTATCTTAGTGTGAGATGTTGAATTTTGGGCGATTTACAAAGTGTAATACTGCTTTAATTTTAGGTACAAGATGATGGAAAGTCCTATTTACAAGAAAATCGAGTTTTACCCGATTACCGGAACTGTTTTCATTTTCACCTTGCTTGTTTTTTGTTGAGAAGAGGACGTGTTTGGAAACGGTTTCTTAACTTATATACACGCATTGCAAAATCGCGAAAACAAATTGCTCTGCTTTTTCCATTACAAATACTCCTTTGGGTCGGTCATTGCGAGAGTCGAGTGCACTAAAAACCTGGCAATTACATATGTTAGGTCGTTGACAAGTTCCCTTCAAAGGGTTTTTTCCCGAAACGAAACAGGGCTTCGATAAGCTGCGAACGTTCCGGTTTCAAAGTAGGAGAAAACGAGCATTTGAAACGTAACGAGATGAGTGGCGTGCTTTCGGATTCAAGAGAGCATTGGTTGGCAAAAATGAATCTTACTTGAGTATATTATATAAGGGGGTTTTCGAATTTGAAGTCACTGAAATTCCATTTCCAACCTTCGGAGACTACTTTTTCGTGCACTTTAATGACTTTTTTTTTTTGAATTTGTTGTCGCATAAGACTTTGCGCTGAAATTGAATTTTTTTTTAGTATTTCATTAGTTACGTTTCCTGCAGTTTCTTTGAGAGATGCAAGCACCTTTATTTTGTGTTCTCAACTTTTTTTTATACACTTTTTTATTCGGTTTTATTTTCATTCGACTATTTGTCTAACTTTATGATTGTTTACACTGAATAAATTTGATGCGAAATCACACGATTTTCACGTTGTATATGCTTTCTAATAGGAATAATATTTATTTTACTTCTCATACCTGCATATTATCTATACATTTCATCTTCGCACTTGACTATTTACAAAAACAGTCTTCATAAAACATTTCCACTTTCAATCTTTATTTTTTTTACAAACATTGCAAATCACAATGGAACTTGTTTTTCATATTGAACTGAAATATCTGTGATAAAAAAAATTAACACTTCAACATTTTGGAATGGTATTAAATATTAGGCCCTTACAAGTAGTGATCGCACAGAACTGAAATGATTACTTGACAAAAATTCAAGTAACTTTTGAAAAATTGAGATTTCAACTTGTTTTGCGTCGTTAAAGTACATTTGTTACAGAGTGCAATTTGACATCATTATTTGTTCAGCGTACAGTCGATTATTAAGAATTCTCTATTTACAATGAAACGTTCACGCTTTTCTTGATTCAACATCCTTTGTGTACGCTATAAGTATTTCGTGATTCTAAAATTTGCTAGTACTTGTCACTCATTCCGCTTTGAATTATAATAAGTATGTATAGGCAACGCGTACACTCAATTCATAATCATCATCGCACTTGTCAACTGTAAAACAGCAGCGTTCTTCATTTACAACGAACACATTTATACAGCATCATCGTTCTTTTCGCAAACTTTCGCGCCGTTTATGTCGTTTTAAAAGTCGACTAGAGATCTGAAATCAAGATGCATTAACACTTCATAAACCTATTAAAAAATATTCACAGTCGTCTAACATACACAATGATAGTTGATCTAATTATGTATTTATAAATCCGTATTTATACATGTACCATTTGATATCGTCTTCAGAGTAGTTTCTGGATTGTATTGTTCTTCTTAATTTTGACCTTTATAATCTCATTTCAAGTTTTCAACAGCGAACAATGAGATTGCACTTTTTTAAGGGAGAATTTTTCATCTGTTCAGTTTCTTAACGATGGGTGAGTTGGATAGTTTCTCATTTTTGGCAGGTGTAAAGTTGTAAAAAAGTATTTAGAAGATTGTAATTTTGGTTCTAAAATTAACGGGTATAAATTTTAAAAATTACTAGAAAGTTGAAACAAGTGGGTTGTTTTAAAAATCAGAGTTTTAAAAAGATTTCAGGTTTCAACTATATGGGTGTAAAAATAGTTAGAGTTAGGACTAAAAACTTTGGTAAAAATTGTTTAAAAAGGTGCGATTGAAAAATCACTAGTCACAGATATAAAGTTGAGTCTAAATTGCAAGCTTTTTTTGATCAGCCCTGCAGAAATGTCTGAAATTGAAATCATCCAAATTTTTCACATATTTTGCTGACCATGTTGGATTAATTAAATGAACACAGCCATAATTTTCGTGAGCGGTGTTAACATTTATGGATTTGGTTATCGATAAATAATATACATCGAGGACACGCGAAATTCTGGCGAATGTGTTTGTATTGGATATGAACAAATATTCTGCGTACGTCGACGAGTCCGCGTGACAGCAGCGTGTTTTGTAAATGCAAATTTTCTGAGCATTGGTGATTCAAATTCGGATTATTCATATTGTACACTCGACATTAAAATATTTAAAATGCAAAAATTTAAACTTATTAATGACTCTCGTTAATTTCGAGGACCAATCTGACGATAAATAAGCAGTTTTTTTGAAGCATTCAAAGTTTGCAGAAACGAAACACATTTGTTTTTTACTCCACCGGTGGTATTTTTTTTCTATTCAGTTGTTAAAAACTTTGAACAACTTTTATCTTACTGTTCAGTTTAATATGATAAAAGCGGTAAAAGCTTTTGTTACGAATTTGTTTATAGCACAAAGAAACGTTTCATTCAAACGAACTCTTTTTCGACATCTCACATTAAACAATTTTTTTACACAAACTAATATTCAAAGTTGGTACATGTTTCCGATTGAACGATAGGTCGAAATATAAATAAAAAGCATTGAGAACAAAAAGTTTCATCTCAACTTTGTCAATAATGGTTTTTCTATACACTCTTGTGGACAATAAAAAATTTGTCGTTTCAGTTGTAAATCATTTCACATTTTCAACTCAAAACGTTCTTCCAACCCGATTTTGTTTGTAATTCAATAAGAAGAATTAAAGTTTTACATAGTTTGAAAAAAAAACGTTTCTCTGAGTACAAGCGAAGTACTATCAATTCACTGACGGACTTGGTTTCTTCTTTATTATTCTATACACCTGTTCCAGTTAATTCGTGCAAAATTGGTCGTGGAAGAGAAGGTGCATGTGAAGTCTCCCCATGGAAGCAGAGTGGAACGGATGTATCCATGAGCACTCTGTATATTTTGTCGTGAAATTTTGTCGCTAAGGATGACGACGGCACGTATTTTTTTCGTACTTGATGGCTTTGCGAAATTGCAATTTAGCTCTAGCACAAGAAAGTTCGTTGTCAATCGACTCGACTTCATTAATCCGTGTTTAACCTCAAGTGAGTGGCACGATGAGGCTGCCAAGTCATCAGCACCGCCAGTAATACCAGCAACTTGGAACCTTTAACAACAAGAAATTGGATATCCATTAATATTTTTCACTTTGACTCCAGAACAAGAGAATGTAATAACTTTTCTCTCGACTTCAAAAGATTTCCAGATCTTTATCCATTACTTTGTACGACTCCAACTATTTCATTTGTATTTAAGTACGATCAGGCGAAAAACTCCATTCCGTCTCAGCTTCTTGAGACATTCTTTTCATAAGTTCTTGTTTTTATTCTAATTAGCCCGCTGCGATTGACACCACCGTCGAGACGAAAATATTTTGCTAATAAGCTTCGCTATTGGTTAAGAATTGATTATTCAAAGGCGATAATAAACGCTGGTTAGCTCTTTCACATGTGCAGACGCTGTTTTGTCGTACGAAGAAACGTACGCGCACGTTCAATGTCGTTGGTTTTGAATGTGACATTGTGCGCGGAAAATTCAATAGCGTTTTGTAGCTTGGAACAATAATCTAACATTCTTTTCCGCGTCTTTTTAGTCGCGCGTGTTTGATTCGCTGCGAGATTGCTCGGATTTTCCTTCCGCTGGGGCGCACGGTCAAAGGATCAAAGCTGGTTATAGTTTTCAACTTACGATCTTTTGTTTATGGTCCGCGAACTTTGTTCAAACGACGTTAATTACGTTCCGAACTTGACTCATTGTTGTCCTCGTATTGTCCTAATGAAGCTGCACAGCCCAAGACAACACAAATGATGCATTGTGCCAGCGACGCGTCAATTTTCGCGTATTCGGCTAATTATTTCCAGTATTGATCTCCGTTTCATGTGTCAATAAAATTAACTCGGGATTAAGCGTAAAATCGTCTAGACGGACGACAAGCTTTTAATGAACGCTAGTGATTGAACAAAAACCAACAAAAGTTGTATCGACTGGACAACTTTTTTTTTTTCGTTTCGTTTCCAATTATTAGATTGGACGCGAGTATTGAGTTATGATTTTGTTATGACAAGAAAAAAAGCACATTTCTGAACGCCAGGTCGGGCGTTTTTTGTTCGAATAAAATATTTTCCCCTCCGATGGGACTGTGAGTGATGAATTATTCATTAGATTTAGTCATTAAACTAAATTTCGCGACGACTTTTTGCACTCCGACTGCTGATTCTCATAAAGTTTTATGTTACAGCTCATAACTTCGCAACCGAGCTGACAAATTGAATTAACGAGTGTTTTAATAAGTTACATTCATAAAAGTGGAATCCTGCTAAGTATAGTTTGACCGCGTTACTTACGAGTGGGGTCTGGTCACGTATAGCTTTTGACTGATGTAGTTGAAACGAGTTTGACGAATTACGCAACTTGTTCCAAAAGTGATATTATTTTAGTCATTAAATTATTTTTAGCTGATTAGCTCATTTATGTAACGAAAGCATTAAGAAATGATCCCAAAAGTTTTGCTCGGCAGAGTTCAGACGCAGGATAATCTACTGTGACTAACAAGTAAAACACTGTAACGAAATAAGTTTGGTTATAATTAATATCGTGACTCGTTGATTTGTGAATGAGAGTTTAAGCTTAAACTTGTTTGCGATGTTCGGAAACAAGAAGACTCGATCAAAAATTCCATCGAATAATTAATGAATTGCAACTCGATTTTAGGCAAGCTCATAAGCGCGCCGACGATTCGCGCTTGCCATGGATCTATTCTGAATAAATACAATTGATGATTTAGCGAGTCTCGCTTTCTCTGTCAACTACACATGTTTGCCCCTGGTGCGCGTCCATGGCTCAGCCAAATTGACACATTCGACGTCGAATTAGTTGGAATTCATTGATCTGGAAATGTTGCGTTTTACACCATTGCCCAATATTCGTTCGTTGATTGCACATTTACACTGACAAATCGATGATAGCGGTCATTTTCATGCTGCGTGTGCGAATGAAAATATAGTTCCTTTTTTTCATCCCGTATCCCGAGTATTCTATGTGCTACGACGACATTGTGTGCTGGGCGTTTTGTTTCCTGATTGACGTGACGTTTTTGTTTGTCCACGATATTCAATTTCGAATTTGAGCCAGCACGATAACTTACCATGTATTAACCCTTAAGTGATGAAATAGAACAAGTGTTCTTTTCTTAGATTTATTTACGACAATTTTAAAATTTTAAAATCTTGAGGGTGAATGAACTTTACTGTTTTTAGAGTAACGTATAAAGTAACAGCAAGTAATTTATAGTAACGTAAAGTAATCAAAAACTATTATTGAACGTTTATCTTATGATTATCATCAAGTCACTTTTTTCTACTTTGAGGAACGTAACTTTAACGTGACTTTAACGTTACTATAAATCAATAACCGTTACTTAACGTTAGTTTTAAAAGGTAACGTTATTGTGTTTTACGAGGAAGGAGAAACAAATAAATCGAAACATTTCTGTTAATCATGATTCAAAAATCCCTCACGGCGTTGTTAAGTTTGATTGATATTTCGCAGGTACGGTCTCTCGTAATTGAGTTAAATTATGATTGGATTGACCGCGATGCAGCTTGGAGGATTCATTTGTCAGTGGTAGCCAAGGGATCATACATCTCCTCCATCTGCACATGTTCCGTTGATTCAATTATTTTATTGACGTTTCATTTCTTCTGGCCCGACTCGTCTTAACAATATTACATTCTTTCTCTGAATAGTTTGCCGCACAATGCGCAATTTTTCGCGACGGACAATTTATGACTCGGACAAAAGTCTAGCCCGTAGCGCTCTCTCTCTATTCAGCAACAAAAAATCCACGACAAATACATCAGCTATTTTCTGATTCAATTCGTCTTGTTCACCAAGTGACAGTTACATTTATTCGAATTGGACATAAACAAACACATGAACATTTCATCAGGTATAGTTTTCGTCGAAAAAGTTCATTTCTTCAACACCTTCAATTCATCATCCGCGGAAATAACGTTCAAGAAAGATACAGAAAAATTTGATAGCGCGAAAAAATATGCCATTATTATTTTGGATTCAGTTTTCTCGACGATGAGACGGTCGCCATTGTGAGGTCGCGGATAAACGCCGGAGGCATGCCAATGACTGTAAACTCCTACGAAAAGTTTTATGGTAATGTATTTTTGAATGTGAAGTTCCCAAAGCTACAAACACGTTGCATTATGTAGTTACGAAAAAGGGAAATTGATGATTAGTTCTGAGAGAATTCAAGAACTGCTCGGACTGGGAAATCGAAATCTCTTGTTGATTCCCGTAGGATACGTGTATGCTGGCCAATGGATACTGCATTTTTAACTCAAATTTTTTACTTTAAAATTT
The DNA here is from genome assembly GCA_020615435.1 of Telenomus remus. Taxonomy (NCBI): domain Eukaryota; kingdom Metazoa; phylum Arthropoda; class Insecta; order Hymenoptera; family Scelionidae; genus Telenomus; species Telenomus remus. Next base: position 3,257,693 of record CM036338.1, read on the forward strand.
TCACGTACAACAACAAATGTCAGCCTGTTTTCTAATAACAACCCTTCAGGATTAATTTACCAGTTGTAATTTATGACGTAAAAGTAATTACAATGACCTGTCACAAATATTGTTTTGATAAATTGGAATTGTCTTTTTGGTTAAAAAATATGTTGCTGTCAAACTAAATTTCTACCATAAAATGCACTAGAACACAAATCTGTTCACTCGTACGTTTTATATAACAATTATTAAGTCAAGAACTCAGCAATTTTTTTGCCTAATAAAATGAAGGATAAAACTAAAGTGAGATAATTAAACTAAAGCGCAGATTTTATGATCATTGTGACGGATGATTTCATTAAAAAGTTTTATGTCAGAGACCTTGCAGCCAGCTTGGCAAAATCGTTCCATTTCACTCGGCGAGTCTTTCTTTTTCATCAACGATAAATTGATAGAAATTCAAAATGTTCGCTACAGCTGATTAAATGATAAAAAAGATGTTAGTAGGGCATACGGTTCGTCGATTCACTTCTTCAATATCTCACAGAGACACGAGTCAGGTGAGCAGCTCCTTTTTTCCCCTCTTTTCGCGCTTTCTATCTAACTTTATTTCCGCTCATCTACTTCTTTTCCTTTTCGGTCGATCCCAAGAAAATTACGCTGCGCTCTGTAACGCTCCCTCTTATCACATTGTACACCAAGACTACATATACATATATACGTCAATTCCAAACTTTTTCTCTCACTTTGAAAGAATACGCTGCGCGCCTTCATTAGCAATACATTTTTCTGGCTTAATTTTTCATCCGACGAGCAACGCGCGAAACAAAGATGCTAATTTCAAAGCTTCCGCGTTACCAACATTACGATACATTTTATGGAATGAAACTTTTCCTCCGGGTTGAATTTTGTTATTTTGCAAAAAAAAAAAAAAAAAAAAAAATCTGGGAAAGTAACTTACTTGTCCACGTTGTTGCATCGGCGCTAACAGGCGTCTTCACCGTGTAATCTTCTTCTTCGTCGAGAAATACATAGCTGGCATTGAAACCCGAGCCGTCGAGCCGGTCGTTACTTTTAAACGTAACGTGAAAGAACTTCCGGTCGCTTTCGACGTCGAACTCTCTCAATTGGCCGCAATGCCGTGCGTACTTCCGGTCTCTGCCTAGGAAGTTGGAAAACTCCACAAAGTCACTCGCCGATACGGCTTCACACCTGCAAAGTTAAAATCACCACTGATTGTATTATCAAAATTAAGCGGGGCTTCGACGTTCAACGCGAGAATGAAACAACACTTCAATGGGATCGGTCGTGGCAGGCAAATTGTTCTCGCACATTTGTACCTTGCGCAAGTTTTATTGAGGCTTTCTGACTTGCCGCTGTTCAAATTGCACATTCATTTTGAGATAATGTTTTTTTTTTCACCCAACAATGCATTTCCATGCTATTGTTTATAATTAGCTGCTGATGGTTTTCAAATTTCAATAGCACACACGCCGCTGCAGCTTTTAAAACAAATTTGAATTTTTCGTGCAACCAAAAAAGAAATGACAACATTCTAAAAGCTTTTCGCGGTAAAAAGGATATAGTGCGTTCGATAGCAAAAATGAGTTTTACCCGCTCGTACCTTGAGGTCAAGTGGGGATAGTAAAAAAAGTGGAATTTATAATAATGTAATATTTTATCAGAAAGTTGATATTTATCAACGTTTTTTTATTGTTTTTTAAATGGACGTTTCGGACTGAAAACAATAAAAAATCTAAGTGGTGTGAAGGTATTAATAAACAATAATATTTTTTGTATTAATAATACATTGATTCTGCATTTTTTTGTGTTTAATTGAATACTATCGTTCGTATGGAATATTTTAAATAGATTCCAAAATTGTTATCGAGAATAGGTTTTATTCGAGTGTCTCTTCAATATTCATGGACGTTTTTATTACGGTTCCATATTTGACGAAATAAAATTTTAAAAGTTGTATTATTATTCGATCTGTTGGAATGCAAACCGGAATGTGGTGTGCGGGTTTCATTGTTGTTGGTCAACTCCGTTTTTTATAGAAAAAATTCATTCAATTTATTCATTCATACGAACGGTCTAATTCAAGCATTATAAATTTTGCTGTATTTAAAAACTGTGAACAGAAATTAATAAAAAAATGGATGAAAAAATGTCTATAAATGTGAACGAGAGAAAACAAAGTGATTTAAAAGTTGACATCCAAACTAAACGAGAAGTATAAAATGTTCCAACTAATAAATGGAGATTAGTATTTTATTCATCGAGATAAATGTAAATTTCAAATATTCTGAAGAATCACTGTAGGTTCAAAAAACCAATTATTTCAAATTATCAAACTTTGGTTCCGTTCATTTTTCCCATTTTAATAACAATTTTGAATATTAATGTTAGATGCAGCAAAATTTATAGTACTCAAATTCCACCTGACAAATTGATTTTAAAATATTAATATATACCGATAGAAAAGAATTAAATAAAGATTTCATTGTAAAAAAAGCTTATCCGAATTACTTGTTTAATTGTAAAAAAAATACTTTTTCTGGACACGTATAAGAATATAAATTAAGCTCTTGTCGGTCACTTTTATGAGTAAGTCGTGGTAGTTATTTCGTAGATTATTGTACCGGAACAGAGCAGCTATTCAAACTCTACGTGCACTTTCTTCTATGAGTAATGTCGCCCCTAAATCACACCCGACTCAATCTTGAATTTTATATAGACATTTGACAATATGAAATCCCAATAACATCCAATTAAATGGATATATCGTGTTTCCTTTTATTCGCGTTTCATTGTTTGATTTCACTCTAGACTTGTTTGCAGGAGTTGAGCGGCATTGGATTTGTACTTTCTCAATTTCTAACAAAATCTCCAATAAGTTCTTTTGACGATTACGATGATTGGCTATAGCGGCCATATAGTTATCATCTTTCAAACGACGAAAGAAAATTCTATAACCACCTTCAAAAGAAAATTCAATTATTGTTATTACATTTCTGATTTGAACAAATCTCTTCCAACAAAACCAATAATAAAAAGGAAATGAAAATGTCGTTTGATTATCAGGTTATTAATATGTAATATAAAATGTTCTTTTAAAATTTTCATATCTGAAATTTCATCTCTATCCTGACTAGATACAAACCGATGGTTATAATGTTCACACGGGATGGAAAACATCCAAGTTATTTCTACACATAAAATAACCGTGGGTCTGCATTTTCTGAAAGGCAGCGGTAGCCTAGCTATTTCGTTTAGCAACGTGTGTTCGCGGATGTACATTTCATTACTAGTTTGCGAGCCGCGGGGAATTGGCAGTATGCTGTATATACGTTATTGGATCAGTTTGAATAATTGTTCTAAAGCTAACTTGTAGACAATAGTCGAGCCGAATCACACTAAATTTATATATGTGCCACTGTACCCCTTCTACAACAAACGATGTTTCATAGATTACATTTTCGGTCATAGATATTTAGACTGCGTTCCAATAATCGATCACATTACACGTTAAAACACCCTGGACAGAAAAATATATGCATTGTTGAGACCGATAACATCAATGCCTTTGTGTATCGATGCCCATAATAATATTTTCTTAGTTAATACCAACTATTATAACTTCGTATTTTTGGTATTATCCATCAAATATTATTGCAACGAAATAACCAAATATTTCTTTATTCGCAAAAGTTTTTAATATCAACTATACCGGTGAAAACAATACCAAAGCCAGTTCCTTCGCCACAATATATCTAGCTTGTATGTAACATGATAAAGTGTTGCAATTCGAGTACATATCTACTTGCACGAGTGTACTCAAACTCTGCGGCGCTACCGATAATAAAAAGTTATATTTGTCGAGATTTTGATGTACGGTTGTTGTTGCAAAATGGGATCAAAAAAACTTACGGTAACACCCCTTCCACGTCGAAATAGTGGAAATGTAGGTGAACGCGTTCATTTAGCTGGCCGTTGAAAAAATAGTGGCACTCGGTGTTTCGCGGATATAAACCAGGGTAGTTCGGCGAGGCGAATGTTCCGTTCTTCGTTTCATTGCTGTTAAAAGCAAAAGCACAGGGGAACTTCGATTCCTGTCGACCCGACGTTATACCGAAATCTGAAACACAATAAAGTTTATTTGTTACTCCGACATGATCGAACATCTTCTCTTATTCGCTCGCATAAATTCTATTCCTTGGAATACATTTTCTCCTTTCATTTCAGTGAATTTCAGTTTGAAGTTTGATATCAACTTTGTAATTTGAGACAGAATTTTTTTTTTGTAATTTTCGTGTGTGTGTGTTCAAATTGTGATACACAAAAGGACGTACGATTCATCAAGTACAAAGAAGGCGAATAATTCACAAACGAAGCAGAGCTACTTGGGATGTTTTATTGCATTGCGTCGGCGTAATTAGAAACTGAATGATGTTATAAAATGTGAAGTGACGGAAGGAAGGAAAGCAGAGGGTTGAGAACTAGTTTGAAACAATGGTAGACGTTCTCCTTGTCAGTTCCGTTTCACTTCCTGCTATTACGATTATGGTGATTCTCGGTCAAATGGTGGAATTTCATGAGCAAAGGAATATGAGACACGGCGCACTACAGTACCATTTCCATTGCTTCAGCAACACCACTTGGTATTACTATGTCACTTACAATTACAACTTGTCGTAACGAGTTGTTTGCAAACATTTTAGAATTTCGACGAGCCAATAAAGTTCGCAGTCCACTTTTACACGTGACATCTAAACCTGTTAACCAAATTAAGTTTTGGAGATGCATGAACAGCGATAAATCTCACGATAGATTACTTCGTGGATCGAGATAAACCTGCTGTGGTTTCAACAGCAATTTAAATTAAATAATAATTTTATTTCGCTCGCATGATTCACTGAAAAATCGCATTTTAGTTCTTTGACCATTATTCGCGAGAGCACATTGAAAATGGAGAAAATAGACGATGAACGAAACGAAAATACGAGTTTTATTACAAAAATCGTTAACTCAATTAGCGAATGGACAGTTTATCATTTCGCACTTTGGATCGAATATTCATGTTGTATATTCACTCGTCAATTGATTTGCGCTGATTAAAACGAGCTTTCTTCATCAAATGCTATGTAATTGATATTTTGCAAGAGTATCACGTGCAGGTGCTATCAAAATAAATGAAATTTAAATGGGCGCGCGAAGTCAAGCTCGTTTAAAATCATGAATCTGCATTTGCGGTAATGATTTTTCAATTTGATCGTTATTCTAATTACAAACGTGCGTTTCTGTTTTCGTGTACAAATTGATGTTCGTTAAGATGGTTGTTAAAATTCGTATTATACGAAAAAAACAATTCAACGAATAACGATGAACGAAATACCATCGCTGATTTTACTCGTTAGACCATTACAATTTAATTGGCTATCAAATATCGTTCTCGAGCTGTTTAAATGTTATAATGATGGAACCATTTAATGGAATCTAGATAAGGGGCGACGAGATTTATTTACCCTTGCGTTAACAAAGCACTGATTTGTTACACTGTTGTATTTCAGCGTGTAACGAAACGGTAAACGAACAATTTTATAATTACGAATCTATACTCCGCTCGGCCGTAAAATTATCAACAATTTTGCAAAATCAGTTCATCGTTGTCGTGCTGATTTGGATTTCCAGAGATTTCCAGATTCATATACTAATGCTTAAAATTATCCGAACATTTTACTGTTGTAGCAAATAAAGAGAACAGAATATTGTACTTCATACGAACCAATTAATAACCAGAGTTATTCACTGTAATTTTTAATTTCAATTCTAAATTACTTGAGTGCACATTTTGGCCGTCGAATGTTAATTTCGGTTTTGTAAAAAATTTTTGTTGCCAAACGTCTAAAGTAGAACTTTAAATAGTGTATAGCCCTTGATTGCGAAAAGTTTTCTTCTGTGAGGTGCGCGTTCTATTTGCCAATCGTGTTAATCAGTTGTTTTAGCAATAAAACTTGGCTCTTCTGTTTGATTCGAAGCAGTTTCGTGATTTCGATGAATGAGTTATAATGATTTCTGCTCGAAATTTCGATGCACCGAACATGCGCATCAGAATTTAAGTGTATCCGATGGTAATCAAATAACGACGGAATTACGCTAACGTTTTGGAAGCTCCGTCCAAACTCGAATTCCGAATTAACATTTCACTGACCATCAAAAGCTACCGCTCAACAATTGTACTCAGCCTCGATTCGTTTGAACCAATGAAAAGTTTTCAGAATTCATTTATTCCTTTCCAAGTTTTCTTTTTTTTCGCTACTTGAGCTGCATATTTGATGTTCACGCTTTTTTCACCGCCGTCTTCTCCTCAATCTTCGCTGCTCTCGTTCTAACCATTTCGCAATCTTATCATATCTTACATTTCCATGTACAGTTCTTTAATGCCCTACCGTCATGCACCGCAACTTTCGTGAGTTTATCAATCGATTACCGAACATAAAAGCGTCACCGTTTTTCGATAAACAAGAAAAATATTGGAACTGAATTCATGAAAACATTACGTTTGTTTAAAATAACGAGCAACAATGGTTTCTTTTAGTCAATTTGCATCCACGATCCATTCGAATAAACAAACAAAAGAAAATGCATCGTCACAATCACACTTTCATTACTCGTCCATTATTTTCACAAAACGTGTTAACGACTTTTTGGAATTAAGTAGTTTGTGTTTTATCTGCTTTTCACCAAACTTATATGATCCATCAATAAAAATTATGACACACCTATAAAAAAACAGCGAACTGAACGTGAAATTCGAAAGCGATGTACAGATCGCATCGTCGTAATAAAATTTGCGCGCAGAAAGGAGAGGAGACAAAAAACGAGAACGTTAATGAAAAGATGAAGAATAAAAAGATGAAGAATAAAGTTACGTGTCAAAGTGTAAAGTGACGGCGTTACTTTGTGATGCAGTGATTAAGGGCAATATTTCGGTGGACCTTGGGAGTCGAGTTTTTTTCATATAGCTTGGCAGCTACTCCCGACAAGAGAGCTAAGTAATTGAACGAAGAAGTCAACGGTGTGCACATTTCATGGCGTACACATGGCGAATCCGTAAAATTGATAAAGTTTCGCGAGAACTTTTATAATACCCGGCCCCGAAGAATTTTCAAGTATATACGAGCTGGCAATTTATGTTTCTCGTAGCGTCGTCTTTAGGGCTTTCGCGAGCCGTTTTCCAACGTTGGCTTAGCCGCGCCGATTATTATGTTTATCGCGTTTGTACACAGCACCGCTCTCGTGCTCATTAACACGCCGCGAGAAATTTCGCCTCGACGCGAAAACTGCTCGATCACCGCGTCCTCGCTGACATTCTTCCCTCGGTGCGCTCGTTTTTTTGCTCAACAGCCCTGCTATCGAACGGTATCCATGAAAGACACTCGGGTAGGTTTTTAGTGTTATTGAAAATATAAACTCCAGCGAGACAGTTTTATGAACCCATTGCACGAGCTGCAATTAGTTTATTGACGTCTTTGCAAATAATGTTACTGTTATTGTGATAGCTGTCTTTCTGGTGGCATCTGGCTGGGGCCGATATCCAAAACAAATGGGCTCAAATTTTTGGAAACTTTTATATTTACCGGCGTTTTTATGCAGAACTCTGTTTGGCTTTTCTTCGCCACGACTGTCAACCTTTTTTTTTTAGTTTCGTCCGACCATAAATCAGTACTTGCGAGCAGCTTTTTTCACCCATCGCTTGTTTACGTTCATTTTACAATTTTAATTCGTCAGTTTGTCCAGAGAAGCGTTTTATGACCGGAATAATATTCCCGGTTTTACTTGCCAAAAGAAAACAAAAAACGAAAAAGGGTTGCTTGTTTTGCAAAATTTTGCTCTATAGTTTTTGATTGATGGACCAAGTTTAAAATCATTCTGAAATCAGATCGCCTCATTGGGTCGAGATTTTATCCAAAGCAAAACTTGGACGGAAGAGAGGGTAGTGCGCTATCAAAATAGCCTCAACAAACTCGGGGTGTAGTACCGTGAATTAGCGTCTAATCCCTAATGGAAAGTGGAAAGCTTACAAGCAACAAAATGCTTGAGTGAAACGGAGCAACGCCCAGTGGGACGTTAAAGTGTTGGTGGCCATTTTGATTTGAAGCGTAAAAGTGTCATCGAACGTCGTCTCACATTAGAGCGAGTCTGTTTTCGATGAGCCGATACGGAGGGATCTGACAGGCATGTCAGACTTTTTGCCGGCAAAAAAATCGGTCCGGGACAAAAGTCGGATGTCGTTTGGCTGGAGCGTCGAAGCGTGAGATCGATCTGTGTTTGGCCATTGAGGGGACTTTAGTCGGCAATAACGCCCGAAGATGAGGGCGACACGAATAATAGTGCTCGACCTAACGTGAGACTCGGCTCTATAGCGCAGACAAAACGTTGTAATCTCGCTCGCGACTGAGGTGCAGTCGCTAAGACGGAGCACCGCACTTTATTAGGGATCAGCCCGAGAGATGCCTGAAGCCTGGGCTCCCGATTGCTTGGATGCAAGACCGGACCTTTGTCTCACAGAATGGCGCACTTGAATTTCGTAAGGAGTTTAGATGCTTGCGCCAGATAAGCGAACGGAATAAGCAGCAAGGTTATGATAAGAGCCGGCCCTCGCGTTACACTGATTGGATTTAGTTTGCAACTCGCTTTTTGATTTAGGCACCTTGCGTCGTACATTCAAATACTAAATCGAATTTAAGATTAAGGAATATCTTCATCAGATTGAAAGCATTTTTTTTGTCCCTTGGTAGTTTCATCTGTGTCCGAGGAGGAAGAAAACCAGAACCTCGATGAACAACGAGAAGAAAAAACAAGTGAAAAGTTGAGCGAAAAAGAGTTGTAAGCTAAAGAGCAGATACACAAAAGTACGTACATGCTTAACCTTTTTTATCTTGCGAGGAAAAATAAGCATCCTAGAACTAATTAAATGGGTTTGAATTAGAAATTGCAGAGCTAAATCAAGCAAACATTTTTTTACGTATTTTGAAGTTTTCGTTGCAATTACAAGTAATTTCAACTTGTTTTAGATCAGAATTCAAACGAATTTGAAAAAATGTTAAAATGTGAGGGAATGAAAAAATCGTTTAACTCTATTTGACTGACTATGTTTTAGTTATGATTGGATTTTTTTGTTTGTACGCAACGTCAAATGTCGTTTTGAAGCATTTGCAAGCGGCAGAAACTAATTCACGTTTCATTTAGTGTTATTGGGCATATGAAAGTGAAATTGAACGTGGAATATCTACATGTGTGCCTAAAGTGTACAGGTACAGAGAAAGCATGATGAACGACTTTTGCGAAAGATGTATTGCTGTCATAAATGGAAAGCACGATCGAAATTGGAATTTTGACACAGTGCAGCAGGCACGTTGTTAGCATTGAGTTGAGCTGGCCAGAACGTGGGATCGTATATTACTGTTTGATCTTGACTCAAACACGTATCTATAACTTATTCTCAATGATGCGCGTCATTTATCTTCAATGCGTCGCGCCAAATTGATTTTCACTCTCGGGCTAATACACGAACTTTTCGCGTGTAACCATTTATACAAATATTCCGCATCCGAACGTACAGTCCGGGTTCGACGAGCTAGTGAGTTTACAATTTTTCACAATAAATCATCATTTCTAGATAGCATCGTAATCATACATTTTTTCCCGCGAATATAAATCTGTTCGGTTTTAATCAAGTTTTTTTTTGTGTGAATTCTATGCATATTTGTCGAGCTGACAAGTTTACTTTATGCATGCTGCTGAATATCAACAGTTAAAACAAATTCGTTCGAATTTCAATTTTAGATTACAGTTTTTTCTTGGAATCTGTTTTATAGATTGATGAAATTTCAAATTTTAAATTTAAAATGTTAGTGTTTGACTTGAGCCCCTATGAAAGTTGCCAAAAAAAAAACAATTTTTTTCATCATTTAGTGTTTTTTATTTGTTCATTTTAAATAGTCAGAAGGTGCGTTGGATGAAATTAAAAATTCAAACTTGCACGCACTTGAAAAACGCTTTGTGCAGCAGACAAGGGAATGAATGTTTAAAAGCTCTTTTGCTTTTGAATTGAGTCTCGCATATTTGAAAGAAAAATGCATTCAACGTCATTAAAAAAATTATTTATAAAATTTGTTTCATAAGCTGAAGAGAAGAAAATAAAATACAAAGTACTTACTTTCTGTGAAGGAATAAGTTGCTTTAAAGCCTTTAGAATGTCGGGATGCAACTAATCCTTGAAATTCCAACAGCAATCTTGGACCGTTGCTCATTAAGGGTCGCGGCCTCGTCGTGCCGCAAAAGGAGTCAATTTTTTCCGTTTTACCATCTATAGGGACATATGCAACTAACGAATCTACACCCTGACACCTGAAACAAAAAATGCCAACGTGTATTTTTGTTTATTATTTCATCAAAGTAAACGAATTATAATCAGAAATACTCGAAAATTTGTTAAACTAATTTTATAGTCGGTTGTTTATGGTTAAGCAGGTCAATAAAGTAAATGATTCGTTTTTCGTAAGGTGTAATTTGAGAACTAAATGCAACGTACATTAAATCAAATCTTAGTCTCAGTGAAAATAAACAGCGAATAATCTGCGCAAGTATGAATAACATTATGAGCCAACTTTGTTCTCTATAATTACAGCCTTGTTGTTAAATGGATTTGTAAATTAACGTTCATTCAATTAAAGTAAACAATGTAAGCATGGTATCAAATTTTTAGTGCTGCTTATAATCACAAATTTTGTTTATAAAACTATCAGTTATTGTTAACAATGAAAGTCTACAGTTTCGCTTTGTGGGGAAAAAATAATCTAATAAATCTAATTTAAACGAATACGTTCATGAATAACTAGTCAATCCAGCTGATTGTGCATCGGTGCTTTATAAAGTCAGCGAAGCCCAGTGATTCATTCGACGAACAGTCGACGCGCTTCGAATTGTAAAATTTTATATTCATTGACTTTTCCGTTAAATTCGTCGTTTAATTCACGGTTGCCATTTATATATTGACGTTGACTTATGCTTTTTTTCGCGGATTAGCATTGCATTTTGCGCAAAATTCGTTTTCGAAAAACAACTCACTCTTTTGAAATGGGCGTTTTCGCGAAATCCATAAATGCCAGTGCGTTCGTGCACTCATCAATTTCGTTTAATAATCATCGAAATTTTTCACATTATCCTCGATCGCATATTCCAAGCCGACACTCGCCAACATACGTTGAATCAATTTAAATCCACCGACGCTCATATGTGCGATTACCCATTCAAATTGACCTGTTCATTTGGGCTAAAATGTACTATTCAATCCCATCTAGATTTGTTGTCAGTCAGATTCAATGGTATTCACAAAAATATTCATAACAATTTTCGGCTATTGAACGGCAAACACATTAGAGAAATGGAATTTGATACGAAGGAATGGGTTGCCATTCATCTTGTAGGAATGTTCAAGATAACCAAAATCAAACGGCCCACCTTTCAGGATTTCAGTTTTCGTACGTTCGCAGGAATGATATATGATGGCGCACCACATACTGCGGTCAAAAGTAATCCGGCCTCGTCACCACAGTAGTATGAAAACAAGGCTCATGGCGCTAACAGGTAGTGAATGGTTAATCTCGCTGAACCATATTTCTCTCATCGGAATTCTATTCAATTTTAATTGAGATCTTGTATTAATTCGAGACCTTTGAGAGCGTGTAAAATCACTCGTCAAGTTGTAAAAACCTTGCACAGGATTATGAAAGCTTCACTTAAATTTTCTTGGAAACAAAAATATGCTTACGTTTCTGATGATATAATTTCTACGGAAACCGGTTCAACCAATTGAATGGAAACGTTACAATGACAACGTTATGGACACCGGTCAACAATTTTGGTTGTAATTTTGTTCGCATGCAAATTATACAGGAATTATACATACGAAATTGTTCGCATTTCGCTTTTGTGTTCTGCTTTGATGATGCACAACCACATTTTTGGTATTAAATCAACAATGGTCTTTACTTTACGATAGCTAAATACCGTACCATTGTAAGTTCATTGAGGTCCAAAAGCATATTGTTGGTTCTGTATTCAACCGGCCACTAAACGTAGCGTTCCAAGCAGACCACTCAGATGATTGGAATGAAATTGGCCAAGAGCGAATCAAATGTCTGATGAAAGATGCGCTTTGCATCGAGAGCTTCGTGTTACAAAACCCGCCCGCCTGTCTGTTATTATCGCTAGTAGCTTAAAATAAGCCGATTGTTCGTTGACTGACAATCTCGGTACTTCATCATTATCTGATACTTTAAATCGTTTTAAATCTTTTGATACGTCAATTGATTACATAAAAAGATAGATGTGATTTCTAATTTTATTGCGCCCATTTTTTTTTTCATTTTGCAATTGCCATTCTTATTACACGTTACAAAAACTGTTTCAAAAATAAAAAAATTATTTGTATAGTTTCTTTAAAAATTGGACTTCAACCTAAGAGACCTTGGTTCAAATCCTATAAATTCAACTACAGTTTTATCAGTAATATATTAACTCAAGATATTATAATTAAAATGCGATAGTTTTAAAGTGACTGAAAAAAATTCTTTGATGTGACTGTAGGTATTTGTTGTCTAAATTTTACTTAAGTAGTTTTACTTGGGTATTTTTGGCAAGGATGGTCTTCCAAGGGAGTGTTGATAAAATATAGAGTATCTTGAAAATCATAAAGAAAAAGGTGAATATAAATGGATAAGAATTTTTTAGACTTACTCTTTCGCGTCGTCTCCGGAGTGATGGAGTTCAAAGTCTAGAAAGATGATTTGAATTCTCTCCTTTCCTCTACCTTGGAAGTCGTATCTACAATGAGTCCTCGGCGGATAAGTTCCTGGATATCCAGGTGACATTATAATGCCCGCCTTGGTTGTGTCACTATTAAACACCATGTCGCACGACGAAGCTGCAACAAAAACCAAAATTGACTTTTTAAATTAAATGTTTCAGTTGAATTTTTCAAGCTGAAAACCTACAGCCCATGTTTCGGATTGGGTTAAATTTTGATCAACCCTCAGAGACAAGTCCATAAAGTGTAGCTTAAAATGTTTATCTTGTGGAAATATTCATCGGTTCTTAAAATACGTACGTTTTGCTTGGTAGGAAAAGAAGTCGAACGAAAAAAGTAATCCAGGATTTACGGAACTTGTCTTATTAAATTTTCGATGCGAACCAAATGAAATCCGATTTAGGAGTTGTTGATTTTGAAAAAACATGGCCCCGGCTTAGCCGAATTTTCGGCGCGACATTTTTCTTCGGCTGCGTCATAATTTAGGAAACTGGGGCAAGGATGTGACAAGGATTTAACGTGAAAAAGGGTGCCGGCATTGTACCGACAGCATAGTCGAAAGTTATGAATATTGCATGAGTGTTTGGATGCCACCGCGCGGCTGCACTGTCTTCTTATTTGGAATTCCTCGTTGTCACCGGGCATATTGAGAGTATTGTTTGTACGTTCGCCTCCGAGCTTTGCAACTTTAACAGAGCCGTTGGGCGTTTATTCTTAACGGTTTACTGTTTTTGTTAACAAATGTTCGTAGTCGCCCGTGGCCATAGGCGCACACAAATAACCACATCATACACACGTACTCCGCCTGCGACAATATTTACGGCTTTTGTCGCTGATTTGTTAGCTGCTTATTCGACCGCGGTTTCCCTCTCAAGCGTATATTCACTCGTTACGTATTAATTTATACCGTACTTTATATGCGTCACAGTGTTTTTCTCTCGTCCTCGCTATTGATATCTGATTCTCAAATTAAATCAACGATTGTGTACAGTTAAAAAACCTTTCTCTCGTCCAACTAAAAAAAAAACCCCCCAACAGACTAATTTTACTTTCATAAACCTTTTTCGAAATATTGTATCAAATTACGATCGGTTATCGTGTATTCCAAAATTTTCGAATTTTCGAACACCAAAAATATTGTATTCGATGATAAAGTGTAAAGTGGTAGTAAAAGATATATGTACGCGTGTCTCATTTTCATACTTTTGTGTAAAATGTAAAGCATCGTAATTACATTTGATTAAATTAATGCTGAAATGCGTTAATAGGCGGATCCGAGGTAGAAAAAATTAGGAAAAATGGAAAAACCCGATGGCCAAGTCTCACACACGCGCCGTCTTTGTACATTTTTTGCTTCGTAGACGAAAAATTTTTGTATGGCCGTTGCAATTTCATGTTAATTAACTTCCGTTCCATCGTTACTTTTCTTTCGTTTCGTTTTAAAAAACCTGTACCTCAATTCAATATTATTATTTGAGAATATAATTTTTTGAATTCATTTCTGAATTTTTTAGAATTTATTTACTTCATAAGAATGGATTTGTATCAAATTTTGTTCAAAATTTTCTCATTCGATTTTCTGTTGAATGTAAAACTGATTGAAAGAAATCAAAGAGCAGAAGAAAAATATTGAAATGTAACGTATGGATATTGCGATTACGTTTGTCGTAGACAGATGGAGGAAGCGACCTTGGAGGTGGATTATTTTGAGATTATCAAAAGAAAGGCCATGGATCCGTATTATTCGCAAGCGTTAGACGTGGCCGTAACTTATTATCGGCCATATCTTTGAATCCGGCGTTATGCAGTAAGCGCTAAATGGCACTCAATTCGATGATAAATGAGCCCATTCGACGAAGTAAATCACCAAGCCACTCAGCTCCGTAATCTCGTAACCACGCGCAAATTACCGTACGCATTATTTGATCGCACATTACCGTACTTTCATCGACTAATTTTCGCATCACTTCATACTTTGTGCTGAAGAATTGGCAAATTATTAGTACCGGTTTCAAGCGTGACCGTTATAGTTAGAGGAAAAGGCCGAAGAAAAAAAAACGTTGATTTTGCATTTTTATTATACGCTGGATTTAACACTTTATCGTGTCTCTCATCGTTCGAGTAAGATTTCCGAACTAATCTAAAACTTCGCACGATGAATTTCATGGGAGAACACAACTATGCGAAATGTTACGGTCGTGCTTACTCCGGTAATACCTTCGGAACAGCTTTTGATGCATGAGAATTTTAGCGCCGCCGTTTATATCAGGTTTAGGTTCAAATGTTGAAATTAAGCCTTGAGTTGTTAGCCCAATCTCGGTACATTTTCAATGAACACTTCTGATTAATTGTTCATTTTTAATCCGGTCTTTTAAATTTTCATTATTGATTGACTCTTCACTATTAGAGAATTGAATTAATACACTCAGCCCGGAGCCGTTGTTTAATATCAAGAATTTAATCGAATTAAGCTCAATGTTCTGAGAAATGAAACTGAATTCAATTAGTACCATTTTATAAGCAACGACATAATACACGGTTTCAGCAGTTTTCCATTAGACGAGCCATTAAGGCAAGATGATAAATCTGGAATTTTTAATTAAATTTTTTTTTCAAACTCTTTCTGATGCTTATTGAATATGAATAATGACCAAACCCTCTTCCGAGACAACATAAATGGATTTCTAAACCTGCATGCTTTAGTTAAAATAACTAAATTTTAGGCGGTTAATAGTTAGCAGACGGTGAATAATACCTGAAATGAAGTTGTAACGTGGGGTATTTCTATGGGTTCAATATATGACACTAATTGAATTAGTTTAGTTTAGCAAAATCTATTTGCTCAGTTCATCGATGGCAAGTAAACTGCAGAGGAAATTTGTGTGAACAATGTGAGCACGCCGCCACTATAATGCTAATACTCGACACTTTGCATCGCGACAATAAATTCTGCCATTACCATTTAAATGTTTCGCCATTCGAAACAAAAACAGCGGAAAACAGTCGGTAAAATCGATTGATAATTTCAAGTTGAATTGGTACCATCATTCTTCACATCCAATTGAAAATCAACGCTGCAAAAAATACCACCCTCTTTTTTTTTACAAACAATCGAATGTCCTCAAAACTTTCGGATCGCAAGTCGCGAATTGACATTTAATCGTTTTTTAGTCCGGATTGAATGTTGGAGTGCGCCGTTCATCTTGAACGTAGGTTGGGCCGGATATTTTTGCAATTGATGCAATTAAGGGCGCTCGGCAAGTTGAGCGTCTGATTTGGAGCGACGATCTGCGATGCATTATATTGTTACCTAATTTGATGTCGACTGCGCGAACAAAGTTGTGCGCAGTGTTGTTGTAATGGATTGTTATTCTGTTCTGTTAGTTTCGTGAGTATCGCCCCCGTCTTGCTTGCACGAGCACAGCCCTCTCGGAGCAGCCTCGCGATAATTAATTTTAAGCTTTTCCTTATAAGCAGATCTCGTGTAGTCAGTAATGCATACTTTGCAATTTCGAGAGTTTATTACACACAGAGAGATTTCGTTTTAACGCTGCGCGCACTGTGTGGCGAGCTTCCGCGGTGTCTCTTGCGTATACATATTGCGGTTTGTTCGCGCTTTTCCCGGCCCCTCGACAAAAACCTCGTGCATCATCAAGGGAAAGAATTTTCGCGTTTGCGTTCGTGCACGCTCTGACCTCGATCGACCTCATACCGGTATCAATAATTACACGCACCAAAGACTTTGTGCCAATTGTTTTTGGTATTCGCTGCGAATTGTTCCGAGTAATTTTGCTCTTTCACGTGGCCAATTACAATGGCCCGGTGTGACAAATGCGCTGAATTTTACATAAATTCGCCCGGACATCGTGTTGCAATTCTCGACTTTTGTTCCCGCTTGTTTCGGCGCGTACTAGTTCAAAGATAATAGGATATCTGATAATAAATACAGATAACGTTTATTTTTATTCCTTCCAAACGCTACCGCGGCGCAACTTTGTCCGTACAATGAGTTTTTTTTTTAACGAAAACCAATTTTTGTCGTTAAATTTTTTCTCGTTAGACCTTGAATGTGGAAATACAATTTTTTTAACTACCTTCATTTTTCATTGATTAAAAAGTTGGAGAGTGGGTAGATATAGATATAGTTGAATCCACTGTATACAAAGCGTGGAAACCGAGAGGGAGAGAAAAAAAATTGAAAGAAGAATTTCATTTTTTCTCCACTAATTGAATAAAAGTGAAAACTAGCGTCGCCGTTTCATCGCGTTGTTCAGGAAAATGAATTTTTTTCCTCGCCATATGTTTCCGGATTCCGTTGGGCGTTCATAAGCGCGGTCGCATTCGACTGTGGACAGAAAGGAGCGCCGCTCGACACAGGCGAACGTTTTAATTTACATTCATGAGACGTCGCTGTGAATTCCTGGCGAAACAAAGCATCTCGAGTGCGACGGCGAGTCATAACTCCGCTTGTGCGTAGAAGAAAATCGCTCGATTCTCGATCGATTCGCGCCAACTTTCAAGTGGGAAATAGTCCATGCTTATTGCGACGCGCCATTGATGGTTTTTAACCATCCACAATGCCAGAATGATAATTGACTCAATTATCAGTTGTATTTTTTCATGACAATTAATAATCTTTGTGTTCTTGTATCATCTTCAATAAAACTGGTTATTGGCGATTTGATTAAAAAAATTAATTTTCAATTCATTGATTCAATTTTGTTGTTGCAAGTTTATATTGGCGTTTATAAACAATTTATGGTTTTCGGTATAAATCAATATAATGTGAAAACCGATAATGAAATTAATTTTGTAAAAAGAACTTAAAAAATGTAAAAAATGTGTCGTAGTAAAATGTGAGAACAATTTGAAAATGTAAATATAATCACCTGTAGGCACAAGACTAAGACCTAATCAAACTGTATGGAGCGTCGTGTTCTACTGAGTAGCGGTGATTGAAGAGTGAAATTTCGTATTAAAATTTGATTCTGTGTATCGTGGAATTGGCGCTAGTTACTCGGATAGAATTAAATTTTCATTTTTCATTACTAAGGTACACTTTGAAAATTATATTGCTTTGAGATGAGAGACGCTTATAGTTTGTAAATATAAATATTTGAGATGAGACATCATGCTTGAATTTCCCCACATGCACGGAGATGCAAATGGAGTTTACAGACGGAAAAAGTAAACAAAAAAGTACGCGAAAAATCGTTTGGATCAACAAAGTTTTTTCCCGGACGAAACGAGAATAATGTTTGAGATACGGTATCAGCGTTATGATTAAATACAAATTAGCACAGCGCAGTACAAATGAACGAAAGTAATATATATGGCGCGACACCAGAGCCAGCGGACGCGCTTTTTAGTCCCGTCCAATGTCGGGTTCGTTGGCAAACTATTGTACAAGCTTCGAGAGCTCGAGCAAAAAAGCACGTTACACCCTAAACTAGCCGAGCAACCGACAATTGCGGATTTCCTAATTAAGCGGTGCACTTGCTTTGAGCAACACTGAAATGATTAATAAATAATAATTAAACGTCAAACTTTGCCAAGATTAATTCGACCCGCGTCTTAGCATCATCGCGTATCCAGATGAATATTTGAATTCAAGGATTAATACTGCAACTGTGTATTTGAACCGGGATAACCTGGCTTCGTGATATCGCGTAAGTAAGTTTCATATATCATTCATACAATACTCCCGCTGAGTTAGACTCAACTATTTACATCGCGGTTTTCTGTCAAACTAATCAAAAATCACAAAACAATATTCCGAAATTGCGGAAAAATGGCGGAAACATTTTTCACAACATCAACAACTTTTGCACAACTTTGTGAATTTATGGCTCTGCGACTGAGATGCATCACTTGAGCTGATATATTTTGTGGCGTAAAAATGAGAAACATTTGCATTTTAAATGATCGAATAATAGAGTCAGGTCGTCTTGGGTGTAACAGAGCTCATCACATTTCAAATAATAAAGCGCGGTCTGATGAAACACACGAGTCAGAAAATGTTTCACTCCATAAAGAAAATCCAAGTGATAATTCACATAAGAATGATGTACATTTACATTAAACAGGATTACCGTTAATGAACAAACAAAAACGAAAACTTCCACGTCATTTTTGCATATTCCATTCGGTGTTATTCGAAATTCAGTCAGGCGTACAAGTACGTTGAAATATAGTTTTGCATATTTGACAAAAGCACGCAATATGTACGGAATTGCATTTAGTTTTTGTTGTTGCGCGAATAAACATCGCTATTGTTTGTAGATTGAAAGAACATTTTTGAGGTGCATAGAGTTGTTTCCTTCCTGAGCGTTAAGATTGCAAGGATATTCGCGGCAACGCGATGCGTAATAGGTACCCAACTCCGGAGACGGATGCGGGGAACGCCTCGCTGAGGAAACGAAGAGCGACATTACGAGTGAGAGGAAGCAAAGAAGGGAAGGAGTCTTACTTAACACGAATGCAAAATGGAATGGTAACTAATTCATACTACGCCGTCTGATTTATCGGCTTCCGGATTTTCATTCCGCCGAAACCTTTGTCGCCGCTCCAAAGTATCGAGCGAAAACTATGTTTTACGAGCTTCGTCGCAACGGATTTGTCCCGCGATACGTTTTGTGAGGTGTATTGCGACTCGTTCCAGGTCATCTTCGTTCGCTTTTTTTTTCGATATCGTATCCACTTTGCTATTATCATTACAACTGATCTATGTTACTTTTTGTTACAAAAGTTTATACAGTTTTTGGAATTGTTATTCTTCTCCGGTGGATTGCAAAATTGAAATTTAATTATGAATTCCAATAACAAAGACTATATCCAACTCGGTCACAGACGGTCTTGAACGCGGCCACAAAAACATGGCAAATTAAAAGATTTCTTTTACGATGCAAAACGCGAAGGATCGTAATATTCAAGCTCTTTCATTAAACTTGTGGCGCAATTTTATCACAGTCTAATAACGTTCCTGCAATCGAAACTTGCGTTAGGTGTTGCTCAATCGCTGCTTGATGCAAACGTTATGTTTGCGTTTTTGTATGCCATTTTAAATTTGTTTCGTTTACAAAAAAAGTATTAATTAATTAGTCAGGCACCGATATTTGCATGAACTTTTTTTTGTTTCGGTATGCTTTTGCAAGTAACCTAATTTCGCGATAATCGAACTGCTGCTAATGACGTCTGTATTGATAAGCCCGTGAGTAACTTTTATTACCATAATATCGATCGGTTTTTTTAGGAATTAATGTATAACGCTCAAAGTCAGATGATTCGAACTTTTCGATCCTTTGTATCATTCCTTTTATTTATATTTGAAAATAAAATTTGCTCAACATTGCTGACAAGCTACTTCATAATTAATTAACACACGTCGATGCCATTGAATGTTCAAATAGTGATGGCACATTTCGACGATTCGATATAAGCTGTCGTTACGAATTGTAAAACTGACCATTAATTTGTTCAAAAAAATTATAACATTTTAGAAACTCCCATCAATTTAACTTAAATTTTATCGAAATAATTTTTCTTTTATACAATCAGGATAATTGACGTTTTAACAAACTATTTTTCTTGACGGGTTAATGACAGTTCGGTTAGTCTTTGTACAGGCGTGTCAATTTTGGTTTCCACTTTTTTCTGCGAATCACTTTTCGTTCTTTTGATTTGAGTGCAATATGCATGACGGTGCGAAACTCTGAACAAATTGACGAACTACGAAATGTTACGAATATTTTTTTTTGATTTTATTTGCGAGCCATGGAAAAGGAGAGAAATGAAAGAGGGTGTTTTGAAATCGTTTTTGACTGTTTCGTATGGAAAAGTTGTGTAAAAATTTTGCAAACATGTGAATATGAGATTTGAAGAAGGATAAATAGATTAGAAAATAAACAGAGCATCACTGAGAACGTTCGTAGAATTTGTTCAAAATCCAAGCTCAATCAATTGGCGTTTCTATTTGATGAAATCATTGTTTCCGTTGAATTCTCTATTTTAATTAAGTCACTTTCTACGCTTTGTATTTTTTCAAAAATCAAACAATAAAAAATCCCAGTTCCGAGAATGAAATACAATTTCCTTTCAACAATAAAATCGAGTATTGTTCTTCTAAGGCTTACAGAATAATGACCTCTCGAAACGTATATCCGTCTTCAAGAGAGTGTTATTTCTTGCATAGTACGACCAATACTTAGGCAAACGAATATCACCCTTTTTATAACCTTTTTTTTTCTCCCAAGCTCGAGTGGGTTCTTGGAAGCACAGGGATGCCATACACACTGCAGTATTGGAGTTCTCTCTGCAGTCCTCTTCTCGTGTACGGTTCGCAGTTACGTTGGCACAATTCTCGAGTATTATTTAATCCGCCGTAGCACACCGGCTATACGGAAAACTATTTCGAAAAAAAAACGACCTCGTCTATTGCCTTGGCTCATTGAAAAGCAGTTACAAAAAGGAAGCGAAAGGAAAAAAGCTCGGAACAAAAATAAGCTCACTCCAAAGCTAAATGAAGCTTCAGGCATAATGACCCGAGATGACAGCTTTTTTTTCCAACCACTTTTGTTTTATGTACATTTTATTTCATCGCGATGAATAAACAAAAGGGACAAGTTCACTTTAGAAACAAATCGTATCGTGTTCACGTGAAGAGTCATAAACAACGGTTGCAATCAAAAAGCTAATCCTACAGTCAACGATTGAATACACTTCATAACAAGTGTTTGTCGTTTATGGCACTCTACAATTGACGCCGTGCCGAGAGCTTTGATATCGCATTAAAATATGAGATACACTTAATTCAATACAGAGCGGTGCAAACTCGTTGTGCTTTTCTGTCACGTACGTGTCATGGTGATGTTTTGACAAACAGGTTTTTTTCCAAAAAGTTTGACTACATAATACATAACAGAATATACATAACAGCAGAATTATTTGAACATTGTTTGGAAGAAAAATGTCCAATTTCGTCAATGGAATTTGCTTCGAAGGATGTAGGTTGACTTTGGTTATGAATTAACATCTAGCTAGCCGAGTTATGTCACTGATTAAGTTATTGATTAAAATTGCGCCCGTAGGAAGGGTTAATATAAACATGCCCACAAATAGGGTATTTTCTAATATACTCTTGGGAGCTCGAGTTGTCAATTCGGGCAATTTAATTAGTCGCCGAGTTCATTGTTGAGATTCTCTCACATTTTGCGACTCCCCCTAATATCGCGCTTCAAGCTCAACTTAGAAGTTTGAAGAGATGATGCATGAATATTCAAGAAGTTTTCCAACTGAAAGTTGGCATCGCCAAGAAAACCCTGGCATGTATAACGGAAAGTGAGCACCATTTATACAGCCCCGCGGTGGTATGAGTGTGCAAACTTGAGAGATCGTCGTGTGAAAAAAGTTGTCCCTGGTTTGAATATAACACAGCCGACGGATCTGCCGATTATCCTTGATTTATTCGAGTGATCTTGAATTTATTGGCCTCTTCCATTGTCCATTTATTCGTTCTCAATAGTCTACTATAAACAATCCAAAAATAATACCAGCTTGATAATAATAGCTTGATAAAATATTAATTAAGAACATGAGCGAAAATGCCTGACTTATTGAAAGATAGATACACAACTTTGTTCGAGAATTTCACTGAAATTAGAGTTGTATAGCAGGCACGAGCCGAAGTTTTGATGTTTAAATCAAGATTTAATATACTTGATTCACTCAATGTTTACAAGAGATTGTTCATTAAGTTTGTGTGCGTTACATTCATCGGGTCAGGGATTTAAACAAGCTTCGGGGGTAACCAACAACAGGCATATTAAGTGTATATATCAACCGAAATTTGGATTCTCGGCAAGGCTTAGGGCTACGTTAACTTAGTCCGAGCTCAAAGGTCACAAACACTGCGAATTATAAGCGCACTAATAATTCGGTCGACGCAAAATGTTGGTTTAATTAAAGGAATAAAGATCGCGCTGGCAAATGAAAAGTTTTGATTTCAATTAGCAAGCCCCGAATTGGGCGAAACGAGTTAATTTGCAGCGCACCAAGTGGACTCGGCGCTGCGAACCAATTTATCTATATATTTATTGGCAGCCGTGGAATAAATCAAGATTAAGGGCATGAATAATGAAAGCGACCGCGGTTTGTCTTCGGGTGATGAAACTGCAACGAAAAAGCACGCCCCGACCAATCCCCGACGCCGTTCGATCTTCAAATAGCCGTGGAATGGCCGTATTTCATTTAAAATCCTCGATTCGTCGACCTGTAAAGTGGCGGGATAAATTTTCGTACTCTTTTAATTATCAGCTTCTCCTTTCGCGGCTAACTGCGGCGAGCGGGATGAGCGATCAGCGAAGAGCGATTCGGACGTTGAGCGAATGCTGAAAAGAAACAAAGTTTGTGTGGCTTTCGGGAGCCGAGTGGCTCACGATAGGTCTCCCGAAACCGGAAAAAGATACGCCGAGAGACGAAGAAATGGGCGTTAGACGAGCTGGAAAGAGTTTTGCAGGTAACTCACGTGCCTGCAACGACTTCTTTGCAATCGCGCAAAAGGAGCGAAAAAAAAAACAAGCGAGTTCGAGAGAGCTGGCGAGCAAAAAGTGCACTCGATCGAACGGAAGCCACAAAGAATCTGTGGTTAAAGGCACGATGCCCCGGCCTGCTTTTATGTGCCGAGCTTGTCACCGTCAGCTGGCGCGTTTTAACCGCGGACTTTACGCAAATCGAGGAGACAGAACCGGGTCGTCCTTAATTTTGAAATTTATCCCCGTCGCAAATACTCGCACGGCGTTCTTCTCACGTTTGTACGAACCATTTTCCCGGCAAATGTGAGATTTATCTGGTCCGCGCTCTGTTTTGCATTTCAAAAAACAAACATAATTGGCACGAATAAAAACATTTTGCGTTCGAAATAAGAGGAAAGGAAATTAGCCGTTTCCTTTTAAAAACGACAATTTGCTGAGGTTTGTACAATTTTTTTCTGATTTTCAGACAGATTCAATAAGGCAGCCTAATTAAATCCACTGCCAGGACTCCGGCTGTTTACTTTACGATTTATGTTGTCCCAACGAGGTGATTGCTACTGAGAAAAACCAACTTGTTCCCGCCCAAGAATAAATCGAAGCCTCAATTTTTCGCGATCAAATCGTATCGAAAATACAATTCGAGAGATGTTTCCTCTCATGCCCCGACTCACGTGCGGCGTCGTTATTTTCGTTTTTTGCTCGACCTGCCATTGAAGTTTTGCCGCGTTATTTCGCTGAACGAGGCAACAACGGATTTCTCTCCGACGTCAGATCAATGATTGTCCCGAGATAAATATCATTTATTCATTTCCCGAGTTTTTGTTCCGCGGGACAATTGCGCCTGACAGTTGTGACTCTCTTTCACTTCTCTCCGTTTTTTTTGATATTCCATTTTTGTTTTAATTTAAACGTTGCGGCTGAAATGACGCGTCGTTAGTCATCGCAATATTTTATTATAAAACTAAAACAATCAAACTGTGTTTTTCATTCTGATGGATTCTTTGAACTTGCCTTGCCGTGCGTTTTATTTTTTCGCGGCTGCTCTTGCCTCCGCTCGGCATAAACATGTCACGCGGAAGACGTATAAATGAATGCGCCGCTTTGTCAGCACGTCGCGGATGCCTTGTCGCGCGCTTTCAATGATACATATTTCGCATTTAAGACGAACCGTTTTATTATACGCGAAGAATGTGAAAGACCCCCGATGATTCCCGCGCGAGATATAATTTTCCGACAATCCCTATGAAAATGTTTACAATGTGGCTCAACGTGGATGCATAGCATTCATTTGTTCGGCTACGAAGAAAGACGCTTTCGAAAAATTACGTTTTTCGTCGTACAGCTGCAACACCAATTCGATTCTTATTCAAACGATATTTCTTTGCTTCTTCGTTCAGGAGACAAATCGGAAATCTCTTTTTTCATCCTTCCAAGAAACAGAAGGTACAATTTTCAAAGACCAAAAGATCAAATGCGTACAATTCGAACGAATTGTTGACACGTTGGGTTGGCAAAGATATCCTGTTCAAACAAAGAGCATATCCATTGAACAAAGCGATCATACGCCGGTAATTGAAAACGTCATGCATTACACGCGAAAAAATTTTCTCCTGAAAATTAATTTCTTTATCGTTCATTCAGACGTGGAAAGCAGTTTCACCGTTGAACTTCGGACCGTTCCATTAAAAGTTTTCACGTACGCCTCAGGATGCAGAAGAGCTCGCGAAGTCCCGAAAAACTTTGAATGGACCTGCATGAATGCCAATAATTGTGACCGATTTTGACTTGTTCAAAATCGTTCGGCTTGTTCTGCACCTATCTCTCTTCCACTGGCCTATTGGTCTGCATATTTGATAAATAAATATTTTTCAGTTATTTTATTTCCACCTATTTTTTTAACAAAACTACAGTATGACATAAAAAAATCATCAATCAATTTTCCAGGGAACCAAGTTTTTTTCATCCCAATCGGTACCTCCTTAAACTTGCTCGGCAGAGTTTCGTTCGAGCGTTAAATAAATATTTAAATGTCTCCCTGGCGGATTCGTATCCAATCAATGGCCGACTAGAATTGCGATTAGAGCCGTCGTGCATGCAGCCCCGACGGTATAATTATCAAAATTTTCGAACGAGGCGAAAAAAAAATTGAACTGCGAAATTGGTTCGCTGGAAATCGGTTTAATATGTCTGAGGCTTTATCGCAGAGAGGACGCGACACATTGACGCTAATCCGAACGTGCTTGCGCAAAATCGTCGCTGCAATACGTTTCTTATCCGACCCGAGGTCCTTAGACTGCAATGTAGCAAACCTCCTGAAGCAATCAAGTTCTTCGCTAGCAAGGTAAATCGCACGCTCCACTCCGACACCGTTGTGTTTGTCAAACTTCTGAGCGTCGATCTCAGCCGCTTATCTGACGGACTCGAGACCGACTTCTCAACATGCAATTGCCTTGTTTGGAGATTCTTATCACTTAGCAAAATCGACCGACCATTTTTGGCTTCGCATAAATTTGGTATTCACTTTTAGTCGAACATTTTCCATCTGCTTTTCCCCAGTTTCTTATGTTGTTTTACATCTTAATTAAATCTGCTTTAGGCAAGGTTTTATGATTTCAACATTTTCAAAATCTACAAGTTCACTGATCCTGGAGGTTAAGAAAAACGTTCCCGCGTTTTACGGGTTGGAGAATCAAACGTTTAAAGTCGAAATCAAATGTTAATCGGTGTTTCACGGATAATATCAGTAACCTCTATTATTATTTAATCAACTACTAATTAAGTAATAGCGACGAAAATTTGCTTTCGGACGTTTGACCAAACACGTTATCATAGAAATTATACCGCGTTTACGTGTGTTGCGAAAATTTAATTACAAGTCGACGATAAATTATAGCTTCGCAATTACAAACGCACGCAGATACGCTATCACGATTATAATCAGATGAATCATTTACGAGACAGTGCATTTAATTGCCAAGGAGGCGAATCATTTTTGTTTCCCGATTGCTTCCCGTGTTTCCGACTAATTGCGAAATTTAATTTGAAACTGGCTGTGTATCTTTATTATCAGCATTCAAGATGTAAGCCGAAACATATACCTGACAAGACAGAATGACTGCCAGTCTGCGTCTCGGTGTGATTACTAAACCTCTTAGGTAATCTGGACGTTGCAGCTTGCCTTAAGGATTATCATTGATCGACTAATTACTCGATCTGATCAAAGCTCTAATCACAGCCGGAGGTTCCTGCCATTACAATTTGATAATTAAATCAACTCTCTCGTCAGCTGCTGATTCCGTTATCCAGGTCATATTTAGTGACACTTTTGATTCCAAAAATTAAAAATCATACATTAATAGTTAATTAATAAACGCGGCAGGTCCCGAGGTCGAGTTCACTTAAATTTTGAAGTGCGTGTACACTGTCGTGTGTACGCTATGAACGTTTTAACGTCAAACTAGCACGAGAGCGCTGTTGGTATTGTTTAAATGGTGCGCGAAGAGTCAATTGACCCATAAAGAGTCGAGTTATTTGTCGTTCTGAGCTTGTATGTGCTTTTCGTTAATTCAACAGGCCATACAGCTTTCACGAATCTCTGCAGATAATGCAAAAATATTTATATTGCCGTTGTCCCGTTCGACGCGGTACAAGAGTACACAATTTTTTTCACCGTCACTCGTCGCCGCGGTGTTCGTTTAAAATTGGACAAACAAATGTCCGGACTTGTTTCAGCCAACAAATATAACTTTCAAGTGTGCTTGCAATCGCCAAATCCGAGTAATCGCTCGAATTAGAGACATATTTTTGCAGCTTTGACTTTTCGTGTTGTGCGAAATAATAAATTGACTTCGATTTTGGTAGAAAATTTCCGAACGGTTTTGAATTTTCAGTTTCCAAGGCTGGTTTTATTAAGTGGGTTTCATTAATAACGATTATTTATTTAGTTGAATGTTTTTTCCTGATTTATTTCGTGTTGTGTAAAATTTTCAAGCTTGATTTATTCTTGGATAAGATTGCTAATTGACTTGGTAAAACTTAAGTTGATCAAAGTCAAACAAACGTTAAGTTCCATTGTGAAAGATGAATGGGTTTTGGAGTTTCACTTGGGTCGACAAAGTACATTTAATCAACACGATTAAAGAGCCAGGTGCGGGCGACTGTGTGATGCCCGTCAACCACGATTAATCAACAAATCAGGGCCGCGCAGACGACCCACAACGTAAGATGCGGGTATCATTTGAAAGGTCGGAAAAAAAGTGTGATCGTGTCTGTTCGTTTTTGAAAATCTGAACACTCAATTTCGCGCTTCCGGACGCAAAGCGCAAAGATTGTCGCAATCCGATTGCCTGGCGACAAAGCGGCGACATTTACAAACGCCCCGGTTGACGTTAAGAAGGAAATATGATCATTGCAAGAAGGCTTTGCGAATACGTTCGGGGCTCATATTTTTTGGCGCGATGGCTTTACAGTGATAAAGAAAAATATGCGTTATTTCATTTGAATACAAAGAATCGGATTATCTATGCTGTCTAGAAACCATGATAATTGTAGCGATAATCCAGCAATGCTATAAACGCGATTTAATCGATAATTTATAGCGCAATTGAAACTGGGATGTGAGCACGGACCGATGGAATCTTTTTCACCCGACACATTATGAGTTTGCATTTAGAGCGAAACGTGTTTTGTTTGGTTCTGTCGTTTGTTTAGTAGAAAACACAGAACATTTGATTAACGAAACATGATGAAAACGATTTGTAGTCGGAATAAATAACCGAATCTTGAATAGAAAATTTAATAGATGAATGTTATCTCTTGCAGGAAATAGAATGTTAATCTAAGGAATTAGATTTTCTTAAAGATATTGATTTTAATGAAGTTGGTTCGAACGAATTGTTAAGCTTGAAACACAAAAACCGTATTTCCAATTTGTATTCACAAACGTTGACTTATACTACTGACGGTCGTTCTCATCTCGGCGATCGATTGGAACAATTCATTTTCGGGCGATTTTAACTGTTTTCAGGATGAAGTTTCTGAACAACTTTAATTTCTCGGAATTGCTCGAATGATGGCGAACGCATGACAGAAAAGTTCGCGGAATGAGAAAAGCTCTTTTCCGGATTGAAAATCTCGCATCAGCCATTCGCGTAAAAGATGATCGGATGATCTTCGGCGCATGTTATTGTTATCATTCGTTGGACTTGGTCACATAATTTCGGATGATTCCCCGAAAAGTTTCGCTACGGTTATCCTGATAATGTATAAAACGATATTTTTGCGCGAGACAGAAGGTCGGCGAGCGCAGCTATCGTCGTCGGCGCGTCTGAAATCGATATGAATTTACGATGTTTTTCGGGCGCAGTATCTTGGCAGAAGTTTTCTTAAAGCAGCGACGGAGGAAACATTATTCTGCAGTTTATTATGTCACTCACGTCACGTGGAATTCACGAGAGCAACCCTCGCGAATTCGCGCATCGAGGATCGCGAGCTCTTAATAACCAGCCGTTCGACGTAATACGAAATATGGTTCAAACGCGTACACACACGCCACTATTCATACGATTTAGCTCGAGTTAATCGTACTTTGTAGTCGCGGCCGAATTTGCAATCATTTTTCCCCTTTCAAACTACAAGTTTGATAATTCCCGGCTCGATGAAAACATCAACTATCTCTATTTGAAAATTGTGTGGAAAGTAACTTTGAAATATTGCTTTCAGGTGTGTAACAGATATTTGAAACAAATTTACATCGATCGTGGGATAATTACGTTGGCCGGAGTGCAGAGGCAAATAATGTAAATATATGCGAAACGTCAAAGAAAACTTTTCGTGCATCCCAGAAGAGACGTATTTCGCAACAAACGTTT
This sequence comes from Telenomus remus, assembly GCA_020615435.1. NCBI lineage: Eukaryota > Metazoa > Arthropoda > Insecta > Hymenoptera > Scelionidae > Telenomus > Telenomus remus. The sequence continues at coordinate 3,286,951 of CM036338.1, forward strand.
GGTCGTTTGGCTATTTGAAGCGTATCAAATCGGTCACGAGTATCGTCATCGGTTAAAGAGCAAAAGGGCTTTCAGGCCAATGTGGTGCGCCGAGCTCGCGGTCCCCTCGCAGAGTTGCGTCAAGCGAAATGCGCGAGCGATAACGTATGTCGAACGTGACTGCGTATTCGAATGCAATAATTGCACTTTGCCAAAGTGCGGCCTAATCAGCCCGCTCTCTGTGACGCGATCAAATAATTCGCCAATCGAATGCATTTGACTTCAGACACATCATTTCCATGTTTGCTTGCACATGTGCACACCATTTCGCGCTGCTTTCATTTTAAAACTATCTTCTTTGCTCGACAAATTACGATTTCTTTGATGTAAGAGTTTTCTTAAGCGGCTCAGTCGAATTAGTTAGTCAAATTTAAACGAAACGAAGTGTTTTTTTGTTTCATTTTCCGTCGACTCGATTGCCGTGTAAGTTTTCAATCAGTTGTAAAGAAATTCAGAGAAATTCGTGCTGGGTAGAAAAAAAATACAGAATTTTTTCGAAGTTTCGTACCCATGCGGGTCCACTTAAGACCAAGATTTTTCACAATGACAAAACACAGATACGAAAGTTTGAATACATTTCTGTTTCTTATAGTATGCAGGAAAAACTTGAGAAAAGTTTTGTCGTCGCGTTAGATTCATAAAACCCCCATATCCAAAGAGTTGGAGAAAAAATAAGATCCGTTTTATGATATTTATCACGTTTTACCTTATTTGTACAAAAAATAGAACCTACTTAAAAAAATTCTACGCGAAGCGTCATACGCGAGATATTCAAAAGAAGTATGTGTGTACATACGTGTTACAGACGAAGCGTATCATAACGTACGAGACGATTCACAGTGTGATAAGTGAGGTAAAGTTTTATACGCGTACACGTGTTTTTTTCTGTGTGAGCACAAAAATATATACAAAAAAACTGTATGCATTTCCACTGGGACAATTTGGCTTGAAAGATAAGTCTTTTGGTTTGAAATAGAAAAACATCTGCGACGAAGTTTGCCGGAAGATCAGAGGGAACAAATATATTCTCTGTTTATTAATCATTCAACGGAAAAAGAGAAGGCAGCAGAGAGCAAAAACGTCAAGTGTCTTCTTCACGTCTCATTTAAAGATGTTCCTGGACAAAGAACGGGCGGAACAATTTTCTGATATAACATTTTTGGAGACCGTTTCATGAAAACGTCTGCGAGATGTTATTTTTGTTAGTTATTTTTGCAAAAATGTTGATAAAAATGATGATAAATCGTTCGAAATATTCAGCAGCTGCAGAATAGAATGGCCAATGAAAATATTTACTCGACATACGTATTGGTCCAATCAATGTCGTCACATAAATTGGCTACAAATAAATTTGATTATATTTTTTATTGTATGTTTTTTCAAAGTTGAGCAAAAAACAATCGACAATCTTGTTTCGAATAATTGGATTATTTCGTGCTATAAAACCTAATGAATAAAAATTGTAATTGAATGTAGTTTGTTCCAGTAGCGTCAGAGGCAAAAATTAAAAAAAGCCGTAGATGTAGAGTGTATCATAAATTTTGGATTCCTTGCACATCCGTACTAAAAATAGTAATGAAATTTGGTTTGCACCAAAGTACGGAACAAGCCGATTCAAATTCGATTCATTTGCTGGAACTCGTTCATGTTATATTGTTTCGCGTGGCAATAAAAAATGTAGCATCCATTAACTTCAATCACTTTAACACCGTCGGTCTGTGTTTTCCGCCAACTGTTACAACTCCCCAGTCTCGTAAATTAAGATCCTCACGTTTGCAATTGCACTGGCCGTAGAGCATTATTCCTAATATCAGAGTTACACGATTAACTTTTCTAACCAATCCAATTTCAAAGATGAGAAGAAAGAACAAACTTTCACGAACGAAATTATGTGTCAAAAATATGTCAAGTCGTTATTTCGATCCAGTTGAAAAATGTATATTCGCATTTGAAAGTTATTTGATTTTTGACGAAACTCCGTACGTGACGAGAAAGACGTTTCGTTCGAAATATTTATGCAGCATTGACTAAATTGTTTTCATACAATTTTTAAAGAGCGGAGTTTTTTATTCGAGTGTGCGGGAACGTGTGATCCGATCAGTTTTGAGAAAGAGCGTTCTGAGTGACAGAGCGTCGCGATATCTATACCTCCGTATCTTCGCATACATAACCGTGTCATTTCGTGCGAACGGGCGCACGTACTTGGGGCAAATTTAACCAAATACTTGTACTCTGGCGGACTGCCAAGGCCGCAGGTTCGTTCCGTTTCGTACGTACAAAAAGCAGAAAAGCCCGAAACCGGCACGTTTCCGTTCATCACTCTTATAAAAAAGTCGTGCCCACTCGAAACAGAGGCATCCGCACAAAAGGACTCATTTTGCTTTCGACCCGAATAAAAATTGCGCATACTTTTTACGCCGACTTCGTTTCCGTTTTTCACGCTGATTTCTTTTTGTCCGCTACCTTTATTTCATCTTATGCCACAAACACGATTGATGTTAAACAGAAACGTATGAAGTCGACCTGCACTGCATAAGGTATGCCTAAGTCTTTCCGAGGAATTAAATTTTAATAAACCATCAAAATGTAGATTGCGTTTATGCGAGTTGTATATTTCGGAAACAGTTTATGATTCAGTTCTGAAAGTGAAATCATCTAAGAGTGGGCTATTTTTCTATAAAATGTGAGTCGAGAAGGGTAGTTTAGAGTTTTTTTGGTGCGAGAGCAAATAAAATCTTGAAAATTTATCTCAATTTTTAGTTTCGTTAGAACAGTAATTATCCGTTTTGTAATATGAATCTTTCTGTTAACTGCTAATGAACTTAATTTACATTCGGCGTTTTAATTTTTTACGTGAGTAGAAACCTGAACTAGACTCTGAAAATTTTTAATAAACTGCGTGTATTTCAATTGTACAAAAAACGGATTATCTATTACTTAAAAGAATTAAATTTTTTTTCGACACGCTTGACGATTTTTTTTACCATTTCGATTTGAAGTGTCTCTTAATTATACGTAATTATCGTCACACGCTCACTCACTAATGAAAATTCATGTGAAATGCAAAAATTAAAGATAAACCTTAGTCCGATAGAACGAGCAAACTTTGATTTTAGTTTAACTTTGACGTCTAAATAAAAAAGCACACATTCTATAATTGGGGCTTGAAATACTGTCGAATAAATGTATGTATTACGTCTGCAGTGAATTATAGATCAGGATTCATGAGTGAATGCTATCTGAATGTTAGATACAGTATTTTCTCATGTTAAAACAAACGAAACGAGAGTGAATATTTAAATTCAATTTGAATCGTGCCTATGTTTCATGAGGTTACATGAGGTTCGGTTTCCGATGCAAATATATATCGCAGTCGGGTTAAACGACTCGCTCGTTAAGACTCCGAAGCTGGGAGATTAAAAATTCTGTCGGCCGAATGGCGCGCAGCCAGTCGCACGTCCGTAGAAAATTAATACGAAAGCGAGCGATAGCGCTGCTACGGCAACGCGCACCAGAATTCCTTCCACAAATTTATATATCGGTGACGGTGGCATTTTGAAAAACTTTGGCCGATGGACAATACCGCAGCGTATAACAACGTTCGCTGGACACCGTCAATATCGCCTGAGACAATGGACTATCGGTCTTGATAATGCGAATCGATAAATTGAGCGATCGGCAAAGGAGATGGTGTAAGAAGACACCGCAGAAATATAGCTCGCTCTAATTACGCTCGTTTATAGCCCCGCCGGGTGGCATTCTTTCTTTTTATTCTGCAAGTGCTTCCTCTTAACAACACTGTTCCGAAACAAAAAGCAATCATTATGACGTATTTACGTCGCTATTTTTTAATTATGCTAATCCCGACTCTACCTCTTTTTGCGATTTCCATATCAACGATCTCGCAGACAATTGAAAGGCTGCCGGAGAAACCAAAGCTTTTCACTTTCAATTTTCGTCTGTTTGAATACAACACGACCTTTACTATGCTAACTCGAGCAGCTTAGTCGACATCAGAACGTTCATTTGAATTAACATCAAAAGATGTTAATTCCAGTAAACGAGATATTACACAAGTTTTGTTGTGTCAAGTCGTACTTACATGCTATATAATGTGGAATTTCGATGCGTTTTCGTTCCAACTTGTCTTATTATCGTATTTATGTAGCCCGACTAGCCCGAGTATGCTTCATAATAAACTCGCGTAGCTTTTGCACGGCACATTTGCGTTTTAATGGCTGAGATGAGCTGTTTATGCGACTATTTTATCGCTGTGTCAAATGGGCTAAGCTAGGACAAGTGAGGTGATTTCGAATAGTTAGACGCTTAAATAGTTCGATGATTGACCCGAATTCGGCTAGATCATTAAATTCTGACGATCATGCGATTTCGAATTTATCTTAGTTGTTGTTCTCTTCTGCAAAATTCGCAGAAATCAACGTATTTGTGATTTTTCAATATTTTTTAAACTAATCCACGATTTGTACTATTATCTGCGAGCTATCATAAAAGTTGGATGAATTCAAAATTAAAAAAGTCGTCGTTTCACGAAAAGAAAAACTGTTATAACAAAATATTTCGCTCGGAACGGCAGTTTTATGATGAATCATTCGGTTTCTCAATTATCTTCAACCCAAGCGAGTATTTGCTAATGATCAGGAGGAATTCGGTTGAAGCTGTACAATTCGGTGCATTCAGGGATGTATGATGGTGAGAAAACCGCTACTAAACTGGTATTTGTAATTATTTAAATAATGTAGAATGAAGTGAAATTCATATGCGCTACGAATATGTTTTCGAGAGACACCCGAAACTTTTAATGACACGAGAGATTGCGAGAGGTCGTTTCAACGCAGAGTGCAGTCTCCCTCACGGCTGCGGTATTCCTCTAGTAGGTCGTAAAAATGAAAGCAGTAGACTCCCGTTTATTTTACTTATAGAGAGTGGAGAGCTTGAAATCGAGGTAATTTGACAAACCCCAAGGAAACCATGTGGCTTTAAAAAGAGACCTCGGGCAATGAGAATTCGATTTTACTTTCAAGTGCTCGCTAGAAGAGTGAACAATTTGACGAAAGAATTTTCTACAAAGTCATTATTTTACATGAAAAATGTCTCAAAATTTTGTCGCTATAATTTGTTTTCACAATACACTACATTAAGGGTTTTAGTTTTTGTCAAAATTGATTCTGGAAAATCATCTGAATATACTTTACCCATTTGATAGAATTCACTTTATATATTTCCGATATACATTTATTAATTTAATCTACTGTTTACATTTTCATTATTGAATTAAAAAATATGATATTGTATTGCATCATCATAAACTGTGTAGAATAAACATGGCGTAATAAATTTTTATTACATCGTTACTTCATGTTATCGGAAAGGATTCTTTCACAGGATTCAAATAACCGCAAACGATTGAACTAACCGACTGTCTCTTACTTGGCTATCAAAAGTGCGTGGAACTACTGTCACGTGAGCGAAGCAATTGTGATTTTTGTCGATTTCAGTTCTTATCAGTGTGCTGTTATCGTATAGAACATTTGATTGAACGTCGAAAGTAGTTTTCTGTTATGGATCACTTTTTTCGAACCATCCATTCTATAAATGTAACACCATGCTTAATAAAAATTATTAGCTAGATGAATCATTGTTGCACATTTTTAATGTATTTTACTTATTTTACAGCTGATGCTTGCAATTGCAACAATACCAACAGTTGTTCGTTTTTTAGCATGTTTGTAAATTACAATCTAAACCACAAGTAAGATGACAAACATCATTTTTAGACATTTTTCTGTATGTTAATGCTACTTAGACAGAATGATTTTATGCAGCTTTTTTCTATATGAATTATGATGAGCGAGAAGAAATTCTGTACAAACATTTTCTATGTCAAGGTTCCGGAGTCAAGTTGCATGAATATAAACATGGTTTATTAATTGCTGCTCTTAACGTAAAAGGCTTCACTTAGTAACATTATGGAGGCAGTTAAAATGATAAAAAACTGCAACCTTTTATTTTAAAGTAGTAAAATTGATATCATTATTTTGTAAATATACGTTTTAGAGATAATTAATTGTAAGGTTCGAAAAAAAATTGGTTCTAAAATTGAACGTCTCTGTCTCATTTTTATTCAAAGCTTTGTAATACGATACATTAAGTGAAGATACTGATAAGGTTTTATGAATAGCGCCATCAATCTTTTCCTTTTTTGAAATAGCGGTATAATCTCCCTTACATAATATTATACAAACAGATTTGGCTTTATCGCAGGAAAACTTTATATTATACCTCAAGTACGTGTTAAATAATAAAATAATTTTGACTTTTTTTTGTCAGAATATTTGTTTTTTCACGTTTGTCAGCCACGTTTTAATTTTCAAATTTAGCATTTTTTGAGAGTAAGAAAAATTTGAATTCATCATAATGATCTTGACACGTGAATGGGGAAACTGAAAGTGGGTTGCTTTCTCAATTTTACAAAGTCAGAGAGTTAAAGAACAGATGAACGGTAGGTTTAATTAAAGTTAACGAAAAAGCCAAGGTTCAAAGCTTAGAAATCTGCTCCATTTTGTAGCACGTGAACAACGCAGCATTGCCCTACAATACTTTTGTTCGTATTTGACGTTCTGCATATTTCAAACCCTGCCATTGACAAGTGCCTCATTTTACCTAACGAACTGTAATTTCAATTTTTAGATCGGCTAACCAGTTTTTGAATTTTTATGATATAACCGATTAAATGCTCGTACAAATATGAGTTATAGACAACAATTTTTTTGCTCGCATTGCATGTCCAAGTGTGTTTCCTGCAGAAATATTTCCAATGGCATTCTCTGCTGGAACTTTGTCCAGATTTGTTCAGCTTTCAATCATTTCAGTAAGTTTGCGAAATTCCAGTAGCTGATGCTAAATTTAACTGTTGCCATATAGTTTTGCCTTGTTTCCTGGCAGTTGAAGAAATAGTTGCGTGTCGGGTTGTTTGTTTGTTGTGTTGTGATTACAAGCTCTAACTCAAATGAAGACAATAACATGCACAAATGTAAAATTTTTTCTCGATGATAGACTAATAGCAAATGTGTATAATAATTGCACTAACAGAATTATATTCCAATGATACACATATCGAATCTTTTGAAAAATGTACGAACTAAAACAATAGACCATAATTTCATCATACGTGGATGTCTACACTTTTTTGAATCATATTTTTATTATCTCGGCAACATAACCGGAAAATTTGTTTTACGATAGGTGAGTGAATTACGAACGATTTAATGCCATGGACATGAAGTTGAATCGAAATTTATTTACACATTGATTGTGACTTCGTTATTTGTTGAATCAGATCAAACTGACAGTAACGATTTGCATCTCTCCTTTTAAATTGTATTCAAACAATAAGTTTATATATAAACGCGCCAAACAAAACCGTCACAGTAGAAATGAAATGTTTGGTTTTGACACGTTTGTTAATATTTATTTCACTTTTTCATTGTGTACCTTGACTGTTTGTGTACCGAGAAAAACATTCGTTATGCTGTTTTATTGTATTGCAAACGAAGGATATTCATTTCTAATTTTTTCAGATATGATAATTGGTCTTCAATCACGGTTTGTCGACGTGAAACTAAGCATGAACTCGATTACTGAAAGTCGCAGACTGAAATAATACTGTCATTTCTTGTTCGCCGTCACTTACAATTTGTGCCAAGTTTCAGGTCCTCGTTTGACTCCACGATTCTTGGGAATAATTGATCTACTCATCTCAACCTCAATTAAGATATTGGAAAATAAAACAAAAGACATACGTCAGTCCGATTATGGTTTCAACCAGAATCAATACTATTTAATATTATACAAACTAACAGACCTCAAGATATCATAACATAATTTATTAAGTGTAAAAATTCAATTCCTTCTAAAAATGTTTATATAAGTCTGCTTTTTCCATTTAGAAGTCAAATAGCTTTTCAGCAAAATGATACACGTCATGGTAATTTGCAATATCAAGAAACAAAGAAAAACAATAACACATCGTAATAAACAAGCTAGACGTTTGCAATTCAAATCAAAAGTAAACTTTTCGTTCGCAGTGTGAGAAAGACGTTTTCTAAATTGTAACTAACCGCGCTTAAATATTCATGAATATTGCGTTCGCAGGCGGCGTCGTATTTTGAACAGAGAAATTGCAAGCAATATTCAATATTGCGGCCAGCAGGCAATTCCGCAACTCAGAGCTAAATGTAAGTGGACATCTAATAATCGGGTCACACCGTTCATAACAGCAGCTTTAAGTTATCAGTGGGAACACCCAACAAACACTAGTATCGCTTCGCTTTAATTGATTAAATCGTTCAAAATAATCCTTGGTACGAAAGTGTCTGGCGATTCCTCTCTTATATTTAATGTAAATCTTATATTTTATATTTAAACTCCGATGTATTATTCAGAATGATTTAAAGTACGCCCATTTTGGTACCAGCATTGCTTAGTTGTTTTTTCAAGGTTCCAAATATAGGTTAATATGTAAGGAGTATTTTTAGGTCAGGCGCTTAGAATGTTAATAGCAAAAATTGCATTATTTCATTATTCACCTGCATATCGGCGATATTGGAAGGTAAAGGGTGCAATAGTTAGTGAATATTTAAGTCTATAAGTGTGCTGTTTGCTTTCGCTCATATAGACACTTGAGGTTGCTGGCGAGCATCCAAATCCATTCCGGATTAACACTTTACTGGGGCGATCCGGCCGCTACAAAAAATTGTATTTCGTGGAAAAAGGAAAAAACGAGGAGAGCTATTTCTCTCTCGTCAAATTCACAGCGATTGCTGGCATGTATAATCCCCTCTCAGGGGTCAAAACAACGCGAACTTTTGCGTTATACATGCCTTTTGATGAATTGATAAAAAAAGCAATGTTGCGCGGCCATTCCACACCGTTCCCAATGACGCAAAAAATATAGTAGTAAATATCGCGGGCAAATGTTTTCGGATAAAATTTTTTCAGCTGTTGATCTTCTTCTGTGAACGATTTTCAGTCGAACTTGAAAGCCATTTATCAGTTTCGATGATTAATTCGCGGACTTCGTTTTGTGCGAAAGTAGAGTTGTAATTTTCGTAAGCGGCTTAACTTACTTTGACGACGATACACTCAACTCCGTCGCTCAGACTCATCATAAAGTTCACTTATAGTTTTCCTAGTTCGTGATTACAACCAATCAAGGGATAGAGATAATATAATTTCGAATTGATGCTCTAATACACTTAGCCAATCCTTTTATCAGTTTCGAATAGGTACAAACAAGTCCGAGTTAAACATTTCCACTTTTTGCACATTATCTGTATGTGCAAAAAACTTTTGCATTGCAAATTTGAACAATCAAAATATTTAAAAATGTCTGGATTCGATCGACTTTTTCGTAAATATTTGAGTTTAATAATCTGAGACTCCGAAACGAAGCAACCAATTCGTAAAAATCCATGATTTAAACTCGATTCGGTTGGGAATTTATGTTTTAATAATTCCAGCAAGGTCTCTATTTTTTATTAGATATTGCAGAGAAGCGATAGATTTTCGCCGAAGCTTGTGTACGTATGGCGAAGATGAACAGACCGATGGGTCCTTAAATTGCGGCGTCGAACATTTCGTGTTCTCCGATCTGCCGCAGGTGCACACTCAATAATGCAAGTGATTCGGTGCATAATAGACGAGATTTGGGAACACCGTTACTCGTATTGGCAACAGAAGTGGGACAGAATGAGCAGAAAAAATTTTAACATGGTAGAGATACAAAAGAAAAGCCAAAAGTGACTGATACAGGCAATTAACCTTCTGCAGTTTCAGAATTACGATCCATATAAAAAATAAATGTTACTATGTCAAGCAAAATAAATTTGGACTCAACGTGAAAATTTAGGTTTTTTTTTATTTCAAGTTGCCATTCAACAATCGTATTCGACATAATTCTCTTTCTTTTTCATGACGTCCTAGCAGATGCGTAGTAAATAAAGGCGAATGTTGAGTAAAAAATGCGGCACTATGAATGGTAACAATATGTCATCAAGTTGTTCAAGCGACACAGTACTCTTATGCACTTGACTATCTCTCGTGCAGTTCATTGTCTCGAGCCCAGTAAATTAATAATTTTTTCCCTGCAAGTACGACAAAGTGCGGGAATCTCTCTGCCTTTGGATAATGTTTTGCGATTGAATTATCGATTGAGGAATTTTACCGATGGGGGTTCAGCTCTTCTGCGATGTTAAGCAGATGATAAAGCGAGCATCTTAATTAGCTTACATAGAAACTCGGCCATTAATGTTACTGGTGACTATCGTGAAGTTTTAATTAAGTTCTATTGCATTTTAACTCAATAATTCATTACGGGTCAGTGTACAAAATATCATGTACAACCGTGACCGCGGATCGTCGCGTGAAGTACAATTTGTTATAATTACAATCGCTGCTAAAAAGGAATTGGGAACAATGAATTCATCATCTTTGTGGAGCAGTAGACTCCAGAGAGGTTTAATGAACGTTTCACTCACGCAGTCAGGATTTTCATCGCTCACAGCACTTTTGCGTTGTGGGCTTGTTTCAACTTGATACTTTTAGCGTTCCACCCATGATACAAAGCGAATTGAAACATAAAACTTTTCGGAAGATATCAATAAATGAATCATATTTTTTCGTCAACTATTATTATTACTTTGCTTTTTGAAGAACGGGTTGTTTAAATTTCAACAATGAGGAGTTTCCTAGCAGTCGATCAATTATTCTTAGCAAATTGATATTAATATTTTATGATTTAGATAGGTCGAGCACTTAGTATAAACTATTGCTGAGCGACGCACTTGTTATGATCAAAGAGAAATATACATACGCAAATACGCGCCTGGCGAAAGCAGCATTTTTATCAAAGAGCTAGTCCTGTCAAAAGCTAGCTCACAGTGTGGAGATCAGAAATGGACAGAAATCAGATAATAAATATTCGCAGTCCGCGTAACGATCGGACGAACCATTCAGACGAGTAGAAACCATTTGTCATGCCTCAAGTATCATTCCAGATCTCTTTGAATAAACTTTGTATTACAAACATATTTTGTATTACATGATAGCGATTTATTTGTCGATTAATATTTCGTATGCTATTCCATCTTGTACCTTCGATAACATTTTTTGTTGTATGTGACAGAATGTTCGAATGTTCTTTTGAAATATCAGCAATATATTCAACTGAAGTAACAATGCTTCTGGAACAGAGTTACAATTAATTATTGTGAAGAAGCAAGAAGTAAAGATACCGCAGGAGTCAATAATAAAGTAGTTGACCGGCTTTTTTTGCGACACACAACAGCTCTCTGTCTATTACAACATTAACGTGATCTGTGCGAAACACGTGCTCGCCAGACAAAACCGTAAAGTCCTCTGTCGTATAGCCTGGCTACGACATATAAATAATGCAGATCTATACTCAGTCAGTTTCAGCAACACGTAACACCAATACGTTGCTGACTTAAAACGAATCATCGGACATCAACTGTGAATTCGAAAATCAGCTTAAATACTTTAAACATTTTGATAATATAAAACGGGAAGTTTCAAAACAAATCGAGCTTGAAGTACTTTGATTCATATTGTTTGTTTGATTGATGTTGCAATCGTTCACGGTCATTACTGCAGGTAATTCCAGTAACAAGCAATGCTGTTTAGATATCGCTGAAATGATTCGAATTAATGTGTTCATAAATATGCATGTGGCTTGGTAATATAAATGAGAGAAATTGTTAGAACACTGCGAAAACATAGAACGAACATGATTATTTTAGAATGCTAGTTTATCATCAATGCATGCACAGAATTGCTACGCATGTGTAAACGTTGCACTGGGCAAAGGTCGACCGAACGAATAAACTTTGCATACTCTTTACGAAAAGATTTACATTATGTGATTGTTCAATGCAATATTAACCCCTGGCCAGGACAGCTGTGCAATTATTGAAGTTATGACAATGTCTTCTGCAGGTGAATTGCCTAAAATTGTAAGCACCAAAATGATTATTTCCCTGAGGATGCCAGAAATGAGATCTTGGCACCAGAGGTAATCTCGTTCAACCCGAGAGTATTAACCTCTCTTATGTTTTCAATTTAACGTTAATAATACATACTTTTGTTTCTTCATCAGCTGGACCACGTGACAATGAGAAAGCGTTGCTCCATGCTTTAGAAAAAAACTTTTAAAGTAGATTAATCTTTGAAAAAATTTGAAGGCGGACAACAAAGAAATTTGAATGTTTTTACGGTGAAATTTTCAAAGAGAAATAAGCAGCCAAATTGTTTATGCTAACGATCAATCATAATGCCGGCGAGCGGGCTTCAAAGCCCGGTTTTCCATCTGCCAGATTACGAGGTGCTCTGCTTGCCCAAACAGTGCATAAGAAAGAAAAACATCGGACGCGCACCGTGAGCCTGTACTATTTCCCTTGAGAGCGCACTTTTCTCTCGGGCCAGATGCAAACATTTCGTATACTGTGCATTTATACGTCACTGAAAATCCGGCTTGTTGATACGCGTACTGCACCAATCACTTTGAAACTTACGAGTCGAGAAGTGCGAAAATCGAAATCTAAATGTCAAGGAAGATAAATTCCTCTATTTTCCGTCCAAATAATTTGAGACCGAGCGTAATTCTGTAAAACAAATGTTGAATACGAAATGTGGAGGATTTTCATGGCTGTCATAAAGCGCGAATAAGAAACATGGACATATTAATGTCATCGTTTCTGATTATAAAATATGCATTACACGGAATCGCGTAACTTATTTTGCGACTCGGAAGGGTTCGTAATGCGAAGAAATGTGCAATAAAAATGTTCAACTTCTATTCTTCATTCACGATAGTCTCGTACGATGTAGAAAGGTAAAAGTCGCACTTCACATCGATCATAATAAAAAAACCTTTAATTTTTAATTTTAAAAAACAGTTCTTCCCCTACAAGTATATGAAAAACAGAATTTTGAACATTCGAAATGTATTGTATCATTTTTGATGGAATTTCGCGTTAACGTTTACAGATGAAAAGTTGATTGTTGAATCATAATCCATCCAATTTCGTGTGGTGAATTCTGAACGTAATACTGGACACAATTAAAAAGCAAGCTGAAATCGTTAATCCCAGTTGAAATCTCGACCGAGTTGAACCGAAACATTCGAAAGCTCTTTTTCGAATGACGCAGGTCGAGTTAACGAGTCTCTGAGAACGCATTCGAGACTGCGCCAAAAACTCGGCCGCAAATCCTTTGCTAATTAAATATTTCGGATTCTATTAAAGCGGCAATTATTGCAGAGACCTGTCGGGTTGACGAATTTCGCGCGACCCTGCATTAATTGCTTTTATGGCATTTGAGTGCATTTCATGGGACAAATATAATTTAAAGATGTACGTGTAATACTCGAGCTCGCTATAGCTGAGTGGAACGTGCTCTACGGTTACGGTAACATGAGTTTCGAGCTTGGAGTTATGTAAACGCCTCAAGAGGGTGCATATATACTTGCGTTTCTGAATTCTTCATGAGAGAATAATGACGAGCAACTAATGCTAGAGACGTTATTTATATATTTACCTCATCCGCTAGCTTTAGAGTTTGCGGAACACGCGAATACAAAAACATTGGCTGAGAACGAAAAATGGCCATGCATTATTCCATGCCAATGGTGTGCTTTATGGCGTAATTTTGCGACGTCCATGAATATCTTTCAGAGACGTTCATCCTACTTTTGAGATGAGGCACGTTTTTCCCATCAACAACTCATTTTGCTGGATTATTATATACCTTCCGTGGATTTGAATTTTGTTAAGTTTGTACGGTAATCGGAAGACGTACCGAGAGTGGTTGGAATGAAATTTAAAAAACGTGTATTGTACACATAACATTTAATTACATTCACTTCGGAGACAAAATGACTCACTATGTTCGTTAGAATGAAAACACTCGACGGAATATTCTACAATGTTATTCCATTCATTTCATGGATTTGTTCTCTTCTCCACAATCCAACAGAGACTACGTGTAAATTATTACTTTGTAATGAAAATTGTTTGGAAAGTTAAGTAATTTATTGAAAAAAATATTGTTTAATACATCGAAGCAGGTTTTGAACTCGTCAAAACTTTGCTAATATTAAAGATCGGTAAATTCTAAAATTCGCTGACTTTAAAGCATTTATTAAATTTTCACAACATTCACATCTGCAATTTTACGACTAAGATAATTGCTCCTAGCATCATGTTCCGATGATTTTTGCTCGAGAGAGTCAAAACGACGAGCGTTTGTAATGTCTGTTGTGGACTTGTTAGCTTTTTTGTCGGACCAGAAATAACTTCAATTAAGTTTATGTCCGGTAGAATGAGAAAGCGTATGAAGACGAATCCGTTTGTTATTAAACAATTGTTTCTAAAATTGTGAATATGTAATCGGTTAATGCTTGCTGCACGTCCACTATGAACATAATCAACATGACCTATTTGACCACGTACACGTTCTGCCCTAACATTTATGTATTCATAATATGTGCTTGTGCACTTATCTATAAACTCGTAATGTTTGTATGCATGCTCGGATCCACATTCAGATGTAAATGCTTAATATCAAGACAAACTTGAACATGCATGCGAAATGTTAGTTTTACGTAGCTTTATAAACAACATTAATCACGAATGGTCAGTTCGAACTTCATTCCAATGTGAGAGAAAAAGAAATATATTTTTATTCGTCACTTTGGTAATGTGTATTCACTGCAAAAAAGAAATACCGAATTTTAGATTTTGCTGTCGCAGATCAGGATTGATTTTCAACTGAATTGCAGATAAAGTTACTGAAATTAAGTAAAAATACTGAAATTCAGGGAAATAAAAGTGACACATGTAGGCAGGGTTTGAGCTATCAAATTTAGTTGATCTGAATTATCATTGTTTGATGCAACAAACTTCAAACACTGAACTACACGAAACTCTCATATTATTACTGGCTTGCTGTGATCCATGTGTCACCTAATTGTTTTCTCTTCAATAGGCCTTGCCTGTATTGTTGGAGTTGGGAATTTCGGTAATATCGTATTGCAATAGGCAAAGTTCAAAACTAGGATTAAATGAGAACAAAACGATGCAAATGCAAAATTATCATTTTGGTTTGTGCAATTAATTTCCATTGTGATTCAAATTGTGTTTCCCGATTGATGAATTTGATTCAATAACGAAACAAATATTGCTTGTATTGTTACATTATTCAGTATCAACTTTTAGTAGTAAACAGTTGACGAACGAAATCCGTTAGATTGTAATTATTTTTCGCCATTATCTAATTGGAGCGTATAACTCTTTCGGGGTTGTTTTAATTAATTTATTAATTAACGCACTGGTGAACGATAGAATTAATTAAATTTAGTCAACCGATTCATTAGGAGGAGTAAGCCCGAAGAGCTGTGCCCGTTTATTCTGCGTTAAATTTTTCACTGCGAAATGTAATTGTATTAAAAAAATTAATCAAGTATAGGTGAAATGTGAAACGACGTGTGGATGTGGCGAGTACGTCTGTGCGAGCGTATATTTGAATAAAGTCTCAGCTGGTGGATTATAACGAGCCGCGGGTAAGCGCCCCAACCGCTCAAAGCATCAAACTATCAGGCCGAAGTTGATGAAAGGATGAGAAGTTTGTATTTCTTTTGCCAGCAAAAAAACACGACGCGATGCGCTTTAGGCGCAACGCTACTGATGGCCAGCTGTTGGCGACATTTTTCGCAGACGCGCCATTTGGATCTGGCTTTGAATTATCGTAAATTGATAATAACTGAGGTCTAAACTTTGTATCTCGCAAAAAGAAAAGATATAACGTTTTCTAAACGGACGTCATTTCTGTTCAAAATGTGCAACTTGATATTAATCAATCCGCCTCTTGTAAACGTAAATAAATTGAATTATTTGTCTGTTGAAACTGAAATTATCAAAATGCAATCAAAAAAACCCCGGAGTGTATAACAAATTTTTTATCATCATTTTGCCGAAGAGTTTATAGGATTATAAAACCTGCGTTATTTTAACGTACGTTTAGTTTCATAAAAATCGATTTTTTGGAACTCTCCTGTGCTCGAATTCCAGTTGTTATAAAATTCAGTTATGCTTGTAAATTTCAAATTGATAAGGGAATATTCATTTATTGCAAAAAATCGTTCCGTTTGCAGCGTTTCCAACTGTTACATTCAGTATAACATATTTGTGTGTATAAAATGTCGCGAACGAATTCACAATCTCTTTGAAGTTTTTTGTTGAAATTAATATGTAGTGAATATTTAAGAGAGCGAGCGCTTGAAAAGTTGTGCGCCCCTAACAAACTGTCATATTAATTTCAAGATAATGATTATTAAGCCTGTAATCATCCAAATGTACCAATCACACGAACGAGACTCTGATTAAATTAAAAATTCACCGAGCTACTCGCGGGATGAAATATGTAATCAATTATTTCTCATGTTTTCTCTGCAACATGTTTGCAGTCAAAAGCTACGACAAATTCGATTATAGCCCATTCATCCAGTGGTTTACATTGTCAGTGCAAATATGTCACTTCGAGCTGGAGGCGGAACATTATACACACACCATGTAAGTCACTTAACCCTATTTAACAAACTGTTTGTCTCAAAACGAGCAAAAAAATGGCGAAATCCAAATAAAATCCTAGATTATATATCATTTAATATCGCAGCTGTTGCAACGCCAACTTATTGCGATAGCCGACATATTGTGAATCACGTCTTTAGTGTCACTCCATCGCGTAATATTTTTCGCTTCCATAATGAACCAAGGGAAATAAGTTTGGAACCAAGAACGACCATTATTTGCAGGCCTGGTAAATTAACCCGGCAAAAATGACAGCGAGCTCATTCGGCTCGCGGGAAGAAACAATGAGGGGCGCGACAAGCGGGCGAGCAAATACTCGAGCGTAAAAAAATGCGACGAAAAAAAAATAAATGATAAATATAACCCCAGATTCGGGGATACAATACTTGGCGAGACAAATCAGTAACATTGAAATCAACAGGGCTCTTCTTCTTTTCATTAAGCCTCGCTCGAGACAATGCCAACGACGAGAGAAACTTGCATGGAATAACAAATTTCGAAAATGATCTGGTCCCGGTTTAGCTATCTCGTTTTCCCACATTTTCGTGTTTTTTTTTTGTTTTTTTGTTTTTTATATATTTCAGGCTCAGAAACGTAACGGGGCTGCGTCATCGTATAACAATTGCCATCAAGAACCTTCTATCGTTACGGAAATGTACGAAAGCGATAGACCAAGAAGATGAGCGCGGCATCGAGACTGTTTTCTGGTGTAAGTGGCACTTGGGCTCTTTCTGTTAGTATTCGAGGTGTGCGGCAAACGTGGTGCTGGCTACGATGCGAACAAAGACAGACATACCGTGAGCGAGACAAAAGCTGCAACGTCCCGGAACTCTCGTATAATGCTCGGTCGGCGGCTCAAATTATTAACGAACCAACGAGCAGAATCCCACGGCTTGGGCCGGATCATGCTTCTCTGACCAAATGTCGGAAGTCCGACCGACTTGACTGTTCTCTGCTGTTATTTTAGAGTATTTTGTTCATGATTTTGTTTTGGTTTAGACGTTTGACCGAGGACAAATTGCCTCGTGCAAAATGAAATATCGTTTTTTGGCTTTGATTTTTTTGCGCTTCCATAGATGTGTCAATATTTTTATTAATATTTGATGTTATTGGTAATAATATTTATGTTCAGAGAAAAAAGTTGGAAAATATTGTCGAAAAAAAATTCATTATTGATGCTAGTTTACTTCTTGTTTACAAAAAAAAAGATGCGAAAGCGACTAAAAGTTTTCTCCGTGTATGAATCCAATCGCGACTCTCCATGAATTTTCTCGCAAATGCACAGACAACATTTCAAGAAAGTGTAGAAATTATTTTGTTGTTATTCACAAAAGAATGGCCAAATTATTGGAACTGTAACTTGTTTAACTAGGAATTCAAAGACAATTATTACAATTTGCAAAATAACAGTTTTTTTATTATTTTTTTGCTAAATTAAATTTTTAATTTCACTATGGATTCAATTTAAGAATATTTGATTTTTCTGATTGAGTGCGGTAGGACGCGTGACGTCACCAACTGCGCAGGCGCAGTAAGACACGTGGCATTGCCGACTGCGCAGGCGCAGTAGAACGCGCGGCGCCATAGAGGGTGCAGCTGCAGTAGGACGCGCGAGCGCCATAGAGGGTGCAGCTGCATTAGGTCACGTGACGCCATCGACTGCGCAGGCGCAGTAGAACGCGTGACGCCATCGACTGCGCAGGCGCAGTAGAACGCGTGATGTCACCGACTGCGCAGGTGCATTAGGTTATGTGACGTAACCGTCTGCGCAGCCGCAGAAGAACACGTGGCGCAATTAGTTTGTGCAGTTGTAGTAGGGACACCATAAAGCATGGAGGCGCAGTGCAGTAGATGGCGTTCGCAGGTTGTAAAAGGTAAGAATATTTTCCAAAATTTTGTCACCTGAATAATTTGATCGTTTTAGATTTTGTCGCATAAGAACATAGTATCAACTCGAGCTTTCGTGATCGATATTAATTTTTTTTGTTTTTGTTATTATTATTAGTAACAGTTCCTATACGTATTTTAAATGGATTCGATAAGGCCCACGATGTGCAAATTACCACAGGCAAAACTGAGCAACGTTGGATATGCAAATTTTTGTATTGTTTATTTGCTAGAATTTTATTTGTCCATAGTTAACTTTTAATTCCGTAACTTGCATTTTCATTTTCGGTGTTCTTTAAATCATAACTAAGCATTTTTTACTGTGACCAATCGTTTTTGAATTCACACTAAAGATGTTGAGAAATTTATTTTTTCGTGATTCTCTAATAGTTCCACATATGTACATCTTTTATAACTAATAGTCTTAGTGTTTATAACAGTTTTTTGGACTTCCATTAACATTTACGCTACAGATTGCAGTCAGTTGACTATCAACTGTCCGTCAGACACTCCAAGGGTGTATTTGGGAAGTCTGAACAATTGCCGGGATGATCAGCTCTAACATATACTAATACTAGTTTATTATCATTTTTTTCATTTTTAAAATCTGTTTATAATAGTACAATATTTGCAAATCGAATAATGCTCAAAGTTTGCCTACCTTTTTGCCTTACAGAAATCTTCGTACTTGAATTAGTAGCTGGAAATTTTTTTGTTTTAAAAAAACTTAAACTGTTTTCTTGTGATATGAAATTTTGTTGTACGTGTTGATTGAGAGTAAGTTTTAATATTAAGAAAAAAATAAGAGTTAATTATAAGTTAATTATTGTTTTACGAGGGTTGTGAATCACATGTGAATTTTTTTTATAGAGGGGGGATTTGAAAATATTGTATTTTTTAGAATACCATTTGTTATAAAAATCATGCTGCAAATTGTTTGTTAGCGAATTAATTCCGGTGGAATAACATTGCATTTTGCATGGTAACATCAAATTACATCGTTATACAAAAAGCAAATAGAATCTGTACAACGTGCATAAAAGGTTTTGCTGGTACTAGTATGAAATATCAGAACATTAATACTTGACTTGTGACATGAATAAACATGCAGCTGCACAGTAACGCCCTGTACATAATTAGTGCACATTTCCGAAACAACTCTCGTCTCGTATCAATCCTTATCTTTTCTCTAGAGCACACGCTTTAAAAAGTATATCTCTACCTCTAAAATTTTTCAGTATTTCCATTTCAATTATTTTTCATTTCTAAGAAAACTGAGTCATCTTTACTCATTTGACACTCACCTTACTGCAGAGTTTCAATTCACGGTAGTTTTTGAAAGTGTTGGTTTTTTTTTCTCAATGATACATTCATACGAGCGAACTTTTGAAAGAACTTTTGATATAACATAGTACAAATTCGATTTTTCACGTAATCGGAAGATTAAATTCTGTAAGTAGCTTTCATGCAATTTCAAATATGTGTATGTGTATCGGAAAAATGAAATGGAAAAGCTGGAATAGAACGAAATTGTACGTTGCAATCACTGGTGCAGGTATAAGAACATCATGCATGGGTAAGAATATGAGTGAATAACCTACAAACAAAAGTTAACGAATTGGTAATAAAAAATGAACGAAAAGGCAGACAGTATTGCATACTCTACCATCATGCGATATCTACCGTTCATTTGAATAATCTATTGTCGAACGATTGAACAATTGAATGAAAATTTTTAATTGAATTGTTATTTGATTATATCTGCGCAGTGATTAAAGTAAATCCATTTTTTTGTAACTTATTGTTCGCCCCACAGAATCAGATAAATATGCATTTTTACGAATAACAATCAGTCTCGTGCTCAATTATTTTTTTTTTGTAATTTACTCTGCATAAAGTGGAGCAATTGAATTTTAAAAAGAATATAGCCTGGAATAACAATGAAACTGAATATTTTTGTATAAAATTTTTTTTGAATATGAATAGTATTATTATGCACGAAGAATCGTTCGGAAGAATAACGTAACGTGCACGATTGTACATAGTTAGGTAATTCTCAGGTGAACTTTAAGGATTTGCGATCATAATCCGCTTCTTAAGCCGGTCGCTCGTAATGTTTCGCAAGCACGATCATACGCGACGAATTTTGACAATTTCATAGCAACCACGTGACTGGAATGCAACGACCGGCGTGATTGCGGTGCACTTGGCGCTTCATCGTGAATCGCTCAGGTGAAATAAACCGATTCCCGCCCAAGTGTTCAGCGAAACCGACGAGATCGAGTCCGAAAGTAGAATGTTTTTTCGATAAGCACGTTTATTCACTCTGCATCTTTTCATAATTCGAGAGAATCTCTGATTTATTCGACGTTTTTCTGTCGAACGCGACGTGTTACAAGTTCCTTTTTCCATTTGTGTTTGACTCTTACGTGATTGGAATTTGCATGAAATTCGCGGTCACCGTTTTTATGACATTCGAATGTTCTCAGATGAAAAAAAAAGCAGTCAACATTCACGCTTGACGTATGGCTTTCAAAGACACGCAGAGCATATATAAAGTTACCGAAAAATAGTTCTATGAATATGTACGAAATTGTATTGAAAAATTCTGACGGATAAAATTTGACGCACGCTAGAAATAGCGTCGAGTGTTTTCATTATTTCATTATTTCGTTTGTTGCAACTTGTCAGATGCAATGAACGAAATTTATTCATGTCGAATGAGAAATGATTTTTAACAACAAACTTCGATCAAATTCTCCTCATTTTTTCTATACCATCAAAAGTTTGCGAATCGTATAAATAACGTGAACAAAGACAATTTTATAACCTCATTTTTTTAATAATGAAAGTAAGGGTCCCAAGGCACCTGCGGGAGTTTATTTATTTACGTTCAAAAAAGATATCTCTTTGCCATTTCGTAACTCATAAAGTATATAATGACGTATACGTTGCGAGTACACTGCCTGGAGCTGATTTGCGCACAAAAATTTTGCGCTCCATGTATCACGCGGAATTTTCACTGTCACCTCAAATAATAAGCAGCTCAGCGTTGTTGCGCCCGTGCTCACATTCACATCTCTGTGCTTCGCAAGACCGTCTACAGTATACCTCATAAACGATTTTTTTCATCAAACTACCGTCACCGTGTTATCATTTTTACGACCTATTGTGCACCGTTATGTCAATTATAAATTAACTTGTCAGACAATGAAATGACTCGCTACGGTACCTTTTTTTATTACATAAAATGTCAATTTCTCATTCGCCCTGACATTGTTCACAATACATATATTTTTCAATATATACTGTCGTCGGAAGAAAAAAAAATGACGACCCATTTTTCAATGTTTTAAATGTGTTTGCAAGCGTCCAAAACATTTATAAAGTTGGCCCGAGGCGAAGAAGTAACGTCTGAAAATTTACGAGGACCAGAGTGTGCCACTGGTTGCACTGAGCTTTGTTAGGCGTGGTAACCTCGGTTCTAACGATATTGCGAGAAACGAATTTACGGTGCCGTGGGTTATCGAGCCGTCATCGGGTCGTTTCGCTGCAAGAAACAAGACAAAAGGTGAAGGCACCGCTTTTTTTATGCGTTGGAGATAAAGTGCTTGATGGCTATTGACCGATTCATGTTACGTTTTGTCTCCAACTCAAGCTGCCGTCGAAAGCTCACAGACGTCGCTAACAAAACTTCAACTGCTGGTTATAACTTTAACGTATCTCTACACGTGTACGTCACGAAAACCTGCTGTAACAACTTATCAACCGATTTTTATGACTTGGCGCGACAGACATAAAACTGACATTAGTCAATCTCCGATCGTCCGAGTTGGATTTTTTCCATCCGATCACACCAAACTATCCCGTACGATTTTTCTCCAACTTTCCGATACGACATTTTGATTGTTGCAAGTAAAACAGTTTTGACATTCACATCTCAACGTTTAAAGTGTAAATAATCACTGTGACGAAAAACTGCCCTAGAAATGAATAGAGGAAGAGAAAAAAGTAGACAAACTCCGACTTCGTTACTCTGAAACTTGGTGAATTCAATAACGTTTAGTTTTTGATAAGAAAAGTTGCCTTAAGTCTCATCGATCCGGTTGTCGGAACATTTTGCAAAGTAATTACACGGGACGTGGTTTTGGTATTTTGATTAAGCCATATGGGACGTTGGTTAACCGTTTTAGAACAACTAAGAAATACCCTGTCGTTTAGACAATTTTTGCGTCATCTCAGCTACACGATAAAGTTCTTGGTTCCCGCTGGCAGAGCTGTTTTCCGACACGTCATTATTTTTGACCAAGGCCCGTCGCTGTTTGGATATTAATAATGTGGATATTACATTTTCCCACACACAACTTGCTAGGACTCTTTCATTTGTTGCGAACTTTTCAATCAATACCGTGATCTTATTAAAAACTCGAGTTGCCGCAGTTACATTCAATCAACCCCTCAATATTTGCTCTCATTTGAAAATATTGGATTCGGTGGTATTAAAAATTGTGCGATATGAAATAAAAAAAAGACAGGATATGGTTTAATTAGGTAAAGATCAACGATTAAAATAATCAAAAGAAATATGGGTTCAGGATCAAACCAAACGGCGAGTGGTAGGATTGAATTAGAAAAAATTATTTACAGCTCTATTTTTATTTTACACTTTATGCGCCTGGCTTAAACGAGATTGTTAATTTGAAAATTGTGGGTTCATAAATTAGAAAGCAAACCCTGCCGCAAAAAAGGACAAAATAATTGCTAGCGTATGTGTAACCCAAGACAACAACGAGCAAAGATACGGTGCTTAAAAAAGCCTGTAAAAACGTATACCGAGGTAATTTTGTGACTTCTTATCCGGAAAGCTGGTGTCCTCGGGGACAACGTTTTTCCCGTTGTTGCGTCAGTTGTTTTTGTTTACGCGACTGCAGTGTGAAGCCATTACACGCGCGGCGTGTAACATAAAAGTCAATGAGCTTTTATGCTTTACTTCCCCATGACACTGCGATGTTTTGGCCAACCTACACTTAGCCCCGCTAATTATCAGGACGCTTAAAACCATACGGAATCACAAGAGAAAATATCGGATACGCCATCTCTTCTTTTTCGCGCCACTCTAATTGGCTGTATTTTAACGCGGTGCAATCAGGTGAAATTCATTCAAATAACGCTTATCGTGCAATTAACTTTTTAATTAATTTCAATTTATCGATGCAAGTCGGAGAAATAATGCCTATTAGGTTCTCGAGAATACGATTGTAATCGAATCAAATACCAGTTTTATTTATAGACCAGATTTTGAGTTTGCGGTAAATTCAATGGGGGAAAATTTACGAGTTCAATTTTAAAAAAATTATTGTAAACGGTGGAACTTGTAGTTTTAACGTTTAAGTCTTATGTATTATTGTTTACGAAGTAGCATTTCAATATATTTCGGCTTGCAGGCGGTTGGCAAACGTAAAAATGATTTACGAATCTGGACGGAGAATGACAAAAGGGTATCTCGAAGAACGCTGAGTACGCTTACAAAGATGAGTGTACATAAAAGAATAAGATTGTTGCTACTTATGTTTTCCTGTCGCTTCAAATGCGGTAAGCTCAGAAGGATATTTTGTCAAGAGATAAGCATTAAAAACGAAAGAGGGAAAGCGCGCTGTCGACTTGAGGCCCGCTCGTTTCAAAAGTCCCGAGAGGAAGTGAAATTCGTTTGCAGAAGCCAGCTGAGAGAGCTTCCACCAATTTGAATGATAAAAAGTAATGTGGTTGTGTCGCAGAGCAACTCAGTCGACGACAATAACACTCGAGGAAATAAGTCGCTGGCTATGAAATAAGCTTCGGTCTTTTTGTTTTATTCTCTTAGAGAAACAATGGTGAGAGAATTACGTTCATTGACAGGATCCAGACAGTGGCAAAAGAAACGTATTATGGATTAAAAATTATCCGCGACCTCGTTTCCGAGGGAAATGTAATTTATTTACGAATCACGATAAGTCTCGAGACAAATTCACGACAATGGCGCGATGAGATATTTAAATTTCCCGCGTTCAAGATCTGAGTGAAGATATCGGTTTCACGGCTGAGGCACTAAACTCACAGAAACAGGCTGAATTTAAATAAGCCAAATAAACGCTCGGTAAATGTGCGCTGTTTTCGCTGGAGCGTGCACCTCCGTGTATTTATCCGAAAAGCGTCCACATTCGATAAAAACGACGGCAAAAAATTCGACCGTAACAACGTAATCAAATTTTGACGCCAGGTAAGTACCGAGAACGTCATTTCGGATGAAATATCACTCAAAACTTTTACTCGTTGTTTGAGTTTGGGCAAAAAAAAGGCGCTGCGATGTGAGCTTTTCCAAAGGCAATTTGAATTGCGAGCTTTCAACGTATATATGTCATGTCGACTTTAATAATTATTGTCCAAATTGTTATACCTAGTGCTTGACATTTTAGCTGCCACAATTTATTGACACGTATAGTCGGTCAATTCGACGTTAAAATTAAATTCTAATCTGATGTAACGTTTTTCAGTGATACATGTCAAGATGAGGTCAGACATATAAAGTAAAGCAAGTGAATTAGAAAGGAAGTTTTTGTTTCACAGATGAATTGAAAGTTTTTCGATAAAAGTGTCTGAGAGCTCGCTTCGACTGTTTCTTAATAGTAATGAAACTGCTGTTCAGAGTATTACTAATTAAACTGAAATCACAGGATTTGAAATGAAGGTATAGTGGTTTCATTGATGGCATTTGTATATTTCATTACGAATCGATTGAGATAACAGGAGGTACTTGAAGCCCTAGAGATACCAAAGATATTTCTTCCCCAATCTCCTGCTCTGGATCTTTCTTAGTCGAAAAATATGAAAGGGTTTTGAAGTTCGTCAATCTTCTGGATTGTCAATTTCGATAGAAATTAATATGAAGTTGATAAAACAAAGTTCTTCAGTTATTTGTGGAAGCCGCGGAGCAAGTGACGAACTTTCGTTGAAGTTTATTTAACATATTAATCAAATTGATAAGCAAGAATGGCGCGTGATTTTTGAAACTCGATCCACAATTTGAGCTTATCTGAATAAGTTGAAGTTTCATCGAACTAGTCGTTCAAACTGGCTTCGTGTTCGCAAGAGTATTGTTTGGTACTTCCGTTCGTTCGGGGCTCTCGCATGCGAGACAAATGCCACGCTAATACGCAAGGCACTGTAGCAGGCGCTCGTAACGCGAAATCAGCGATGCCTCGCAGCCAATTTTAAAGTTTCCTTTAAGCCAAAGAGAGCAAAGAGCTCGCTCGCGCGGAAATAGATTTGATGTTTAGTACTGATTTATTTTCGAGATCTCGACGAGCGACGAAAAAACATTGCCGGCCAACGCATGACGATCGGAAACGATCGTTATTGAGAAAAAGCAAATTCGTTCTTTTTTCGTAGTTTCTCGTTTTACTTCTTTTTTTTGTTGTATTCTCAAGATATATGTTTACGTCCGAGTGCAACATTATTCATAACACAAATATCCACCATATTTTTCACCTTCATTTTTCACGATAAATATGGCAGTGCGATTACCTGGACACTTGAGCGGCAAAAGAAAATGTTCACGTCTAACCGAATAACTTTTGCCATCGTTTACCCATCGACTCTTATAGGAAAATGCGATTTCCATAAATTTACATTTGCGTGCGGAGGATCCCGTTCGAATTCTCGACAAATTCTAATTCACCGCGGGGTGTTTTTTATTCTGCCCTGGAAATAATAAAGACGAGAAGGAAACTGTTTCCTCTGTTTTCATATCTTTCTCTTACACGCAGCATGGATAACGAAACTCTCGTGTTGCTCGTGAGATCCAAAATTCATCATGACAACGAACCGCAATATTTATGGATTGTCTAAAAAATTTATCTGCGAAGCGTTCGTGTGTCGTGCGGCCGGTGCGTTTAATTATGTTTTATTTGTCTGACAAACGTTATCACTGTACGTCACTTATTAATGTCCAATTTGAAACACCGCGGGCTCACATATCTCGGTTTCACAGTACATCAATTAACACGTGACAAATTTTTGTTTCCATCTGAATTACAACGTGTCCCGTCAAAGTAATTATTTATACCTGGCGATGGACATTTACAAACGGAATCGCGTTGCATTATATTTCAATTGGGCGGGACGCGCGACCTCGATTTTTTTACGTCATACAAAAATTTTATTATCTGAAGTAAATAACATAGCGCTGGATATAGCTTCCAAATGTGCAATAAAATCATTCGGGTTGTTTTCGTTTGGTTGTTATACCGTATAAATAGTATTTTTACGACAGCTGCTATGTTAAACTGAGATTTTATTTGTTGCGTACATTTCGCTGTCATAATCATGCCAGTGGCGACAACAAAAATTTTTATTGAATTTCGAACAGATTTAAATTATAACTGAAAGGCGATTTTTTTTCTATTGAAAATTGAGTTGTGATTTCGAGTAGAACGAACGCAAACAAAGTGAAGAAATAGGTAACTTGATCAAAGTTCTCAAAATAAGCGTTAGATATGAAACTTTGATTTGACGAATCTTTTCAAGTTTTAATCGGATTATAGACGAATGCGAATACTTGCAGCGAGCACCTTGCAAGAACAAGACAATATCGCGTCAAAGCGAAATCGGATTTCATTAAACAATCCAACGTGATTTCAAAGTTAACGACTCGTGACGAAAAACACTTTGAAGTTGGTCGGGTAATAAAGAAATTTGTATCGACACGAAAATTCAATTACTCGTCAAGTTTAATAGTACGATTTCGATGCAAATTCTCGTGCGCCAAAGTTATCTCACGGAAATTCCGTTTATTTCTCTTTTGTGCGTGGTAAACATTCTTTTTTTTGTTAAAAATATCCAATAATCTGTCGGGTTCGGCCAAGCTAGCTTTGAATGAGCTCATAAAAAGCAAGAAATGCGTGGCACTGGAATTCATTGCGGTGTTATGAAAAAAGTGGGAAAATGTTCAAGCTATGCCAGCGACTCGGTTGTAAAGCAATTGACAGGGCGAAGAATTTTTTAATAAATTCCAATCACGTTGGTCACTTAATTGCTAAACTCGATAGCGATCTGCCAACCGTCCTATCGGACAGTAAACAGTAAACAGCTTCTGTTTTTCCGTTAGTGACTTATCAATATAATACGATGTTGATTCACAGCGGTAATAATTGTGTTTAAAATTATTCTTCCAGTTGATTCAATTATACACTTCGTGGAAGTCAGGCCAGCTGAAAGTGTCAGTCGAGGTGAACAATTAATTTTTTTAAAGTGCGGCTGCTTTCCATTAAAAGTTAGTTAGATAATTGAATTAACTTGTTCATCAAATCGTCAAATCGCGTACATTCACGAAATACGTGCAACGAAAATATTTTCTACTCGTTACATGTTGTCGGTTCAAGATTTCAATTTAAAAGTTTTTTTTCTATTCAGAAAAAAAAACATTTTCATTAATTTTCCACAGAAAAGCCGTACGCTATAGTTGAGTACGTTTCAAAGAAATGCTTCTCGGTAGAGAACTGGTGATGTGTTTTTTAGAATGTTTATCTTTAGATGATGTAGTTGAAACAATGGAGTGGATAAAATTTTTAATACTTGGTTCTGCAAGCTGCTGCAATTTTCACGAATGTAAACAGCTAAAACCAGTCAAATAACTGAAATTTGGTTATTAATGTAAAACTTGTTGGCAGTTGAATTTAAACGGTGATTTCAATCATTAAAATTAAAATTAATTCGCACAATAAGCTCTTATGCACGGTCATTATGTCAGTCACGCTAACTTCTTCGAACCTCCGGAGTTTCCTAATTTCACAATTCGTAAGACCAATGAGCGGCAGTTCATTGTCAGATTAAGATATACGATTAATTATCTAATTGCGAAAGTGACAAACGCGTGGCAAACACTTGCTGAAAGGCAAAGTTTTTTGCTTTCTCGATTATTGTCAAAAGTTTCTCTGGCTGCTCGTAAATACCTGCTATTTTACATCGCTTCAACTTCAAGATTCAGCACTACATCTTTTCTAATTACGCATTCTTGCAATTGAATCACGCCAATTATTCTGCTAAAATTCGTCTGCAACAAAATGTTTTGTATATGACTAATTTTTGGGTAAGTAATATTTACTGTGTAAAATGTAATTGTAAATGTGTAAATTGAATTGCCGAAATGAATGAATTGTCAACAATTTAATATTTATTTTTTCAATTAAACTTTGTAATCAGAAATATCCCAATTTTTTTATTTACGCTATGAAACTAATTGAAAACTTTTCCAAAGCATTATCCGAGGCATAATTAATATGAAAATTTATAACTTTCAATATTTTTCAAGTATAAACATCTTCTCACGAATTTATATACTTGTCATAGCTACGAATAAACGTTGTCATAACTTCATGCTTCACAAGAAATAACCAAATCTAGAGAAATTCACCTCTTAAAACAACATCTGGAGCTGGTATTCATTAACAATGGTTCTGATTTTTAAAAGCATACGTGTTAATAAATACGCTTGGGGCAGTTGTAACGAGAATAATAGTGTTGCACATACGACCGTGTAAATTTTAGTCTCGAATAAAGAGCAAATATAAACACTCTCCTAATTATACATACCTTCAACAAACGTTTGAAAGCAAGGTACATTCAAACTGAATGCGATAATAGTCTGCATGTAACCTCGTTTGTTAATAACACTCGGGAATTTAATCTACCAATTAGAATTAAATTAGCTTAACAATAATTATCGAACAAGCAGCTACAATCCAAATATATATATCCTCGCAAAGTAGTTGCGCAAAAGACGAGCTTGGACTTATATATCGGATAAAAAGGTGAGAAATTGATGGTCTAATTTGCGTAACGCATTGAATATTGCATGAGTTTTGTGTCGCGTTGGGTTCGCAGCTACTGCTGCGTCGCCGTGAAAATGTGTCAGATGAATGCAGTCCCTAAAATGTTTTAGGTTATTCTGTAAATGAGCGAAGTTTCCAAGGCAACGAGAATTATCGCCGCTCCGTGAACTCCGCTCGTTATTGCTCTCTTTTCTGCATTGTTTGTTCCGAAACTCTCGTTTACGTAGCTCGCGCCTCGCAAAAGGACAAGACAGGGGACGCGCACCGTGCGAAATTCAACGTTAAGTAGATGTTTGGCGCCTGGCTGTGTACCACCGCGATTTGATGTGTGGTCACGTACTAATTTTCATTCGTCCAATCATCGGCCACCGGATTACCCCGCTGATCAAGCATTTCTCTAAGAAACTAATTATACGCGTCAACGATTTATCAGATTGGATTTCAGCGTTATTTTGCCACGGTGAATATCCATGAAGCAATAAAGAGAGCAGCGTCGATGTCGCTCGAAAACCGACTCGCCTTGTTAAAGGCTTTGAGTGGTCGCTTCTCTTTAATTCTGTTCTTTTTTTTTCGTTCCATTTCTCACAAACGAAGATTCGTTCATTCAAATGTCGGGTTGTCAAATCTTTTCGAACTGCGCAGGGAGCGTCACGAAAATGATTTGAAAACTGGACAGTTGCGATGAAGTATTTTCGATAGCGACGTTTTCGTTTCTTAATGCGCGACAATCTGATGAAGACTGTTCAACTGTACATTAGCATAAACGCGAGCACTCTCGCGCCTGTATTCCGAATTAGCATCAACCTGGACTGAATAAGTTGTCCAAATAGTTCGTACAATTACACTTAGATTGCGTAAGGCTCAGCACACTTGTGGAACAATTAGTAGATTTTCTGGATGAAACGTTTGAGAGTGAGAAAGAAAAAATTACGAGAAATTTTTTTTTGGTCAAGTGTGCACGCCTAATAGAAAAATTGATCGAATTATTTCCACAAGGTCGGAAAAGATTGAAGTTGACGGCGATGAAAAATAATTAAGACCCGATCGACCGAGCTACGATTAATTTTGCACGCTCAAAATCGAAATACATTGGTGTAAATAAGAAATTGCTCTTAATTTTTGTATTACAGGTTGTTGACGAACTTCAACTTTCGTATTTTGGTATTCTTTTGGTAATACAAAAGTTCACAACTCTAAATATTTTCTCTATCAAATGACATTTTCTAACAATGTTATTGGTATTTAATGCGTCCTTGATGATTTTCAAACGACATGATTGTACAATAAGTTTCAAGAAAAAAAGACATTTTTCACGTAAAGGTGACTTGAACGCACAATGGGAAGAAAATTGAAATTAATTGCATTTAATACGTGCAATACTTAAAGCAGTAATTTAGAAGCTGGATGACAGATAACAAAAGTTTAATTCAAAGCGCAACATTTAAGGGCTCCTAGTCTATTATTCGGGCATTATTCTCGTGAGCTGCTGCATACCAACAATATATAATCTTCTGAGGTTGGTAAACTAGCAGCGGTAAACAGCGTACCGTCCAAATAGCATACAAATTAGGTGATCCAAAGAACCGTACAGTATAAAAGTTTTGACTCGAAAAGCAATTAAAATGTCACCGGCATTGGACAGATTTAATTAGCTCAAATCTAATTATCTTGCCAATTAAGCTCGTTACGTATCTCCTTATGCAGTAACGAAGAAAGGATCAACGCATAAAAAACAAACAATCTGTTTATTGTTTTTCACGATGAGAATTGCAGTGCAGCGAACGAGTTATGAACACATTATCCGAGGATGAGCATCCAATGTACGCAGCAAATTCTATCCGTTCGTGTTGATTCTCATTTAGTAGATTATTTTCGACGCCTTGTTAACGTCTGATTGGTTAGCTAACATTTATTGAAATGAAATCTAATTTACGGTCAATGTTGGAAACTATTCGTACAAAATTACGTTTACTGAACTTGAACAAGCACGAGATGTGTAAATAAATCTTGCTATGAAATTGAAGAAAAAATGTTTGATAAATTTTTCCAGTAATACCGTTATTGAGTTTTACTGAGTTTTCACTGTAAATATTACACTGTTTTCTATTATTTTGTATTTGTGCGCTATCGAAAAATCTTTCGATCATGTTTTATTTTTTTTTCAACATAACCCAAGTAACGAATACCAGCCTTGTGAAAAACGAAAATGAAAACAAAATATTTGCATTTGATTCGCGGGCGTGTCGAATTGAACTTTCAATCGTGCATGAGGCAAAAAACTGGTAGGAAAATGACTCATGCGGTTTCCCGGAATGAAATTGTAATCATTAGCCTCTGTGTAAAATGTATGCTTATACAATGTTTTAATACCAAACGTGTGTGATTCGGACGTAAAATTGAAGCTCTTTTATGAAGCCCGACAGTATGAATAAAAACATGCGACCAGCAGTTCGATGATTGAAATGATAATTTAGTGTGTGATTTCATAGAATAAATAAAAAATAAATGATTGTGTCGCGATTGTCGCGTCAGCGCGACAGCATGGCAGATATTTCATTCGCGCGGAATATCGTGTATAATATTTCGATCATGGAGCATTTGTTCCGAATGGCATTATAATCTCGAGAACTCGAAACAATTGACATAAAGTTGTTTGCGGCAAAGTTTCCAGCATCTCATGAAATTTCGAGCGCAGTTGATAAAAAGTATTTGCTATCAGACCAACTTATGATTACCTACACCGATTCAATTTTCAACAACGGAAAAAGAAATTTCTGCGATCGACCGCTCTATTACGATACGTTCGTTTGTTTTTTCTCCTTTTTTTCCAGATTTTTTTCTTGATCCTCGCGTATCAAGATTATGAAATACACGATTCACATTTCTTATTAACTGCGTGATTCATGCTCTGGCTGAACAACGTTATCTAAAGGAATTCAATTCACGAAATTTGCCTTGTTATTTATGTACATCGTCGAGTCAAAAAGGTGAACGCAAACTGAAATTGTTTGTCGAACTCAATACAAGTTTTCTAATTCAATATATTCAAAAACTTTGGAGCTCAGCGAAGGAACGCACTGGACTTCAAGACAGGGTTGGAAGCCTTTTTTCGTATTTCCGCCGCGATGTTGCCAAATTACATTTGCCTAATTTTTGACGGTACGGAAATGCCTCCGAGCTCTAACGAGTTCGACTAACTATTCTAATAAAGTTCGCCCAAGTCTATTGATTAATCGGTTTTATCAACATCTCGAATACTTAAAATCCCGATTTTCGTCCCAAGTTCCGATGGGTTGATTCATTTTTCTTAAATAAGATCTCATAAAATTGGTATCTCTTCCTTCGAGCGGAGTTCGCAGTTCATTTGATTCATTTAAAACAAAACTATTACCGTCGAATCGAATCAAAACCATCGCTGCTCATTTTATCTTTCGTACTTTAGTGTTTATACTGGAAAATCGCATCGCTGATCCCAATTTTTTCTTTTCAGTCGCTCTCTCATTTACCTCTCGCCATTAATCTGCACTTTGTTTGCATGTCGTAACAGCTTAGTTATCTAATAGTGTAATTAATTAGGAAAGTGGTTTAAGAACGAAGCTGAAGCTAAACACAGTATACAAAAAAACGAGGCAAACTTCGGGTACGACACGAGACCCTCTTAAGGATAATGAGCAGTCGTTTGTTGACACTTACGCTTACCCTCGCCGAGTTCTTTAGCGCGCAACGCCCCGAGGGTGTAAGGCGATGCACAAACGATGGACCAAAAAATGCTGAGAAACATTATTAAACACCTCGTGGACGTGCCGCTCATCTATTCAATCAACGGAGCACCAATCTCACTAAACGACCGTTTGTTTTTGGAATCCCAAGATCAGTCATTGGCACAACGCCATCTAGCATAACGTTTCTGTCTGTAGACCCGAGGAAGCGCTGCAATAATTAACGGTTCGCGGCAATTGCAGTTTTTCCGTAAACACTGAAATAATCTTCGACCGTTGTAACACTATCTTGTTATATCTGGCGTTTGCTCCTGCTCAATTCCGTTGCATTCAATACACGACGACTTTGTTCCCGGTACTTTCAAATTGAAGGTTACTTGAATTAAATTTGATTGATCGGTTAAGTAAAAGACTGTCTCTATTATTTGATCGAGATTCCGAAGTCTCATTAATTTACAGATGCACTTTCTCTGCGATCGCCTCAAAGGTAGCTTCGGAGTTTAATACAAAACTGTAAATAAAGATTGTTATCTCTCGACTATTTTGAACATGGTTCGCTGCTCCGATAAACCGTGCTGTTCTGCCATCATTTGAAACCTAATGCAATTTTCAAAGATAAAGTAATTTAAATTTAAATAATTTTTCATTGTAAATGTTAAAAACTGTATAATTTTATTGACAAGTTAACTTACGAGTTCACATTGACTAGAAATAATAACGGCATTTTCATTTCGTTTCTGATACTTTGCGAGACTGGCTGCCGGAAGCGCCGTTCGAATCAAATTCAGTTCCAATAAATTCTCCCGAAAATGATTACGGCTTTGTTTTCATCGCGTTCGTTGGTTTGACGCAAGATTGATATAAGGCCAATATTTTTATTAAGAGCCGCCGGTGCTATTATTTCCCGGTCCCGACTTGGGACAATTTATAGGATTATTCTTGTCGCAGTCGACCGCCACAATTCATGTCGGTCTTATTACTCGGAGTGGCTGAGGGACAACCCAATGTTTTATTCAAAGACCAAGGGAAAGAATTCATGAATCAAACGAGTTTAAATAACGAAAAAAAGAGCCCGGTGGAACTATCTGACAGATCGAAAAAAGCTGAAGCGCCACCAATCAACACTCCGAAATGATAACAGATTTGATAACACTACACTAGTTAATCCAAAGCTGATCCGGGTGTCATCTCGGAGGATCGAGCGCTCGGATGGACCCACCGTTCGAACAGAACTGCGAGCACGCGGTTCGCGTAAGTCCGACGCGCCTCGCAAACGGAGACTGCGCTGATTTCGGATACCGCTCTGGCAGAAGAGAACGCGCCCTGCCGCGGATAAGTTCGCTGGTAGAGGGGGTGCAGCATCCCACGTTATTCTCATTTCCCCGCGTCTTTCCTCAGTACGAAGACTTTCGCGCAAAATATATTTCGATTATTCTACAATTAAAGTGGTTCGTTATGGCAACAAATGGGAATTCCCACAGAACGGCGTAGTCGATTAGAGCTCTCGTTTTGTCCGTCGAAGAACAATTTGCATTGATAAATTAATTTTCTAATTAGGTTACGCGGAGCTGGTTGGATTCTGCGAGCGATTGGAGCAAATTGTTGAAATTTCAACCTCGTTAGGCGCCTCGGCAGATCTTCCCGGCGAAAGAATACCGATTTCGGGAAACTGTTAGTGATTGAACTCAGCGTAAAGTCGGACGCGAGTTGGCACTCTTACGGAAGCTTCACACTTTCGAGGACTTAGCACTAATCTTGACTAAAATTAGACGCCTTTTCTATCTCAATATTTTCAGACGAATTTCCCGTGTTGTCTAGTTTCTTTTTTTTGCAGCTATGCGAACATGCGATGCAGGCGCCGAGCTATTTCAAAGGGGATGAATCATAAATTCAAAAATTAGACCATAAATCCTGGACCTATGAAACCGGAGCTTTCATCGGGAATGCGATTAATCAAAATCTTGAACTAATTAAGTCGGTCGTTTAAAGTTAATTTAGTCGGATACGTTTTTTATGTTGGAATGGATTTAATCAAGGAAATATCTGTAACAGGCCACAAAGTTTTATGTGGAAAAATCTTGGTTCGAATAATTGGAGAATAAAATTATTTTATCAGAGTGAATTCATGTTCAAGAATGATTGGATACATTCAGTGCATAAAATACTTCAAAACGATATGTACGAGTTCCACGAACTTTTTTTAAATGTCAAATCACATGCAGTTGATAAATCTTTAGCTGTGGTGTGCGAGGGGTTGAAAATTTATTTAGTAGTATATGGGTTGTTGTTACAGCAAAACCCTGTCTGTCACCCTTCAGTTCTTGACTGATGAAGCACGACCAACATCCAATGCAGTAACACACTTCGGCAATTTCTAAATTATAATACACGTGGTAAGTTAATAAGTAACTTAATGTGACAGCCGTCAATTTTTGCATTAATTTATTACATCAAGGAAATTTCGCAGTGGAGAAACAAAACAATAAACTGAAATTATTTCAAAAATAATGATCAAAACAAGAGAGTTATTAGAAAGCACTCAGAAGACCTATCCAGATGAGTAATATAGAAAACGTCAATCTAAATTCTAGCGTAACCTTTGTTAGTTGGTGTACGTTTTAGACTTTGCTAGTGCTGAGTGGCACTTAATTAGTCAGGTTGAAGCGAAACGTTTCCATTATTTCGGTTAAACGGTTCCTTTTTTTCATCCGAGCAAAAATTTTTGCTTGGATCAAATTGAATCCGTTATACTAAGGTGAAACGTACGACTGAAAAAAAGTACCACATGACATTGATGACATCCAACAGTTATTAAGTTCAAAGCGAATCTTGAAAACGTAATTTTCGAGTGGGTCGTGAAAGCTTTGAATGTTGATATGAAAAAGTTTTGACGAACGATAATTGTCCTTTCAGGTGACAGGATACTCGTTACTTTGTAATTAAACGGTTTCATAAGATTAATAGAAAATCGAGCGGAAAACTAGTCAAGTTTAAAATTGAAAAATCAACCTTACCGATCCGTGTTACTTTTGATAGCAAACTAACTCGTGTACGTACGCTGATTGAACACATATCATACTTGTGAAATCACATTTTGACGCAGAGATGAAAATTGTCGATGTTTTGTTGCCGAAACTCATCTTCCATGAAAAATTATTGATTTACGATCATTTTCATCTTTTAATACAATTTTAGTACGATGATGAAAATGCCAAAGCGAGTGAACGAACAAATGATGTTTTTCATCGTTATTGATTAAAATTTAATGCGTTAGGAAATCGAGAATAGCCGCAATGCCATTCTCATCACAAAATGACCGATGACAGTGACAGAAATCATCGGGCTAAAAAGGCTGGTAATCGCTAAACGTCGAGAATGTGAGCAGTGGAAAAACAGCGGAAAGGCGCTAACGAGAGAAAGAAAGATATGGC
Organism: Telenomus remus; assembly: GCA_020615435.1. Lineage (NCBI taxonomy): Eukaryota > Metazoa > Arthropoda > Insecta > Hymenoptera > Scelionidae > Telenomus > Telenomus remus. Next base: position 3,323,574 of record CM036338.1, read on the forward strand.
GGCAATATTCGTTGAACGGATGAGCTGCGGCGACTTCACCGCCAGGAAAACGTCAAATTACTTTTTTTCCCTCGATTTTATTATAATGGAAAGCTTTTTTCTCCCGCAAAATGGAAATATTATTCTTGACAAAAACTCGCACTCAATTTATTTGTTATCAAAGTTCAAGATAAAATGATTAGCTGTTCAATTAACCAGCGTTGTTCTCGAAACATGAGCTTGCGGTTTATAACCATCGAAACTTATCACACATAAATAGCTAGGCTGACGTAAATAAACGACAAGGGCCAACTTGTAGTCATGCGTTGCGTCTTCGGGGACACTGATGAATGGCGAATTGTTCGACATAAGATGCACCGAATTATAAAAGAATCAAGTCCAAAGCGCTGTACTAAATTGTCGGAACAAAAAGGAATGACCTCCTCGGGATTTAAATTACATCATCATTGCGACCTGCTTTTAAAATAAACTCTACAATGTAATACACTTGATGGTTCAAGCACCTCATTAATAAACAAGATTTAACGTCATCTTTACGATTAACTTTCTCGGGCACCTCGTTCTTTATGTTTCAAACAAGAAAACAAAACTCGTTGCACATATTGCGAAACGTCTTTCTGTCACGATCGAAAACGAGCTTCGATTAATCGTCACGTCTTCCGCGTTCGCAATTTTCCGCACGAACTGATTGCTAGCGATAATTTCGCATAATGTTGCACCCAAAAGCGTCAGTTAACTCGCGATGCTTCAATATATATGACGTCACAAATTGAAAGCTCTCGATATAAAATTAAACGGATAGACGATAGTTACTTTTAGAACCACCGTAAGCGCTACCGCACGCGCTGTTTATGTTAAAAATCAAAAGCTTTTTAAGCTTTATTTAGATGTTCATGAAATTGTTCGTCTCTACATTGCTTATTGAAATTCACATCGAACGAACGTAATGAAATTTTCATGTCCGTATCCAGAAACTGCATTGTAGTTTAGATAACTTTGATGCAGAATTTAGAATGAATTTGCATTTTTGTTTCATTTATATATCCGTTTTATTAATTTTCTAACCGAAGAAAATTCCGGAAATTGAAATCATGAGCGATTGATTTGTTGAAACATTCCGTCAGTTGACCCAAAAAGGTGAATATTCAGAAACATATTATTTGAAAATGTCGATTGATTCCATTTATCGGATTTCTAGGCTCCATAATATTACCGCATCGTTTATTAGAAAACCTTCACAATTAATCCGACTGTCAGTTTTCTATGAAATTGATTTTTTCAATCAGTTTGAAACTCGTTAGTATTTTATAATGAAATCGTATCATGAAATGTAAATTATCACCGGATGCTAATAGATCATAAAGTTGAATTACTTGAACAAATGAGTTTTATGGTTCGTTCCACTTTTTTTACCTTCTAGTCGTTTCAATTATAAAATATTTTATAAGACGGAACGAACTTTCCGTAGAGCGTTCTCCGAAATTGACTCTATCGATATCACATTTACATTTCTTTTATTTCCAAAACTTTAATTTCGAGCCGGGCTTCGACTTTAATTAGTCTCATAGTGGAATACCCACAGGACATATTCATAAGAGCAAAGAAAGAATTATATTCGGGACTATTTGATATTGAAGTTCAAATAAGTGTGTGAACACTGTTCCAATATTTCATTATTTCGAACCATGAATCAGAGAACTTTTTTCGACGATTGTTCCCGAATGTATACGTGGATTAAAAATCCCTAGTAAATGTACCGTTTGAAAAAATTTTTCATGCTCACTATAAATTGAGAAAACATGTTTAAAATATATTGTTTCATATTTTGTTGACTGTTTATTTAAAAAGTATCAGAATTACGCTTGAAATTATAAATCTTATTGAGTTTTTTCTAAAAACTAAAAATTGTAGTCGACAATTATACAAGCAAAAAAGCGAATAATTGCTGTCATTTTGCGGATGACAGAACTATGGCAGAAAAACTAGTGAACGTGTACAGTGCGAGTGCCACGATCATTTCCGGCGCACCAGAACAAACAGAATGAAAGTTACCGCCTTTGTACGGCGGCGGCGCTTTAGAAGTTGATCCTCTTTATCGCGGCAAATATTCTTTAAGCTTTCAAAAAATGAAACTAAAGTTAAATCTAAAGAGTTTCCGTGAAAAAACTGCGATGCGTTAAATTCGAAAGGACGTTACTATTTGGGTAACGTGGTAGAAGGAACCAAGTTTTCGCACTTTTGAGAGTGTTGTTCGACATTGTAACGTCGATATTGACAAATTACTGACATTCGACCAGGAAACTCGACAAACAACGAACATTTACACGATTTATACGATTTATAAAATTATTATTCCCAAAAAATTTTTTTCTCATTTTCGTCCGATGTAATTCAATTTAATCGAGGGATGGAATGAAAATTTATCGATTCCATAATTGAGTACCCAAAATATTTGTTATTATAACATGATAGTATATGAATCGTAATTGAACACGAAATATTCGATTAACGTAAGTGAATATAATTGAAAATATACGCAATAAATCCGTCACAGTATCGACGAATCCGTTGGAGAAACATTATTCGTGAGCACACACTGATGTCTTATGATCAACAAACATATCATGCATCGGCATCACAAATTCATGAATCTGTTGATTTGATTTACAAAACGAGTCATGTTAATGTGTTTGTGCCTACTATTTGTCCAAATTACAGTGCCAGCGATAGTCGCACGAGAAATTCTAGCACGTGGCTACTGGTTAAATACAAGAGAGCAAGTGGCCACACGAGGAAATTGAATCAACAATCCCACAGCCAACCATAACCACTAAGTAGCAGATTTTGATTTTGCGACACCGGTTTAGTTCAAAGCTTCAAGCATTCTAGTCAATCGAAATTTTCGAAAACAGGGTGCAAAGCACGCCCTTTGGGCGCGAACTTCAGACCGCTATGTTATTTAAACTGCTACTTTTAAATAGTTTAAATTTTGAGTCGTAGCATCAGTCGCGACATTGGATCCATAGCCTTAATATATCCTATGACGTCATTGGATGCGCATGCGCAGTAAATCTTGCAAAGCCATTGAGTGCGCGTGCGCAGTAGATCCAGTGACACCATGGAGTACGCATGACCAGTAGATCCCGCGACACCATCAAGTATGCAGCCGCAGTAGATCCAGTAATGTAAGTAACTTTTCTTTCGCTGAGCCGCTTATTTCATTCGATGTTTTGAATATAATTCAACATATGACTTTAAAAACTGAATAATTTTTTATCGCGTCTTGTTATGTTTTGCATTTATGTTGAGATTCAGGTAATTTTAAAATTATTCTTCTATTTCAAAACACTTGATATTAATAATAAAGTCACAATATTATAATACTGATTAATGATAACACAATTAATAATTTCAAAAAACTAAAAATTCTTGAATTTTCATTCTGATTTTGAGTTGTGAGATTTCTTGTGAGTTTTCATTCGCTGTCAGTTTTTTTAAGTTGAACATTTAATTTTAACACATGGTTTTTATTTTAGTTCTTAAATCATTATGAATTGATCGATTTTTTTCGAATCATGCTTTCATTGATCGATGAATTTTCATTTTATTTCATAAGAATTTAAGCACTTTTCTGGGCTTCGTGACCATTTCGCTACAGATCGCAGTCAGTTGGCTATCGTCAACTGTCCGTCAGACGCTCCGAGGGTGTTTTGGGAAGTCTAGAAAATTGCAGTCGCGAGAAGTTTCGTTTTGGATATTAATTTTAACTTGGAAAAGTTTCATAAGTTTATCCATACACATTACTTTTTCTATGATTTTACACTTTAACTTAAATTTTAAAAAATAAACATTATATATTCATTGCTTACTTTACATTTAGGACAGCGAATGAAAAATTTTCAAAAGTTTTCGTTAAACAGTCACACTTTTGTATTTTTGGATTAATAAAATATTTTTCCTCTAAATCATTTGTTCACATAAGCTTGATATTATTTAATATTTAAATTACTTATGTTTTCAATCAAATGAATGTACAAAATACAATTGTCATCGTTTTTTTGTTTCTAGTTTTTTCATTCACGTTTTTTTGCGATATACAAACTGCAATTTCAGGTAGTGATGCACTTTTTGAAAATGGATATTTTTGACTACCATCATAAAATAATATGAAAACTTGGTAAATCGTATATTTTATTACTAAAATGTTTTTACATCAAAATTACATCAATGAAATCAAAATATTTTCAAAATATTTGGACTGACTTCAGGCAAAATTTGTATTCTAGGTTTTTTCGCAAAGTAACAACAGAGCGTCATCTGAAGAAAATTGAGTGGAGCTAAAATATTTGCAAAAGCCGACGTGGAGTGTCAATGTATAATGCGGGCAAGAGTAACGGTGTTAAACGCAGCTTGCTACGTAAAACTAAATGAGGAGTCGTAATTCTCGCGACCCGTAATCAACGGGATTCAAGTCCCTCGTGTCGCCTTAGATGGCATTTAGCAAACCGGTGCCATCGTCACCTGGCTCCTGTTTTCTTCGCGCTTTATCCCTTATGCGAGCACGTGCAAGAACAGAGCCGCGCGTGCAAGGCAGAGCATCGTTTGTCTTATTTCTTGTAATAATAGCTCTCGCACGTATTTAACCTTGCATGAAGCTTTGTTGCTGCCGGTGCAACCAAGTATCTTAACGCAGAGCTAAGTCTGATTGAAGCTGGGATGAAAAATGCAAATCCGTATGCAAAACAGCTCTCGCGATCATGATAATGATAAAAACATTTTTACCTTATGACTTTTTAGCTTTTAACAATTTTTTTGCCTGCCCCAAAATTTAATTTCATTCCAAGACACATATTATGAAATTTGTCAACAATGTCAAATGGAGAGGCGATTTAGAAAGACAGAACACTTTCATTTGTCCTGTTATCTCCCTGTTTAGTTCAATTATGAGCGGATTTCGGCTGAAAAAAGGCGGTATGAATTATTCGATAAGAAAGTGGCGCGACAACTATAGATTGTGTTTTAAAAGATAACGATGTGCTTTAGCGACTGTCGAGAAGTTGTCGCGAAAAATAATTACCCACTTTGCGTCGTGTTCCATCGCAGCTCATCTTTTTTGGCCGCGCGCCGCGCACTTTTACCGTGCGGCAAACTTTTCCTATCTGTAGTTTTATTGGTTGCGCATCGTTGGACGCATTAGAAGCTGTTTGTCGCGGACTTGTTCGCACTAAATGGTCGACGCAAAACTAAAGCAAACTGTCAAAACGCTAGTAACAAAAAAGAAGGCACGCGTGCCCTTTAACGGTACAGAAGCATTTGAAAAACGCTCGGACCGTTTAGTGTTTCTGGTCATCGACTTCGATTTCGCCGCGAAATCCGTCGGTGGACGTGCAGAAAACGTAACTTTGTCGGAGCATTTTGCAAATTAATCCGTTAGAGAAGTTTGTGCGCCAGGGCAAGATTTTAGCGAGGAAGTAAAACGAAAATATGTAAAGTGCAATATACTGCTAAGTATGAAATTCCGTATAATACATATCATAATTGTAGAATTTAAGGCATTCTTGTAGTATTTTTTCATTAAACACGGAAAATTACCTGATAACTTTGTATAACATACGCGGGAAAAATTAATATCATAACATATTCTAGAAAAATATACTGTACGAATAAAGTGCAAATATTTATTGATTTTAATAAAAACAAATTGAACGTGAACTAAATGTTTTGCTCTATTTTATTCTGATTTCGCTCTGTACGTCATAAAAAAGAATAATAACAATCGAATAAAAGCGTTATCTCGGCTATAGTTCGCGCATCTGGTCACGGCGTTATGGAAAATCTTGGGCGCGCGTGCTTTGCTTAACGTCAACGAAATTCAAGCAGTAGAAATGGTATCTACTTTGAGCATAGGTAAGAGCAAAAGTCAGCTTGGCGCTGTTGCTACTGAGTTGTCCCCGCGCTTGCCGACACACCCTACGCTCTTTCCTCATAACTGCGATGCAAGCGGGTCAAAAGGTGAGACTCGCAGGCAAGTTAGTTTCACCGGTGCTTTTCGTTTCGAAATCCCACCGCATTCGACCTCATGAAACCGTAATGACAATTTGGTCTACTCAGATATTCTTACTTGGCTTCAATGAAAATCATATATAATATATTATTTCCAATGCTGAATTTAACTTCACTCTACGATACTTTGGAAAAAAAAGGTCTTTCACAGTTATTCAAACTGGGACTGTCCTATTGTTGAACTCCGTGACTAACGGTTACACTAGTTTGTTATACATTTTGTTATTTGAAAATTACATTATACACGGGAAGTTGACAAATTGTTTTGGCGGCGGTAGAAAATGAACAATAGACGTACGATGACACCCTATTCAAGTACAATGCGTTCTCTTGCCAACCGGTTAGGAGTAGTTTGCGAATGTACGTACATCCCTGAAGACCGCTATCTGCTTGGATACGAACGTAATTGACTCGAACCCAAATGCTCAGAGCGCAATGTACCAGCTACCTATGACGGCACAGCCATCCCTAATGATAACGATAATTATCTTTTACTGCCCTTATCACTAATTAGCAGCCATAAAAAATATCAACCGGCCAATCAACTGACGGCATCGATTTAGTTTACCATTAGGATAAACGACTATTTTAAACATGACTTAGACGTGGTTATGTAAATCAAATCCGAAAATCAGAATGAAAAAATGAACGATAATATTAGCGGAGTTTGATTCGTTTAAAATGGCCTTTCGAAGAATCGTAATGCCATTTTTTTCATTTTCACGATCGACTTAATAAAATTTGGGTAATAAATTAATTATCAGAATGAACACGCCGACTTCTAGTTGGCGAAATAACAGATCGGGTATCGGAAAACCATTTCATTAAATCGTACGGACATCGAAATGAAAACCACCGCGACTGGATTAATACGAAAAATACAGCTTTGGCCCGCCAATTAAATTAAATTTTCTGCGCGGCATGCGCGATATGTTGCACCGCGGCCGTCATTTTGCGTCGCGCACATAATTTCTACCAAATAAATAACGCTTTTTGTCCGGCGCGGAATTTTTGATAGTAAATTTTGGTCGACGCGAGTTTCCGTACAAAATTTTGCGGCCCAAAGTACACGACTAATGATAATTGCAGTGACCCCAATGTCTTTTATTCCCGGAAGTCGTCTGTGCCGGCGACGCGAAAGAAGTTAACGCGCCAGTCGCGCAGACCGAAGTCTTTATCGGTCGGGACATAACTTGCTAATATAAGCATTCTCAGCGGATGTCTCGAAGATCCCGTGAAATGTCGCAAAACTTTTGCAAAAGACAAAAGAACAGTCATTTGATCGAATCACGACGCTCCCTTTATTAGAACGCTTTCTCATAAACTTTAGTATATCATGATAGTCGGCATGTTTACTATACTGAAACCGTTGACTATAATTATTAATTCCTGCAATTTTTCCCTGTTCATTCATTAAGAAGTGTTTGTTTTCGCACAACCAAATAATATTCCGACCTATTGTATGCTGAGCTTTTACTCGGGCATTGGATTCAATTTTTGTTGAATTATGAACTATGAAATTGCCATGAAACTGATTTCGATATCGACTTTCAAGTCTAAATTATTTTAGAATGAAGAGTTAAAAAATATTTTATCCATATTATTTTGATTATAAAAAAACAAGTCATAAACACATTTTTTTCCTGTACTTATGCGACTCATTATCCAAGCTCCCTTTATGTTGATTAATTTAGGTTATTTTCAGTCTAATCAGTCAGAATATTTATAATTAATATTCAAAATAATAAGCCCTCAAAGGAACTTTATTAAACTTGTAAACTCGCTCAGTATAAAATTAACGTCACGGTGAAAATTGTTTGTCTGACGAAACACTGACGCGAATATCGAAAAATTGAAACTCAACATTCCAAAATACATCTGAAAAAGCCGTCGACTGTTTTTCCTTTATATGCAATTTCGTCCGACTTTTTTTAGCGACTAATAACTTTCGTGTAACAAAAAAACATTGCTAATTACAAAATTGGCAAAAATCCATTTTCAGGTAGAAATAGAAATACGTGTATGCCAAGGTTTTCTTTTACTTTTCGATAAGTCTGAAAAATATCAAAAACTGCTTTTCTTATTTTTGCTATACTTTTTAGACGTTCAGATGATTTTCGTCAATGAAAAAAGTCAGAAGCTGTCTCAATCTTGGTTCACATTTTTAAACTGTCAAGTATTGACGTTTTTCAATCTGTTTAAAAGCCGAATAAGTGGGAAACGTCTAACCTGTTAAAATCATCGAATGATATAGCACAATATAAATATGTACAACAATGGAAAAAACTGATTTGAAATGGTTATAAAAATTGTCTGCAGTTGAACGCCTTTTTGAGCACTGTTGTATTGATTTCAATGTCTCATTTTCTCGTGACGAAACCAGAATCAGAAACACGACATGAAGAAAAATATGTTGTATAATATAATCGAGTGTTAAATATCAGAACTGACTTGAGAAAAATAACAAAAGGATCTTTGCAAAAAACATCCCTTTGGAATAGGACGAAAACGATTCCATTCATACTGTGTCGAGTTTATTTTAGCAAATCTTCAGTCGGGCCAAAACCGAAAAGTATTAAATTTCCAATTCTAATTTACTTTTACACCTCAATTGAGTTTGATTGAGAGCGAGAGCTTTTGCTTCAATAATCCGGACATTCTTCGTTTTCTTGTCTGAAGAGCATGACTGGTTTTTTTAAAATAGTTCCTTGGCTTCGCAATACATAATCATAATTTTCATATTCCACGAATCGTTAAATGCACAATTCAAGCAATCGAAAAAAAACGTAAAATTACAAAATAAAAAAATAATAATTCAATGATAGCAGTGAAAATGGCATAAAATAATGACGGTCAAACTGCGATCGTTTTATCTTGGGACGAGCGTCGTAAAAAAATAATAAAACAACGTGGCGAAAAAGGCCGCATGAAATTCGAACAGCTTCAAACTTGTGATAGCCACTGATATTTCCCAACAGAGCTTTACATTATATTGGTTCGGAAACTGAGATCGATGCTCAATCAGTGGCGAATTAAGCGCGATGTACAACGGCTATACTGGATGTTGAATTAGTCTTAGTTGAACAGTAGCGTGAGTGCAGTAGCATTGTAGGTATATTGGGACGTAATAATGAAGAGCATAGTGTGGCTGATCGAGTCCGAAGGAGAAATAGTGTTGGGCGCACGTATCACGCCGCATTGCATTGTGCCGACTTGATTTGCTCTATGTCGATGTTTTCTCGTCCGGAAAAAACAGCTGTTCATTGACATTAATTTAATATTCTACCAACTTCGTTTCTCCTTTACATTGAATGCAAAGCATTTTATCTCATTTAATTAATGATGGAAATACCATGTTGATATCAAAGGTTGGAGTGGAACGAGTACACACTGAAAAATTATCACGGCATGCTTTGAATGTAATTTTTCATGTCCCTTAAAATAAAGAAGAACAATTTTCTTCGTTTTTACGACTTGAAATTATATTGAGAAAAAAGACTTTAAACGAAATAAAAGAAACTGTTACGATGAAAGGCAAATCACAGATTTCAATGGAAACGAGACTTTCATAAATTATTCAGCACATTTATTTTCATCGACAGTAACAATATGAAACAATATTGAAACATTATTCATTCGCGACAATTATTAATTTTTTAGTTCCAGAGCCTTTCCAGAATTTCCGAGAAATTAACATGCATTAATTTTCGATACTTTCTAAATCAGAATCCAATTTTGCAGAATCAAAGGAATCATTTCGAAAAACAAAGTCTATGTATGTTTGAAAAATGTTTAAATTCTTCATCGTGGCACATAAAAGTTGTGATTTAGTCCCGATTTTGTTAGACCATTATACCAAGGAGCTTAAGTGTGCAAAGGCACGAGTTTCGGACATCTAAGTAAATTTCTTGACGCTAAGTCTAACTCTGAGATTAAACGAGCTCCGGAGTCAAGACAGTGAGGAACGACTCTCGAGTAAAGAACCGCGTGAAAGTCGCCTCGGACACTTTATCAGGCGGCGCATGGCGCGTTATGGTCGCCGATATTCGACTTCCGCTCCTCGGCCACCTTAATAATTCACTTCGTGATAACGCACGTCCTGATGACGCACGGATAAAAGCCTTCGACGAAAAGTTGGCGCTAAGAACGTTATTTTCATCTTTCAACTTCCGTAACGTGTTGCGATTGTTTCACTCGCGCGTTATAAAGAGAAAATATGATAACAAACAGCGTTCCGATAGTTCTATTAATTTTTACAATGAAACAACTTTGCGAGAGATTTATCAGTCTTGTCACCTCATAAACTTTGCACCTTTTTCTTCACTGCAACGTCAAAAAATTAACAAATTTAATCGTCCGCTTTTTCTCCTCGACATGTTTTCAAGTCAAAAAATAATAAACGCATGAAAGTCGAATAGAAAATGGATGATGGATTAATTTTGATGGCAGGAGTTTGTAGTAAGTTTGAAATACAGGCGATGTAATTTTGCATAGTATATAAATCCGTAACTTTATGAAGAGTCAGAAATTAATTTGCCACCGTGGTGTAGCACAATACAAACTTTTTTCTCTCCCCCTCCAAAACTCATCATCTTTTGTGAATAAATAAACTGCTAATATAAAGACGTCCCTCGACTCATAATGTTGGTAACAAATGATCGTTTCGTAAAACCAAATGCATTCTTTCCTTGTAAAAAAGAAGAAATAAAAAAACAGGCCCGCAAACTTTCTCGCATTACCTACATTATCCAAAGCCGCAATTTCTTTCTATACAATAATTCACACTCTTTATATTCTACCTAATTTCAACTCGGGCGAAGTTTTTTTAAATCGAAGTGTTAATAAACATGACTTATGAATTCAATAACTAACCATACACGCTCAGTGAGAGCGGACCAAAAAAAAAGTTTGCCGTTAAAAAGAATGAGAACATAAAATTTCAATGTTCTATTTACTCTGCGTGAGGAGTTGAAGTTGGAGGAAGCATTTGTAGCAGCGGAGGCTCGTGAATAGAAACTGACGCTCGGTGGGGATCTCGCGCGGCTGCAGCCGCTGAATAGCTAAGTCGTAGAACTTGAGTGTATCAATGAACTTGTGGTTCAACGCCGACATGAATACACGTGTACTTCAACAAATCATTATACGTTTTTCACGCAACAAACATAATTACCATTGTACGAAACAACCGGACTGAATTGCATAAATGCGAATTTTTCGCCTGGCCATTTTTTCGTATTTTCGGACCTCATCGATTTTTCAACGTCCTTTTTCTCCGGCCATCGATTCGGCAAACAAGTCGGCAAAAAATTAATCTTTCAACGACCGAGCGTTCGTATTTCAGGCAAATATTATCAATGTATGCGCGTGCAAAAATATTCAGAGGAGGACCACCGCAGTGCGCTAAGCCATGTTCTAGCGTAGTTGCACATAGTTTCGGACTGCGGTGGCATGAAATAATCATCGCCAGAGTAATATTTAAAATGGCACGGTCCCGCGTGTAACATCAATCGGAATAACCCAAAACTGCAACTGTTAACAGCAAAGCCAGTACTTATTTACGACTTTGGATTATTAAGCTTTACGGCGCCGACGTATAATTACTCAATTTCATAGTCATACAAATTTTCATGCAAAATAATTATCCGACACGAAATCGCAGAGCGAAAGATGACCAGACGATAACTTAAGGCGGGGAAATGATCTTCATTATCTTTCTCGAAGCAATAAATAATGAACGTCGCAAAAGCGGATTTAAGTGCTCGCGGAATTTTATCGTTTGGTAGCGTACTTTTTATCCGATAAAACAATTACGCCGTCACAACTTCGGCAGATAATAAACATAGTTACTGCTTCGCAACCCGGTCGGGATTGAATTTTTCAAGAAATCGCCAACAATTTGGCGGACGCCTCTCATCGATTGCTACGCGACTTGGCGGCTGAGGCCTCGCTTATAAGATCTGTGCCACGATCCTGAGAAAAGATTGCAGTTTCGTGCCATCTTTTATCTTGCCGTTTCCTTCTTCCTTTTTTCCGTCCTTTTTTACTCCATCTTTTTCATTTTTATTAACAAAAAGGTGTCGCTGAGAGAGTCGGATTATTTTGACGCTAAGAAATGATCAAGATGAAAAGTTTATTGAGATTCACGATCGTTCAAAAGACTCCGGCTGCGCTTCCAATCGTCACGTAATCCGCGATAATACAGATGACTTGGACAGGATTCGCGAAACAATAATCCCATCGACGATTCAATAACAGGATGATTTGATTTGAACCGTCTCTTTTGCATTTCTTTTTTCTTTCACCCTAGTTAGTTTTTGTTCGTTTAATTGTGATTTTTTGAATCGCGAACAAATAATTAAATCCCATTGTCAGCTGCGAGAATGAAAAGTGGAAAGTAAACCCTTAGGGACACAAATTTTATAATTTTATCTATTTAAAGTTATTTAGAGAATTGCAGGTTTTATTTTATCCAAAACTAAAGAGGTCAGGTTTTTGTCCTTTGTAATATTTATGTTTCTATATTTTCATTATATATAGTAACAGTAGTAGTTAAATTAGTAACGCTCTTATAACTGAATTTACATTCTTACTGAGTATAAAATCATCCTTGCTACCTATTACAAATAAAACGACAAACAAGTAATCAAATTCATTAATTCTGCAAAAAACGGCAGCGTAAGAAAAATTGCTCGAAACATTTTTCCGACCGGACGAAAAAAAACGTGAAGCTAAAAACTAGAACGGAAAAGAATTATAATTGGCATGAAAATCGGAAAATTGAAAATTGGACGCGATCAATGCATTTGAATGAATCATTTTTTACGACAATCCGTGTTTTGAAATGCATGCAAATTTCATCGGCGTTCATGACACCTCAATAAATTATGGAATTTCGCAACGTTATAGTTTCAGTGAAACATCATCGATTATCGAATGAAGAATCCCATACAATTCGCTGGCGTAAACTCTACTCACGAAGCCTAAACCAGAACGGTGTATTTTAGTGCACATAATTTGACTCGCAACACCTACCCGTTGCACGCGCCACTCTTCAATTATTCAAAAGCTTTCGGCATTTTCGCTGAATCGAAATAGGATTAATTGTTCAGTGATTGAAAAAACAAACACTTTGTGACGACGCCACGCCCACCACGCGTGCAAAACACGATAGATTCAAATGACAAATATGGTATCAGATTATGAGGCTGAAAGACCAAAAAAAAAGTAACAAGAGAAACGAACGAACGGGGAATATTTGCACGCTGGCACAAATGTCGAACGCAAAAGCACTGGCATATTCTCGATAAAATGCAAATGTCTCCGAGGAAATTGAATTACCATGGCGGATAATAATGTGTGACTGATGGTAGAATCAATAAAATATTTATCAAGACGCAAAAGAGAAGATGCATTTGCCAAGTTGCGCGTCGGGGGTTATCGCGCGTGGGTGTAATCATGGTTCACAGGTGGGCGCAATTTATGGCGCAGCTTTATATTATGATCAAACGGCGTGTCATTAAAGCCAACCCCTGCGACGCGCCCGACCGCGTTTGTTGCAAAGGGAGAGCGGTTAAATGATTCCTAATAATTGTCACAATAATAATTGTCGATGTAAATAGGCGGCGTTTCAGCTAAGCCAACTCGAGTCGGGGTTAATTAATTAAACGGATCAAGAACTCTGGAATGATGATGAAAAGTCTCGTTCAACTGAGTAATTGAATGACGCCTGTTCGTTTTGAGACAGCTAATGTTTGCGCGACAATGCGGGATACGATTATCGAATCATGCCAAATGAAAGACTGCCAACTGAGATGGAACAACTAGTAATTCGGCACCGCCATTATTGTTTCGCAAAAGATGACAATCATTTTGACAATTCCAATTGAAAAACTCAGCGAAACTTGGACGAGAATAATGGAAACAGGCACATATCAAAATGTTTTGCAACAGACGAGACATTTGTACTACGATAAACACGAAACTAGAAAGTGAATTTGGTTTCTTTTTATTTTTGCGTAATTCGTCTACCAAAAGTTTCTTTGTCAATTTTATTAACAATTCAGAAAGAAATAAAACAAGATTGAAATTAATTCTTGGCAATATCGTCATCACGGTCGATGAGCAGTTATATCGAGAATGTACGTGACACGATAGACAAGCAATCTGAGTTTAAATACCCGAGAGTTCACCTCAGAGCAAGTCATGCCGAGCTAGTCTCGTGAGTATTGTCAAACGAACGTACGTAGCGCTTTTGCTTGTTTCAATCTCAGGTCAGTGTGACGTTGCGAAGATTGCTTTCTCTTTTATGTTTTGTGGACGAAACAACTTTCGTCGATTCTAAAAGCGTATCATAAAATAATCAACTGTATTATTACTGCAGTTAAACGATATCAAACAGAGTCGTAAAAACTCCATAAAACGAGAATGTACAAAACAAACTTCAAACTTGATGCTTCGCGGAATATTTTCACAGAAAGGTAAAAATGGTAAAAAAACGTGGCTCAGAGTCGATGCCTGCAAATAAACGTCGAAACAAAATGTCAAAAACAATTTGGTATGTGGACGTCGAATAAAAAAACCAGTAGCAACAAAAATGATTTCTGAACAAAAGTTGGAGTCTTTGCAAAACATACAACGGCTAACGAACGTTAACAAACGTTATGTAACGGCATTTTAAACACGACAAAAAACTGTGTACGAACAAAGTGAAACCGTATGAGGTGAGGCGAACAACAAGCCCCTCGGAAAAGCTTATCGTTAATTCCGTATTGAAAATCGGGTTTTTCTGTGTCGCGCGTAGTGTCGTATAAAAAGGATATAAAAATGTCATCGCGCGTGCTACGTACACATCGATGTATGCAGCGTCACAACTTGCAGCCCCGCTCAATTCATTGGCGCGTGCAAAATTTATGTTACTTTTCTCAGTTATGTTGAGAGTTTGCAGCACTTACTGCGTTGTAGCGCATATGAAAGTTGACTTGCAATATGAAAGCGAACGAGCGCCTTGTGTTTTACTCTGCATTATAGTTAGTAACCCGAAGTATATATCAGGAGGGTTAAAAAAAAACTCCAGCGTCGCAAATGACACAAAATGGATGAGGCTAAAAATACCTGCTAACGTGAAAGAATAATTGTAAATCCAAAAACTGATATGCGAGTTCTGACGACGACAAAACAGTTGACCTGCTCTATTTCGTTGATACAAGATGGCAAAAGATGTAAAGCGCGTATAATGTAAATTTGTTTGCCCGAGTCATAATTCTTTCAAAGTGGAAGGAAGCAAAGTGCATTGTGAGTAATGCCGCGCTCGAAAAGAAGTGGGCATTTAGTGAGCAGGTGTACATTTTAAAGGACAATTTTTCTGGCGCAAAGATGAAAAGAGGACTGCAGTAACTCGGTGGCATTAATCTACAAAAAGTCTGAGACAATAAGGACGCATTTCGTCCGTCTTGAAATATACCTCCATATTATCGTTTAATTTTTTTTTCCAGCGCAATTGAAACACCCGTCAGGTTTCGCGTACACGTTTATAAATCAGCGTTGTACACGCGAGCCAACAATGCTGGTATTTTTTATGTCGTTGGAATTAAAAAGAAATGTTTGTTTGACGATGAATGGGTGTGATTTGGTCTTTACCTCTAAATGTCAAATCTAAATTTGAGTTTAAGTTAGTGCAAGAAACAGAATTTGCATGAGCAAATAAGTTTGTTCGGCAAGTAGAAACCAAGATCAGCTAAGGCATTTGCGCGTGTATCTCTTGTAAGGCTAATACGCAAGATCGACTGATTAAAGTCAACGCCGATACGCGTTTGAGGCTATCAACTACGTTCCAGAGATTGCTTCCAATTATCTCCTTCATCGACTTAGTTGGACTTGAATCAGTCTCTGTTCTAACCTTTTCTCGTACAGTTTGGACTAACTATCGCTGTAAACATATACCAAGTTGGACGCTTCGTGATTGTCCGATACAAAGTGTACTGATACAATTTTCGTTAGAACTGCTTTTCAATATAGCCTCTCTCTCTCTCTTTTATTTCAATTTCCTTGTGGTATTTTACTAGCCACAAGCAAAACTTTCTAATAGAATTTAATTTAATTATAATGAAATTAACTTGTAATCAACGATGAATAAATTATTTATATCAATCCATCGGCTGTTTTTGGCATTAAATAAATTAAAATTCAGACTTGTTCACCAAACTGTTGCTAATTCGATTAAAACTTTATTTCCATTATTAAATGAAATGGACTCGTATCGGTCATTTATCGAAATGTTGTCATGACAATTGACGAACAAAAATGAAAAAAAATGTTTGATTTTACAAAACAAATTTCGCTTTTTTTTATTAAACTTCAATGAAAACACGTTAAATATTGCGATTTCTTGTGATATGAAAGTTTCTAGGATATTATGAACGTTTATTATTCTCGTTGTTTATATTCGTCTAAGTTGTTTTGAAAACAAGTAATTGTGAGCAACAACAAACTATAATACTGATCCATGATATAATCAAGCTTACAGTACACAGGATTCCAGCCATGCATACAGAATAATAATAGATTAGTTGTAAACTTAAGAACAAAACGAGGTCAAAGTGAAGGATAATCATGTCTCGAATGTATAATCTATCATTTCGATGTACGTTAGAGGTTTAGGCTACAAGTTTGCAAGTACAGTGTGCACGGGTTTATGAAATAGAATATCCTGCGAAAATGTCTGATCAAGCTGAAACAATCATAAATTGCTGGAAAAGTTGAAGAAAAAATAGAGCAAAATACTCTCAGTGGCAATTTTCGGACGACAAAAGTTTCTAGAACCCATTTACTTGTAAAACGAAGAGAAACTAACGACCAAGAGTAAAACAATTTGTAAACATTTATCGAACGCCCGGAGAATGAGAGAGAAAGGAAAAGTGCTCATGAAAATAAACATTAGCATTGTAATTTGAGGATTATAGGTCTTCCAAAATGAACAAAGACATTAGATAAGAAGGAGGGCAAACATTTTCATAGTTGGTTATTTCAGTGTGCTCGTAAAACTCAAAACAATACATCGAGAAAATATATTCGCTGTGCAAAGAGATCGAGTGGATGCTCCGGCTCGAATGCCATGTTTCATATTACTTTTCAACAAGATTTATCGTCAGGTTTCAGCCTAACCCAATAACGTCTTATCTTGCATAAAAGCATACAAAGTTTCCACTTGTCTATTCAACGTTGCGGATGCGCGCCAACGCACACAGGCAATGACGTACACTATTAAGTCGAGGCTCTTGCTAACTTTGTTGCATGTCGTAACGTCTACTGCAAGTCTTGTACTAAAAGCGTCCCATATTGTATCGCAAGGAGAACATTTCGAGACTCGCATCAAGTTCCTGGGCCACTGCGTGCGCGACAATGTCTTTTACTCTGCAAATTTAACTCGTTTAAAATTCAATTAAGCCGCTATCCAGAGAAATACGATTTTAATTTTGTATTTCAATCACATTTAAGCAGAGCAAACTTGGCTAACGGCTCGTTCAACAGACTGTTCCGGCCCGCGCCTGACGTCACATCTTTTGATACTGACTAATTGATCGGCAAGAGTTCGCCTCAGTTTTATTTGTTACGTATAAAAGTCGCCGGTCAAATATTTGCCCGCTATTTGAAGTCCATTAACCTTTGCAATTTTGTTGACGGTCTCTTTAGCAAACAGTTCTTTGTCTCCGCTCTGTTTGCTTATTTTTTTTCGCGTTTCTACTTACCTTTCGAATTTTAAATTCCGTTCGGCAAAAAACTATAATGTGTCCGAACGAAAGCCACCGTTTTTGCAACGTATTTTTTGCTCGTGCGACAATTTGTTTCCGGTAATTTTGGTGCGAAATAAACAATTTCGCACAGATGAAATTCCACGTGAAGATTTACAAACGTTCGTAGATAATGGTTTGTCAAATTTGTTCTCGGGTGACAATAATTTTGCCAAACTAATTACAAACTTGGAGATTGCGTGAAATTGAAAAACAAGATGCACGCGTCTTGTTCGGGAGAGTCAGCATGTGTCAGAAACGTGTTCTTGGGACGTAAACTTGCTGTTCAATGATAGCTTTAATTAGATGGATAGTGGAGTATATCGAGCAGACTCTCAGCTGGGCTTTAGTTAAGTGCGGCTCAACACATACACGTTTACCAAAACGTCCTAATTGAATTCGTTTCGCTCACATCGTATTAGCCGCTGAATTGAAACGAAATTCATCGATTTAAAGCCACGATTCATTTCATTTCAATAATGAACCCGCTTATTACCTTATTTAGCATTTATAATAAAACTGAAGTCCAAACAGGGGAATTCAATTTAAACGATCTTCATCGTTTAAAACTGCCATTACGGTCAGGCAAAGTGTCCGTGGGTAAAAAATTTTCGCTCAAAAAAATCAATATAAAAACTGTCGAATTTGAAACAGTGACGAGTGAGGATGTGTACTTACTGGTCGCGCTGACAGCTGGTCCAATGACGGAGTACTTGGGGTTGGCGGTAACGGCCCCAGGGACGACCTTGTCGGACTCTGTAACACATTATTGTAATTATCTTGAGAATATACAGTACCGTTAATTACGGTAGGGAGTTTGTGTGCGCATTAGAACATGACCAATCTACCTTAACGCGAACGAGCTATGATTCATTGCCTTATAAATTCGGAGGGACTCAAAGAACGCAAGCTTTGCAGCGTCCCGAAGTCATACTGATTTATATTCCGAAGCTTTTTCACAGTACAAACATTTTTGTAAGCAGCAACAACATCCGCGGAAAAATGTTTGCAAGATGGCGATGTGATATTGATGTTTGGGAAAAATGAATTTTGTGTTATAGATGGCAATGATTTTTTTTTTAGATAAAAGGAGATGGTAGCTCAACGTAATTATATCAATCCAAGTATCTGAGATACGTTGAAAGCGTTCCGAGATGTAGCAGGTTCACGAAATGAAATAATGACGTGAAAATTGTTTATTGATTTTGGAACGTCAGTACTGGGTGGACTTATTACGTGGTTATACTACTTGCCGCATCGAAATCACGCTGATCTACTGAAAATGCGACTGAATCAAAATCTGGTAAATATTTTAAAATGAAAAATTTTTCATGGTGTAAAACTTTCATAATCTTGACCTAAATTTTAAGTTTACAAACTGTGGAGTACATTAAAGTTAAAATTAGCAAAATGGCAAGCAATTTTTCTTGTTGAATTTGAAGAGAATGAAATGGAATAATTCATATTCCAGAACAGTACAGACTTGTGAATTTCAACTTGTTGCCAATGTGGATTCAAGTAGATATTCCACAGATTGTTTGATTTTGAATTTCGTTTAATTCAGTTCGCGAATGCTTTACTTATTTCCAGTTCTGAGTTTTAAAGTTACTCATCGAACTTTCCGCAGAGAAACAATCTCTATTCCAGTTGTTAAGTTATTTATGAAAATTTGCCTACGGCATTGTACAAGCTGTTTCTCAAACTCTTTCGATGTATATATAAATGGTAAAAACAAAATTTTAAATTAAAAAAAGAGCCATAATAGTTCGTTTAATATTAAGTAGTATATATACGACTGTTAAGATATTTTAAAAATCTTTAAAATGTGTACACTTTTTCTTATGATAAAGTTAGAATTATACAGGTTGCTTTTATCGACGATAGGAATTGGGAACTTTTTATCTACCGAGGATTATAGCCGAGGATTATTATCTAGCCTCGTGATATTGTTCGGTAAAATTGTTCATGTACCGACTAGTCATACACGATTTCTACCTTGCTAACGTCGATAACAATTGTAAAGCTAAGTTCTTCGTAAGGTATGAGCTGCAACTCATGTAGAAATCTGTTTTGCCGACCAATTCATACGAGAAAACGCACATTCCGACCGTAGAATGTCAATGGCCAGACGTTACGTTGACCTGTACTACTGATCTCGTCATTAAAAATAGTTGAGAATATTAAAAAAAAAAAAAAAAACAAAAATTTTATCTCGTGCACATTAGTTAAAACTTCAGTTGTTTAGAGATAGTTGATGATGTTAGCAAAAGTTTCAATGAGTGAAGTTTAGAAACTATTTTTCTTGAAGTATATTTTATCAAGTAACTGCACAACAATTTCAATTCCAAGGTGCATTAAAAGAAAAGTAAAAAACAACTATAACTTTTAATAATTAGGTCAAATTTATAGAAACATGAAATTTGTCGTTAATGTGCTATTCTTCTGCAACTTCACTTTCAGAAAAACAATAAGTTTGCTTTTGGCTCTTAGCTTCTCGGTATTTGCAGTGAAGCTTACCAGTCATTAATTACGGAAATTACTAGTCGTTAACGAAGGAGCTTTCTAGTTACCAACTACGACTCTCACTTCCTTACACAACGTTTTAAGATCTCAATTCTGAAAATGTGCCCATGTAATTATTGACTTCAATTTAGTCATTTGCGAAATCGTAATGGAATATCAAATCATTTTTAACATTACGCTCCAGTTAGAGCAAACATGTTTTCTAATTTCACGTTTAAGTTTGCGCCCTCAAATTTTAACATCAGCCAACTATAATTCAATTACCGAACAAAATTTGAATTGCAACTAATGCTCGGCCGTCGATCTCTGTGGTAGTCACTTATTTTGAATCTAATGGATCGTTAACTCATAAGTCTTTGACTGTTTGGAACTTACCGGAATGTATAGTGTCATCCACTGGTTGAAATTCGAATATAGCTTTAAAGCCTTGACCCGGCCATTCTGAATTCGCGACGAACTCGAGATAAAGGTAAGGTCCTGTACTAAGTACCTCGACTTCTGCTCCTTGGTTGCACAACACTTCTATTGTCGGAGCCGCAGAATCCATGCCATCATGTACCCTGATTAAATCAGCTCTATTCAGGCAACTGTAACATAATTAAATCGACTTAATTCAAGTTAAAAATTTCAAACTAATCAATAAAATAGCAATAATAACAACTTGTTAAAATTATCCAACTCTTCAGATATTCGCTTGAAAATCGAATTATAATTTCAAGTTTTAATTCAAAAACAGTCGTCATAAAACAGCAGTTTCGTCTGTCGAAAACTGCGTTATCCAAATTCAATCCGTTCTCAAACTTTTGTCACAGTGAAGCAGCCAAATATTAATCAACTGTTCTGGAAGTCTTAAGAGCATCTTTTCTGTTTTAATAACGTGCAAGTAAGTTGGAGAAACGCTCAGCTTTTTGTTTGTGAAAAAATGAAGATGTCCGAACCGTCCCTTCTAGTGATAAGGATAATGCACTCGACAAATACAATTTACCAAATCCGACGTCTGAAAATGATAAATGTCGCGGAGCTTTAGTAAATACTGCTTGCGTCTCCATAAAGCATACATTCATAATAAACTGAGCTTAGAGAGGATCCACACCGAAACACGAATAACGAAATTTATGGATACTATTTATCTACTAAATAACAAAAAACAGATGATAATCTTCTTTACTATTTTAGAGGTCGTCCTTCGGAAGGTTCTTCGTGCACTAGGAAACGGTTATTAAACCAGGTACTCAGCGTTGGAGACATCTTCCAAATTATCTAACGTTAATCTATTCTTATAATCGAACAGACCATTGCCCTCCCGGTGCTCGTAATTTCCACCACTGTACCTCAAGGCGGTCTAAAACTACTTGGTAATTAACTGTCGACTGATGATAAGTTATCACATATCATCCTTGGTTAGCTTGAATAAACAGTCTGATAAAATTTATGAGATAATTAGTTTTGAACCAAAACATTAGATATTACACAAGTCATTTGCATTCATAACTTTCTTTCTTCCAGCGTTTCAAAATATCACGATTTATGGAATCCAAAGTACTTTAATCACGTACTGTTTAGGTTACAGTTTGGTTACCCAAACAGAACAAGTACAAATTGAACTAAATCTATTCGTAATTGAGACCAATTACAGGGCCAAAATTGAGCCAAACAACAGCTGCGGCAAAGAGTGCCGTTATTTCTGGAATATATGACAGAGACGCGTGTTCAGAAGGAAATGATTTTATGTCTCATTACGTGCGCACAGTGCGCATTTGTTAACGAATATTTCCGCAACTTGGTTTGTTCGTCTAGGTATTATTTTCATGAACACGTGTCTTGCGATCACTTTGCATTATGTCTACAGGCTTGTTTGATGCAATTACGTATGAAACTAAGCGCGAAATTAAATTACATTTAATAATTCCTCTCCGAAGTCTCTCCGTTGTATTCAGAAGCACATCAGTCTTGATCGACTTAAAATTTTATCCTTTTCCGACCGCTCTCTCGCTAAATACCGAGCGTTTATTATTTTAAATTCACCCGTACTAAATTGTCGACAATCGATTAGTGTCTATTATTCAATGTACAGCGCGAACTTTTGTTCGGAATGCCGGCGAGCTCGAATGACTAAAAAATTGATGAACCGAATCCGCAAACAGCTTCGCCTCTTTTTCTGTCTTTTACTCGAATTTATCAGCCGCTAAAAAAAGAAACAAGTCATCTATCATCTAGGGTTGGTATTCGTTTTTTTTCCTTGTATGAAGAAAAAAAGAAGATTTGTTTCACGGAAACTGAATCTTGTAAATCAAAGGCGTCAAAAAGCACTAGGATTGTCAAAAGTTCTGGTCGGTGGGATTCACAGGAGGCGCGTAAAAAAGTTCTCGAGAGAGGATTGCGTGGCAGTACATAAAATATACATCATACGGCTCAGGATGCTAATCGAAAACGCCAGTCGACGTAGAGCATACATCCGTCGAAACAAACGCTGATCGAAAGCTCCGTGATATTGCTTTCAGTGCGCAACGACCACTATTTTTGCGACAGCGAATTGTATTCGGCTATGTGCTGCATGGTGTGTGCCGGGGCCGAGTATAAATGACGCTCTTATTAGAGTGGGAGAACAAGTACGTGCTGGCAAAGTTCACATCGTGGACTTGCAGCCAAGTTTCACGTGAAGTGGAAGGATTCATGATAAAGAGAGAACAAGATGACGAAGTCTTTCTTCCGAGTTGCGAGCACTTTTGCCTCTGCACTTCGCTTGTTTCCGCCAGATCCGACGAAATTGCTCGGCCCGTGTTACAGTGACAAAGCGTTCGGTCAATGCTTTGCAATTCCGAGCTGTCGTTGTGTTTTTTTTTCGCCTCTTACTTTCGTCGTTTCTTTTTGCATTGAAACTTAGTCGTCATTTTTGACAAACGATGATTCGTGAGATATGATAGCACAGTTCTCTCTGATTTCGACAAATCGCTTCTGGGAATTCGCGATTTTCGACGAACGAAAAAAAAAGCCAGCAGACCTCTCGAAGTGTCTGTGAAAAATAGATCCACAGAAAAGTGATTGATTAGAAAGGAGATATGAATAGCGGGCGAATGAAAATTTAATACCACGCGTGCCTACGATGTTTGCTAAACTTATGATTTCAATACGTAAAACGTCTTCTTAGTTCTCGAAAATTGAGTCATCTATTTTTGCACCGGAAACTTGGTTCGAAATATAGAATGTTATAAGTACATACCATATTGGAATCTCGACTTTCTCCCTGACATGTTTTATGAGAGCACGAGTTAAAGATAGCACAAAAAGTCGATTTCTCATTCTCTGTTGGAATGTCCTAAAAACTCAAAAATACATTGTCATTTTGAAAAAGCAACTCTTCCGATATTCGTGAAATTAAAAAAGTTGATGTCTAATATTGTTCGATTGGGAATATAGACGTTACCCAATTAGTTTCCAGAAACTTTCTGTGAATAAAGCTCTTTTTTTCTAGATGACCAGTAAAAGAGTGCACTTCTTGCATCCACTGAGGGATTCAAGATTCACCCAACGTGATCGATATTCTCTACTTGACCGGATACTGGAGCATGTCGTGGTTATTGTATTTCAACCAGGAACAAGATAGATGTGCAAATATGCAGCGTCGAACACAATTTTATTTGAGGCAAAAATGTTAAAATGTTTCTTCGAGAGAAAGTATTTTCATTACAATTTTTCTATCAAAGTCTACAACATTTTGTAATAAAAAAACATATCACTTGGTGTCATCCACCTTATACTCCCTCCGTAAATTTACGCTGATATTTGATATTTTATCTCGCAGCATGTAAAAAAAGGTTTACAGAATAAATGTGTGTCGTTAATTAAAAGCTAAAGCCGGATTTTAAATTCGAGCTATAAATTCAGCCCTACAGTTTAGGGGCGCTTCGGAATGAGTATCAAACAAGATATTAATGCATAATAAAATGTGAGCTCAGATGCCGATGCGTTGAACAAACGGCCCGTCTATATGAGCTTCAAGATTAATGCTTAAATTTTCGTGAATAAGATTCTCCAGGGATGTTTGCAGACGCGATCAAAAGAGTAGCCGCATTAAATGTGTGCTTGAATTCAATCATGTGTAAACGCTACCTCAAAGGCTTCTACGTGATAGCCTCCGTGTATTCTTTTGATAAAGATGCCGAATCCAAACCCGACGTGGCTTTTTCGTTTCACTTTTGCTCAAAATTCTTTCCTCATCTCTATAATAAGTTTCTCATAAATCTATGTTTCTTCAGTCAAATCCAATTATATAAAAAAGAACTATACTGTAAAACAGTGAAGTTGAATTAAAACATAACGTTTGAATAATTGTATTGGAGAGTAGACAGAGATTTGGACCGTTTTTTTGAGGTCATAAAATAGGCATTATGAAGATTTAACCGAAAATTACGGCACGAGTACAAAGGCAAAATGGTTTTTGACATTATAATTTAAAACAGATTTATATGATGTAAAGTTAAATTACATTTCAATTCCTCGGAAGTGAGAAAATAAACTCGACTGAATTTCAAATATTTAAGTTTCCAAATGCGCAGCCATAATTTATCCTTAGTCCTCAGGCACCGAATTGAGAGCAAATAAATTATGGATCGGCTCATTCAGCAGTGCCATTTACGTCGAGACTTGTGACTAATATTGTATTCTTAATCATGATACTAAATGACTAATTCTCGGCATTGTTCGATTCATAAGGTAAACGAATTTATAAACGAAAAATCTCACGATCACAAAGATTATGCAGCGTGGCATGATCGAGTACATTAAAAAGCACTCTGCTGAGATTTGAGTTTTCGGTCGAGAGGGTGGGCGCAGTTGTTGAAGTACTAAGTAGAATCAGTGAAAATGAAACCAGATTCGTATTTCTTCTTATTCACGGATAACGAAATCTTAAAAGTTTGTCATCGGTGAACGCACCGACACCTAAGTTTGCTGTTTACCATTCAATGCTGAAAGAATT
This sequence comes from Telenomus remus, assembly GCA_020615435.1. Lineage (NCBI taxonomy): Eukaryota > Metazoa > Arthropoda > Insecta > Hymenoptera > Scelionidae > Telenomus > Telenomus remus. The sequence continues at coordinate 3,348,924 of CM036338.1, forward strand.
ACTGAGTTGTGGAAACAGAAATATGAGTCTACTAACAACCAGTTTTTTCTTTCCTTCAACATTGAAATAATCACGCAATTTTGAATTCATCAAGCGAAAACTTTTTCCATTTGCAGCCTTCAATATTCATCCGAGTCTTTCATAAAAATTCACCAGTGACGTACGAACATTACATCAAAGTAAAGTTTTTTTATTAAAATTCCAGTCATTGTCGTTTATTTAAAAACTTGAAATCTTTGACGGTTTCTAATAAACATTTTTCAGAACTAGGCGTCACTCAATAAGAAAAAAACTCATAAAAACGTTCATTGTCAAATCTTGAAAAAATAAAAACAAAAAAACAAATTTGAATCCGTATTTTAATCAGAATTTAAATGATTTTAACTGTTGGCTGTTTTCGTAATTTCATCGGTGAATAACAAAAGGGAAATCATTGACAATTACAATTAAATTCAATAATATCTGCAAATAAGGCGAAATAATAGCAGACGATTAAACAGTGAGAATATGTTAACAAGGTTGGCCAATGGGCTTCAGTTCGTTCGCTTTGCGTTTACCCTATTACGAAAGTTCTCCAGTGTCAGACACTAGACAGGTACTCGACCTCGTAAAACAGATGCCACGACTGGTTGCTTGCCACGTTTGTTATGCAACAAAAAGTATTTTTATATTTATTCTCTTCTCCATGCGTTGCGTGATGCTACACTACAAGTCACAATTTTTACCAAGCTTTTCTTCTCATTGAACAAATTTGCATTCCGTCGTTTTCTTAGCGCGTTTATTGCCATACAAGTAGGTCATTCTGTTCTGTGTCTATCTTCTTTTTTCAGAAAAAAAGAAAAATTTGAATTGCACAAAAACGGAAATTAATCAACAAATTCTCACAGATTGACCGTTTAAGGTGAAAACGTTGGTGAGCATGGCTGCGGTGACTAATATTTGTTGCATATTTTTGCGTAGCGACAGTGAAGTTCATACGTCGGGACGCGACAGTGACGCATGATAACGTCAGCACGATTACCGGAATGTTATTTTTTGGACTTTGCGAGAAATTGACGTAGTCCGGGTCGCGGGTGTAATTTCCTGTGGGATTTTTCGCATCAGTTTATAATACACTTCCTGTTATAAATGCGTTTGGAGGATTGTACAGAAGTGACAGTATTTTTGTTCATCATTCCAATGAAACATGAATCTCAATTACTCTGAATCACTTTCACTCTAATTGAGTCGGGACAAAAACTGGTAGACGATGAATATTTCGCAGAGAGTTGAAACGACGTTGAAATAAAAGTGTGTGGAAGAATTTGAAAAATTAAAATATCGAAAGGCCGCTTTAGAAGATGACACGTTTGTTGATTCACGTGACTCAGGTGGGACGGAAAGTTTCTCAACAGGCACGACGTGCAACGTCGATGGCAGTGACACTTTGTACTTCGCAGAACATTACAGAGTAACGATACATCTTTGAGAAGCGATGCTGCGGTACGTGTATTACCTGTCTATCGAGCCGTCACGCCTCGCACGGATAACTGTGATGCACACAGAACATTGTGCACGACTATATGCATATGTCATATTTTTTATGCACCGAGTATGCTTGCAAAATACCGTTCAAATATAGCATCAGTCTACAACACATGAAACCACTCAAGACGATTTTAATGTAATTTTATCTTTGGCCTAGTAGCAACGCAATTATTTGAACTTTCATCTAGCTAATGTTTGTAGAAATTGAATTATTCAAGGAGTCTCTTGATACGAAATATTTTACCCTGAAATTTTCCTAATCTAAAATATCCAAAATAAGTATAATGAAAATAAAAAACGAATTGCTTTGTTTAACACGAACAATTTAAATGTAACAATCTTACATTACGATTTCAAAATACTCACTCAAAATAAAGCGGCTGATTTGAATAAAATTCAAGTAAAAGTTCTTCAATTTATTACGTTTCAACCGAAAGGAATTTCTGCCTCATAGTTTCTGACGAAATCAAATTTTCAGATTCGACCCTCGCTATTATGATATGTCGGTTGTAGCCGGTCTGAAATATTAAAATAGTGCCGGATATGCAATACACGCTTTTTACGATATTAAACTTAGTTTTCAAAGTTGTCACACAAGCAACCTTATGAATTTTGAGCACAGTGCAAGATTCCCTTTATTCAACACTATCCAACTGAGTGCCTCCCGGCGTATCAATTATTTATTTTTAATCAGTCCGAATAAATTGTGTGCATTTCAATGTAGAATTCAGAGTATGCACTTAGCGTCAATTATTGATCATGTCAAAGTATTTAACAATAACAATTTCGCAACTAAAACACCGGCGAACAATTCGATATTTAATTAAGTAACTAGGTTAACATGAGTTCGAGAAACTTGAGAAATTATTGAGAAATTCTCTCAAATCAAACAAGACAATTTTGTGCAACATATGTTATTCATCTCTGACAAATCATAACTAATTCCCTCGATTTGACGTTTCTTGCGCAGCGTTGCTGTTCACATTCGCACAACATGAAATTTCGATCCAGCGCAGATTTTTTCCCGCGAGCAGTGATTTTACGATTCCAGTTGAACTTTTTATAGCGCACCATAAAACGAGATCGGTTTCATTTCGCGAATATGCATATGCATGACACGTAACCATACTTTGTTACCGTCTAAAAACATTGTTTATTTATTTCGATTCGCTGCTGATTACAGACTATTACACATCCATTACTAATGTCGCGTTTGGATTGATTCGTTTACTTCCAGCTGATACGATTGTTTTCCTTTTATTTTGAGATAGGTGTTGGGATCGAATCGGCGTCTTTAAAGAGATTGTCCCAGATTCTGGTGAGGAGTAAAATCAAAGTTAAGTCATTAAGTAAAACGGAAAAGCGAATCCGAGTGATCGCCGCAAAGCCCGAGGTATCGTGACGGCGAAAGGGACAATGTGATTTCCCGCTGGTAATTTTATTTGTCGCCGAAGGGATGAGCGTCATCTTATATCCACAATCCTGACACGGATACGAACATTTTTACGTTCCTTATTTCTTCGTTTGGCTCACTCTCATTTTTTGTTCTGTCCGTTCCCTTACTTGCTCTTCTCGTTTCGCTTGCCACTATTTATCTCATTTTTTTTTCTTTACTTTTGCGGTGTAGTCTTTCGTGTAACAACCAATTCGCCACGAACAAAGATGGCAGCGATCGAAAAATAGATTAGTCGATGTCGAGATTAGCGCCGACGATGGAAAGCTAACGCTCCGTGTTCAATTTTTGAACTCTTCAAGATAAAGTTGAAGACCATTCGGATGATTAATTGTGAATTGATTTCGAGACCATCAAATGTAAATTATAGTGCGTTTTATATTATTGTTTAGTCTTAAAATTTTTATGGAAACATCGGTGTTGTCGACGATCTTATCATCAAAGTCTATGACGAAAAGAGATCTCTATGAAAAGGGCAATGAAATTGTCATTATTGTTCCATTCCACAAAACAACTCCAATGCTACGAAACACTCGGCGTCTGCGAACCAACTTAGCCGGCACACAAGACAGTTTCTTCATTTGATTATTATCATAAAATCAATTAAATCCTGCGAACTTTTTTCTCGTTGAGAAATTTTGCAATACGAGCAAACGATACGGTCGTTTGGATGAGAAGAAGTTTTTTAAAAGAAAAGAAACGATCGATGCACGAATGTCTGAAGGCATTTAAAACGAATTCGAACTGTTGAAAACTCTTGCACTTTGGCTACTACTTCGCACTTTGGCATTTTTTACGTTCATGCTATTATATTTGTAAGTTATTTATCTACTCTCCTAATATTACAATTTTATTCCTTTTTCCATCCAGGAATTCATCACTGTAAGATTTTCACAATAAGGATTTTAATCAAGCTATTCCAACAATCTTGTCAGAGTCAAAGTTCCATGTAATAAAACTGTATCAAGACTGATATCAGACGAAACTAATAAAATGTTTAATAAAATCGTAGGGCAATGTACTTTTATAGCTTGCGCAAAGGATTGATAAATGCTCAGTACATAGATTCAATTGCTTTTTTTTTACTTACGCTCGAATAAATTCATGGTAACTCGATCACGACTCATTTTTTATTTGTTCAAGCCAATCTCATTTTTCGGATTGCGAGACTTATAGTTGAGTCATTTATTTCGGCTATCTCACTTTGACACCACTTTACTATTCCGGAAATGAGAACGTCAAATCCTACGGCGTCTGATAGTAAAGAATAGCTGAATAACGTAACAGGGACTTCTTGAATCTCAATGACCTCGTATTGAAAAAAATCGCAAGTGTTATGACACAATACCATGTAAAAGTTAAACTACCTTTCTGTTTTCTACAAAAAGGAGAAAAATCCACCGAAAAAACTTAATAACTTTGTGGGATAATATTTAGTGTGAAAATTTGGTTTAAAAAGGCTATAAGTGGTCGTTTATAATTTGTTTCTTAAATATATTCCTGCAAGTTGGAAGTAATATGCAAATTTTCATTGTAGGTATCTCAAAAGATCAAGAGAAAAAAGAACCTTATTTCGTGCAATTTTTTACGTATGCATTTGCATGCAACAGCGTTACGTGACACGAAGTCTTACAATAGGAAATGACCCAGAGCCATTCAAAAAGCCGGCGCCGTCAACTTAATCCTCGATAAACCCACGAATTCCCCTTTAATTCTGTATTGAGCTTCCTTAATTTCATTCGTTCTAGCGGTCTTTACCGACCAACTGTGTCAGCTTTTGCGCGCTAAAAATTCACCCGCAGTACACGCCAAGGTTTCGTTTCATCTCTAATGTATAGAATTTAAAAAAAATGTTATCTCTAATGAGTTTGAACTTTCTTTTACAACGAGAAGAGTAGAAATTTTACAGTACGAGTGAGGTTTTTTCATTTCTGACATTCTACACGACTGTTGAGCACAATTTCACTGAGTACTCTTTTCGAGACGGTTTTAATCTGGATATTATTATTGTCCCAAATCTCTCGCGTAACGAATTGATTTGTTTTATTTCAACTCGAAAAGAGCGACTGAAATTTGTACATTCATCGATTCGCTCGACTCTGGGAACATCGATATGAAATCAAATATGTTTGGCTTGAATTGTTATATAAAAATTGATCATTTGTTCATTCAAAGCAATGATATTAATCGCCATCTGACATGAACAGCACATTTGAGAGATAGAAATCGTGTGTTGAATGTCAGTTGATATTTCGGAATTCATTAAAATTGCATCAGCGACTTGTAATATTAATTTCGTTAGTTGCACGAACTCGCTGTTCATTTTCGACGTAAAATCACTTATAATTCCACTACTTTGATGCATACGTTTCACGTGATGGTCGGTGCTTGACTTTTTCGAGTGATCTATGTGTTATTTAAGAGCTTGAGACTGGCGTTTCAAGCTACTGTCGCTGGACGAGTTAACTGTTGCGTTTTGCAGATTTATGTTGGTAATATCAGGAGCGTTAGCTGGATGACATATCAGTGGCTATAAAATTCGAAGCCACGAAAAAGAAGTCACCTTTCTTTCACTTCTTTTAATGTCAATCGTTTATTCGTCACAAGATTCAGCACTAATCATTACTTTTTAATGGAAAGTTCAATTCGAAAAAAAACTCAGTCTCCGAATAATAAGACTCTTTGTTCGTACCATCGAGTTAATCTTACTAACAAAAATTTGTTTCCAATTTAAGAAGAAAAAATTGTCAATGGAGCTGCTACCATTAGGTACATCAATGAATTGCCATTGTGGTTATTAAACGAAGCAGAGGCTGCATTGAAAATTCAATCAATCTCAACATCCGAGTGACATTGATCGTCGGAAAAGATTATTGCAAACATCATTTATGGCGATTCAACGAGCTGAAAACTTTCATTATTATTACAAAAGTGAGCACGAGCCGTCGAAATTCAATTAATTGTTCCTGCTGGAAGTTGAAATAACAGAATCTTCAGGAACGATCATTAACACGTCGACTGATGAAAGAGGAACAAAAAGGGAAGGCCGCTTTATAATTCCGCATCGTATAATGAGCATAGTGGCTGTGTGGCAGCAAGATTGTGTTGAATAAATGACACGGATTTTTCATGACTATCAAAGCTTATCGCTCGGAATATAACGAATGTATTATCGCCGTCGTCCAGAATAAAGAGTTTTCCAGCCGTGGAATCCGTAATTCGAGAGAGGGAGAGAGAGGAAAAAAAAGGAGAAAAGCGGAGATAGGAAAGCGAGCAGGGGCGTGACGAGTGCGGAAATTCGGGCTGCGAAAAAAGAGAGAAAGTACAAAAGAGAGCGGAAACGGAAGTTGGGTTTCCGCTGGGGGGAAGGAGGAATAGATACCAACTCCTTCCTGAACTTTGGTCGGTTGTTCGCCAGCTGCTGGAGTCAGTTTCAGGTGGTTTTATATCAAACGTCGACCAGCGACACCAACACCATTACCAACGTTTGCCAAACATTTGAATAACTTGTTTGATTACTTTAATGCTTCATTAGATTTCACATGTCCGACGAAACAGACAGGCATTTTTCTTAATTCAAAGCGAACTGCAAAATTTCGACTGAATAGAATATCCTGTGAAAGTTTATCTCAACTAAGTTGTAAGGAAGTTGTAATTTTATTTCGTTATGTAACAACTTAAGAGTTTCGGAAAATTAGTCAGTAGGAGAAATATTGCATTATGCTGACATAATGAAAGATATTATTCCTCAGGGTAAGTCTCTGACGAGACTTTAAGTTACAATGATTAATCAAAGTGTTATAACGACAGCATTAGTTGGCGTATTCATTTGAGAAATCATCATTAGAGCCATTACCGAAAAATATGAGCTGTAAACGAAGTTACACGTTGCATAATTTGTCGTTAGACACTGGCTCGGGTCCCTGATGTTTTGCTAAGTAACGAAGATCAAAACTTAAGTATCATTTATCATTCAGACGAAGAAATCCGTCAATCGGTCTGTAAACCGTGGACGAAAATAATTCTTGTTTGCATTGCGGAATCAATACCGACGGATCAGCAGACATGGCACGTGCACAAGAACTTGCCTTTTTTTCTTCGCTTCACTTAATCTCCGATATTTTAATCACAAATTTCAGCTGACCTTAATAAACTTTTGTCGAACAAGCTTTACTAACGTAAGTTTGATTTATGATCGAGCGAGCAACAAAAGAAAAAGTGTCGTTAATTTATGCTCAGCTACTTGATTCGAACCGATATCATTTTGTTCAAAATTATTGAACAAAAATTACATACCTCAAATCGCCTTCCTGCAGGGCAATCTCCTCGAACACCACTCGTATCCGTTCCTTCAATCTGAAACGAATGACGAAAATTGAATTAATCAATTCATGTTTTACAACGTCAAAGGAAAACGAAAAATCTGATTTGTTTAACTTGGAACGTATGATGAAGTCTTTCGTCGATTGAATGAATGAGAAATGCAGTAGTTAAATATATAATTCCATCGAGCCAACTTATCTTTGTTATGAGTCGCGTTGAATTGGTTTCTTTCAGTTAGGAAAAATTATTTCAATCGTATAAATTTGATCAGGTCGTGAGGCTTTTGCGTAGGGGATATATATTTCCCGCCGCTAGACTGTCGTCGATAAAATAAGATTCATATGACCATTTCTGGTCGGGTTATTTGGCCGATTATCGTAAACGTACGATGATATTTCACTTGCTTGAAATTTCGACGGATCTTATACCTATTGCTGATCCCACGTTTGACTTGATGTTACAAGGTATTTCGATTCTAATTCATTTATTTAATGTTTTTGGAGATGAAAGATATTTTTTTTTTCAATTTGCCCAGCCCAAAAAATTGATATTTGCAACGATAAAGTTCCAATAGTAATCAAAGTTTTTTTCAGAGTAAAATTGAATCAAGAAAATAATAAAAAAAATTTGATTGAAATTTCGTTGGTACAAACAAACTAACTAGAAAGTGCTATCAACACTACACCAAATCTCAGAGAATTATGTTAGTAAATGTTAAAAAAGGTCCGATAACAAAAAAGTAAAAACGTTTTTAAATTGTTAAATATTCTAGCGAGTGGTCTGAGAAGCAAGATAATTAGGCGCGCACACTCGAAATCACCATTCTCGCGCTCGTTTTCGGGCCTTTTGAACTTGTACCTAATTAGGGCCATATTCCATTGCTGTCGCTTAATTGCTTGTTAAATATACGACAAATTAATAAAGCCTGCGTTAACAATGAAGTGGAGGAGTCTTTTGTGGGCCTTTGCCTATAATAGAGCGCGAGTACAAAAATGACGAAAAACGTCGTGTGGTAGCGGGGCCAACAATAAGTCGACAAAAAAATAAGGGAGAATAACAAAGAAGGACATAAAACGGAAAAGGAAGAGACACTTCCGGATTTCGTGTGTATCCAGCTCATAGGCCGCGGAGATGTTAAAGTTTGTGGCCTGCTAACTGTAATGCAGAGACGATGAGGAATGTACAAAGTTGTAGCCGAGCGGAAGCTGCAAAATTTCTGGGTTACAAGAGGCCGTGCTACGGCTAGCCCGCATCGCGTTCGCCCGCTCGCGGCAATAGCAGTGGCTGTGAATGACGCTCAAAAAACGAGTCCACTCTAGATCGGACGCTATGTTCCTACCTTGCCCGGAAATGGTACGAGCACCGGATGTTCGTTGGGTATGAGGACGGATAACTCGGCGAGTAGAAGCGTCCGTGTTGAGGCGTGATTTGCGAACTGATAAATTGATGGTCGCACATTGTTCCTGGGATCAGTTGACCGTTCGTCTCAAACAGATCTGAAAAAGCAGAAAACAAACCATGTTCAAAAGTTTGTACGAACACACTTGAGTTTTTTCATCTTAAATATTTTAATCCCAAATTTATACCGGGGGTCAAGCTAAAACTGCAATAGCTTATTACATTGTTACACTTTGAATTCCTGGAGGACCTTATTAGAATTTCAAATAATGGAATCCTACTCAAACTTTGCTGTTTGAAACTCGGATTAATGTTAAATACGTGTGAAAAAAGTTCGAAATCAACTTTACATTTAGATGACGAGTATACTTTGTTGACACTATTTAGCTTGTGAATTATGATTAGGTACTTGGCTGGAATTGTAATTAGTTTAAAAATTTTCTACGATGCCTGACTTTTGCTACAATGAAACATTCATTTGCGACTGGTATATTCTTTTCAATCTATTGCACTCGTTTGAGGTAGGATTATTATTTAAAAATGTATGGCAAAGTGAATGAAATAGTGAATCTCGAAATTGAACATTGTTGAGAATAAATGTTCTTACTTCAACAAAATGAATTCGACAATAAGTGGTCGTTGCAATGACGTTCAAAGAAATAAAAACTCGTATTCGGTACTACACAATGCTTCCTTTCAACCGCTCCAAAAAATCTACTGCAAATGTCAGGAGCTGTTATAATGTGAACCGAATGCATTTACAAAATTAACCGGAACAATTTAATCTAACCTACATTGAAGTATCTTTCGTTTCCACTCAAAATTCACGATCGTATTAATTTAAAAATCAATGTTCAACTCATTGTTGAAATTTTGAGGAATGTTTTTTCAATAATGGAGCAATACGCCAGCGGCGGATTCTATTGTTCGGACACTTTTTTTTTATTTTCAATCACCACCTTTTAAAACTTTAGTTTGGCACAAGTTAAATTCAGAGATGTTGAAAATCGCTGACTTCCGCGAGCAACACTCTCAATTCAGTTTGACGAGATGCTTTTGTGAGGTCTACTGACCGACCGAATAATAATACCTCTGTGCTTATTCAAGTCTTTCTGAAGCGTTTTTTATGTTCAGGTCGCTTTACCCAACAACATATTCATTCTTTTAGGTTAATAAATTATTTTTCATCCATTTTTTCATTTTTACGAATATAAAAAAAACAATTCAACAAGTTTTATGCAAAAATGAAGTTTTTGAATGCACCTGCAATTATCAATGAATATGAGAAATATTCAGAAGTGAATGTGAAATCAAATTATATATTCAAATTAAATAATTTATCTAGAAAAAATTTAAAAATTGATTTTGAAATAAAATCAAAATACTCGGTATCGTCACGGTATCATCAACCATGACAGAAAAGCGTCTAGACCGCAAGGATCGTTTGACGACTGCCTGAAAGAGCTCTCGGAAGGTGTTTTAGGTAACATCAAGACACAGTCAACGTCGTCCTGATTTATGGTTGGTGTTTCCACCAACCTATTTCGATTGAACGAGTATCTCTCAAAGAAATCATGTGGTTTGATTTCCTTTTGGAATATTTCTGATCTGTCTTCCGTGATGATGTATCAATCTCATTGTAAAAGGCAAATTTCACTTCTCAGATGAACCTCCCAGCGGTTCAATAATCTCAAAAGCAAGCTCGATGAAAGATGCATTTTTTAATTACCGGCACAAACTAACGTTCGAACGAAATGTTCAGCCGACTTGTAAATTTGCAGGAAATGTTTCATTTAGCGGACAGTCTTAGTGGAATACTCAAGGCTTTCTATGTGGAGTATTTTGTCTTTTATTACGGTGCCCAGCGGCCGACCTGCAAAGACCATTCTTATAAACCGTGACCAAGAGTAATCCTGTTTTATCGAGCTAATAAAGTGCTACCTATAAAGAAGGCTTGGATGCATAATAGAGGCAAAGATCTGGGTATAAAACCAGCCATAGTTGCATGTAAGATATCTTCATGCAAGGGTCACTGAGCTGGCAAGCCTGTCAAGGAGATTCGATGAGTTCATGCTTAGGAGACTCACTGCCTCTTCAAACTGGCACTATGTTTCGTCCCGTGATTTGTGTCTATTTACGACTCAAGAAGCGTTTCTACCGCTAGACATATTAGGCCCTTGACTTCGCATCAACAAAATCAGGTGGTTGAGATACAAAATTTCACCGTAAAGTCAAGCATTTTGTTTGATTCATGAATGTCTCATTTAAATTCATGTGGAGAAGATTGTCACGATGTTTAATACAAAATTGTATCGTCTCGTCAATTTTGGTTTAGAAAATGAAAATTGTCCATTATATGGATTTCAAATTGATCTCGTTTAATAACTCGCTATAACTTCTGATCCTCGAGTATTTCATTTTCCGTCAGATATTTCTCGCGCGATCACTCTTCATTTAATATGACAACTCGTGCTCGTGATCATGTAACTCCATCCAACTAAAAATATTTATTACAAGAGAAAATTCAATTTCAGTCAAAGCTAATGAAGGTTTAGCTTTGGGATTGGCATTAAACCCTGCGTCAGTTTCATTGGAAGGTTTGAAATCAGGCTCCAAGCAGAGAACATTTTCTGAACGAAAATTGTTTTGTATAATAAAAAGCTGATTTGGAGCGGATTCATAATTTAATCAGTCTTTCGGCACAATCAGAAAATTTGATGGATATTGAAAAATGAATATTAAATCTTGATAGATTAAAAGAATTTTGCATAAATTATCGGTCGAATAATTTTTAAAATTTCACATCTAAGCATGAATTTAAATAATTGAAAACGGAAATATATGGCTCTGATATAACTTCTTTGAATCTAATTTTTTTAAAACGGTATACCAAACTTTGTTTTTCAGCGTTATTTAATACAAAAATCTTGAACGAAGTTGAGATCAAAAACAAGCAACGGTCCAGAAATGTTTCGTAAAAATGTTTCAAGTATGTACGGCAAAATTACACTGTGAACAATATTTTTGAAAGTTAATTCCACTTTAACGCTGTTGGTTATACATCAAACGAGATGAATATTAAACTTTTGTAAACCAGCATTGAAGAATCTTTGAATTGTTTAACTGAAAAAGGACATGCCTGAGGTCGAAACATTCACGTCTTTTCATAGAACCTCACAAACAATTTCTTTCATAAATTTGTTGAAAGTTGGATAAGTGGAAACCACTTACTTCAGAGCGCGAGGTGTTCCAGCCTAAATGTCCGGAATAATTTCAAGGCGACATAAGCGACGTCTTTGTATGAACCAAGTTATGAGCTTTTGTCTGCGAAACTTTTGAACTCTTGTTTTATAATTATTACGGTTCGATGTTAAAGTAACTTGAACCTCCCTTTCATCACCTACCGCCATCTCCGCGAATTATATATTATGCAAGCACCATTTCTAGACGTTGTCGTTTCCTTTTGTCGTCGCCAGACTATTAACTCGGCGCATTTAGCAAAGTATAGTGGTATTTTTAGTTGACATTTTTTCCCATTTATACATAAATTGTAATTCAGATGTTACAAAGAAAACACAAAAACTTAAACCGAGAATCTGTGAATTTCATATTTTTCTACTTTCTCATAGGTTTACATTTTGTTAAGTACTTCCACGCACTTGAACAACAACGCATTGGCTTGCATAGTAATATTTATAGTACGTGTTTAGTTTTAAAATTCGCGAAATGGCGTTTTAATTGTTGTATATAATGAACGTGACATTTAAATGTATCCGAGAAATAATGCCCAACAATTCAACTTGAGAACGTTGTCCAGGATGGAAATTAACGACTACTTCTACGGTATTTTTTAAGTAAAAAACATTGTCGACATCCCGGCACGGAATAAATGATTACCGTACAAACCGCAGGAAAACAAACGGAATTCAATACATTTGATTCGATGCAACAGAGCTCGCGTTATATATATTTAGCGCGACAGATAAATTGAAACAATATAATCACGGCTTGTTTGTTCAGGTTTTAGGATTATATTTAAATTACAAATCGAGCATTGACGAAATTTTCGCTCTGCTACAGCCTTTCACGCTGTTTATCGTGCGAACCGCACTATTATACCATTATCGAGTTTGACCGCAATTATACAGCTTATTGTACCCCTCGAATTCAGTATAGTCATCACTATAAACTCGAATTTGCACAATACCTTTAGTCACGCTTTTGAAACTATGGATTTATTTCGATATCTGTGACAACATTACGATTAAATTCATTACTATTCAAGCAAAACTGCGCGTTTTAATCGAAATCATTTGCTCACAGAATAACACATAATGAGCAGTAACTTTGTCCACAAATTGACGAATAAAAAGCACAATAGGTTCAAGTGGCCGAGAAGATTTAAATTTTCATCAAAAAAGTGAACAACTGTCGCAGGTCGGACAGCTGCATTTCAGTTACTGATATTAATGAAAGCTTTCACTCTAGTTGTCTGATGTTTACATCTCCACCACACGGTAAAAGATTAGCCTTTTGAAAAAGAAAGTAAAACATTTCCCGGCAAAAGTAAGAAGGTGGCCTGATGCAGTATTTTTATCCATCCAGTGTGAATTAACGATCTGCAAAAGGTACAGCGGCTTTTACAAATTAATCCTTCGTCGAGCAGAGAAGGATAAATGGCACGCCCTTTAAGCAACTGGTCTCAAATTCTTTCTAGTCGTTCGATAAATAGTCGGGTATGAAAAATCAGGAGAACGTAGCTTTGCGATTCATAAAGCTCTGATTTCGCTCAGAATTTATTGCTTATAAGTAGTGATACTTTTATGATTGTTTTATTATAAAGTGATTGATTTTTTTTGTCTTGAATTTAGAGAAATTATTGAAGGTTGAATTTTATGTGAAATCGCGTGTTATTATTTGACTAGATTTTACAATGATTACTGTTGTAATACTAGAGATCCGATAAGATTTTGTTGCGGAAAGTAGTTTCGGCAAGCTTAATAAACTAGTTTCCGCGAGGAAACGCACTTTGAAGCGCACGGTGGAATGCTGACAGTGCGATACTCGGTTGAAGAGACAACAATGTGAAACATATTTGAGTCAAAGAAACGAACCACTATTTAAAAGCTAAGTGCTTGTGTAAACAGTTTTTTCTCCGACTTTGCATGTTTTCACAAACGTAATCACATTCATACCATTTCAACACAAGGATACCGCAATTATCTGCTATTTCAAGATATAAATTTTTAATTTTAATTCCTCTGTTCACAAGTCGGAGTTTCTACTTTTTATTCTATCTCGCAAGTGCTTTTAACTCTCCGTTGTTGAAATATTTACACATTCCAATAGTGTCGAAAAAACTTGTCACATATATGACAAACAAAAAGAGATTTCTCTTTGAGCGTTAAATTGAATTTTATGTCGTCATACTGATGATATTAAGCTTCAAAATTGTCTACAGCCATCTCTTTTATCCATCAAAGTGAACTCTCAATACGCTGAAAAAATACTGAAAAAAATTGATGCCTCGTCGCGCACAATAGTTATTGTATTCTTCGCGGATTTCAACATAATATGAGCAGAGGCTAACGAAAATTAAATGAAAAGAAGAGGTTGCGTCTGTTGCAAGTTTCCGAACTGTTATTGTTGTCGATGTGAGGCTCAAGGATCTTTTCTGATCCAAGTTATCAACCATTCGGAATATATCCTCCACAGGAATATCTATCCTGACGGAATTCCGTTTACTAACTACTGTCGTCTTCCTCGGACAATTCATGATTTGACTGCGATAGTTTTGAACTGCTTGATGAGTTAGTGGCGATTCGATAAGTGCTCAGAACTACAAAACGCGTGTTATTTACTTTCGCTGAACTTAAACGAGGATTGCTCACTAAGTGTTGTTAATAAAGTTATGTGCCATGAGACGACATAAGTTCGTCGGAGCGTTGAATTCAATCCGTCGAGACGTTCCTTTGAAATAAAAAATAAATAATTTTCATCCGAGCTCGGAGAATTGACGATTCGAATAAATTTATGACGTATTCCAACCGGGTTTTAGACGACTCATAAATAAATAAAAAAAATTTTCGCTGCACGAGTGGCGCGGAAAATAAAATTGCCGAGGTCATTGGGGGTAGTGCTCAATAACTTGAATATATGCGGCGGGCATTTAACGTCTTCTGCAACTATCCTAAATTCTGGAATGCCAATGAAAGCGATCGATCGATCCGCAATAACCATTAACATTCTTTCTAGAGATAACATATAGCGATACACGTGAAAGTTGAACTTCTTTTCTCGATTTTCATCCGTCCTATCATTTTGAGTCAGCGAAAAATTTGTCCGCAAAATTTCTTTTTTTAAATCAAAAAATTGTCTTGCGAATGGAAATACCGAGAGCTTTACTACCAATTGATCATAGAAAGTTCCACAAATCAACTTAGTTCGATAGAATCGTGATCTCTGAATTGTAAATTATGGCCACTCAAATTGACGTCGCCGAACTGAATACACGGCCGGGAGCGATTAGAGGCCGATTCTTCGAACTCTCGTCTAACGTTTGAAAGGTGATAACTTACCACTGGACAACTACAATGAAGATTTATCATTGGTTTATCGTGGTGGCTTTTACACTCGTGATTCTTTTGCCTGAAGATAGATCAAGTGACGAAAAAGTCTCGTTAACAAATGTTATCAGCTCTGAGAAAAGTAATTTTTTCCACCGCGTTAATGTAGAGAAATTTGTTCAGTTTTCAACAAAGAAACTTGCATGCGACGAGTACAAAAAGTAGCCATTCAATCGAGCATCAATGTTTCGGAAACAGGTGCAAGATTTATTGACTCGACTTTCGGATTATTAACGAGGGAAGAAATTTTTTTCCACCGCAGGGAACTGCTGTCGAATTCGAAACAATGAAAGTTTATATTTAAACGGAAACTGCTTGAATAAGAGATACAATATGGCTGTTGAACAGACATTATAATAACAGCGATACATAGACGGATTGCTTGGCCCAGATAGACAGCAGGTTGAGTCAGATAAACAATGATACTGTTCTGAAACTGGTAACGATTCAGGTTGAATGATGAATCGCTTTACGTGAATTCTTTATTTGAAAGTTCAAACGAAATAGCTGTGATAGATCATCGTGAATGCAATACTGATATGCTTATGCATGTATTATACAATTTCGCAGAGTTGATCGAACATTGTATTCTTTGTTGTGAGTTCTAAAGAAATAGGCATCGATACGTTAACATTTTAATTCTGCTGATTTCGTCATTTTGATAATGGATAAAAGTAATGAATGAAAACTGTTTGCGAACTTTTGGCAAATAAAACGAGTTCGTATCGTTTTGATCTGGCAAAACTTTGAACGTTCGGAAGAACACTCGCAGATAATTGTAAGGGGATGATGTATGGAATTATAATACTGCTAGATCATTCAACAGAGCTTACGTTAAGACATCTTGAGTCAAGGAATTATTCATATGCTGAATCGACAATCCTGGTGTTAACCTAAATTGAAATATACGTGTTTGCAACAAACATTTCAACTCGAAGAATTAGAGAAGTCGTCTCTAACAATTAATCGGACCGATTAATGTTCAGGTTATTCATTGTTGCGAATAATTTATTAACAACGTCAGCCAATTATTATCATGAAGGTTGTATGTTCTAATGTATAGAACAATATCAACTAAGAACATGATGACGTAACTAAAAAATTGTTGATGAGTAGTAAATAATTTATGGACAATATATTCTCATTGTATAACATTTTATCTCATTATAACCAGTCAAGTTTTTATCTCTGCAATTTAGTTTATCTTGAGACTTTAAAGATACGGCATAAAAAATTCAATGTTTTGGTCAAGAGCAGAGATGTAAGAGCGTCTGGGTGGGATATTGTGAGTTTGCGCAGTGCACGTTCACTCCCAGGAGAAAATTTGGCGGTGCCAATCAAGGCCGGTCTTAGTATCATCGTTTCGGGATTTAAGAGGAATCCTCGAACCCGATAGAATACGGGCAAAATTGTTAAATTTCACGTAACACGCCTGGTAGATAGATTTTAATGGAGTTGGTATCCCGAACACGTATTCACTTTACTCTCCTGGTGCCGGCTCACCGGAGACAAGTAATGTTATCCTGACAGGACTCTCCTCTTTCATAACATATGTGCCGGTGTGTGTATGCATTTATATGTCGAACCGATGCGCCTGACCATCCGTTTATAATATATTTGTCGATGTGTAATTAAAATTTCACGGAATTCTGCGATTCGCTTCACTCACTATTAATTATTGTAAAGTTACTAGTACGGAGATAAGAGTGATCCACAAAATTGAGAAACTACACCGAGTGCTGTTGAAATGTAATATTCCCAAGTGAAATATTCAGTTTTTCGAGAAACAAAAGTTAATTACGAAATCATTAAGGTTTAGAAAAATCAAACAAATAAATTAGAATGCTGGCAATATTTAATTAGTACGACGATTCCATTTTTACGAAAACTTTTACAACCCTTTTGTGACTCGCCTGGTTATAATGATTGGACTGAGCATTGTATAAACTTTTGAAATATGCGAAATAATGTCTGTACTGTTTTTTGTAATCCGAACAGAAATTAATAACGACCGAAACGAACCGTGGAAATATATAAAAACCCTCAAACAGCAAAACCTGTTACTATAAAACTCTCTGCAAAAGTCATCGGGCAGAAACATTAATAGAAAAAACTGGTCCTATTGTATAATGAAAGCACGAAAAATGGCATGGAAAAAAGAGGCGACGCAAAAAAAAACAGAGCGGCTTGTTGGAACTCATATAAAAGTTTTGGAGTGGCCGGTGTCTTGCGTGTGTGTATGTTCTGACTTATTTGTGCAAACAACATCCGATGCCGGATTGACCTTATAACGGCGACTGGCGCGCAATATCGGAACGTCCGAGCCTGTTTGTTGCGCTTCTCGCTCGGCATTTTCGATCCGCCTTCCGTTCGTTAAGAGTCAATGCACCGCTCACGATTTTGCTCATGCAACTTTGCGGCACAAATCCGCTTTGAATTTGCCAACAGAAGTTAGGCAACACATGATAATACACAGTCGAGTAATAAATTATGCACAAACCAGAAATGGGCACTGAGAATTGCAAGCGAGATTGCGTTACTGTGCCAGCGATACTGGACATTCGGTAAATAATTCCCGAACCGTCGTAATTCCGTCATGTAACTAATGTAAAAGAGCATCCGACTACACGTTCTGTTGATTGACGAAAAATTTCAAAATATTAAACAATCAAAATATTTGACCAACAGAATATTAAGTTTTGATTTAAAATTAAGATATTTGGAATTGGAAAAAAATTCAGTTTGTTTTTTGTTGGAATCGAAAAAAATTGATTGAATTTTCATGTGGATACGTCAGGTCCATACTGTTTAGTTGAAAGTTAAGTAGTATAAATTTTTCCTACATTTTTTCATTTTCATTAAAGTTAGACTTAACGACCGATTGAAAATGTTCAATAAGAGTGAATAATGGCCTAAGATTGTGCAATTAAAAGGTTCAAGAAGACGTAATAACGCATAAATTTGATGAAGCAGCGAAGACAATTTTACGATCAGACACTTTTCAATTCTCAATTATTAAGTGCAAGTCTTTTAAAAAATCCAAGGTATGTTCGTTCTCTCAGATAATTTGCTTTCATTATTTAGTAATTAACTTGCTCTAGAAAATGTATCGATCAATTTTAAGAGAAAAAAAAGGAGACGAAGCGCACTCGACTTGACGAGAGGTTTCATTTAGTGGTCATTTCGTTTATCAATTTATGCTACAGTTATCGCTTTGAACCCAAAATTTGATTTCATACATTAATTGTGCAATGATGCATATGATTCATGGAGCTTCGATTTGCCGCGTCGTAAATGAAGGCAATTTCCTCTCGATATTCAATTGATATCTCGCGCAAAACAGAATGACCAATTGCAACGGGCCACCCAGCATTTTACTATATATTTGTGTATCTGGGTGTATGATTCAATAGCAAATCGCTGTGTCCCAATCCCAGTTATGTTATGAACGAGTCGAAAAACTATTGCAAACATACTGTTAACGTTTGCTTTTCAATTCAATTCTCAATAACTCAATTCTCCACACCATGAGCCAATTTATGATGTTATTTTCCTGCCAATGCAGACCCGTTTGCATGCCCTCTCTTTTATTCCACAACAATCCATAAACTTGCAACTCGAGATTCTATCAAAAATACAGGTTATCATAAAATTATATAAATGCACCTTAAAAAGTGCTACGGATAATTAAGATTCAAATCTCGAAATAAATTTGTGCTAAGTATTATGAAAATAAGATAATGAGTAAGTTAATTTGATGACAGCGATAAGATTTTTATCATTTGCTTGTGTTGCTTTGTAAGATAGAATTTCGCAGGGATTTTGCCACGAGGTTGAAAAGATTGGCCGAAATTGCACGAAGCGACACATAGCACAAAAGCATATTGTTATGTGACACGATAAATGCAACTGCAGGCCATAATGGCGAGCGTGCATGGCTTTGGACCAATTTGACGCTGTATTTACAGTACGCAATAAGCCTTGTAATCTCGTTAAGCGTAATGCCCGACTTTAGCGTCCAAACTTTGGACGCATATTTTTCGCGCGCAATCTCGATGGTCTTCAAGAATAGAATATCACAAGCTCCGTAGCTGTTAAAATTGTTAACGGGTCAGAAAAAGTTCACTTTAACGTAATCACGTACCGCAAATGTCTCAATTTTTGCTCATTTCCCAGTCGTTTTAGAATTACAAAATTGTTCATGTGAAAGTTTGATTCAATTACAATAGTATTTGGAATTATGAAAAAGACGGGTTCAATAAATTTTTACGATTATTGAAGGTCTGTTAGCCGCGTGGACGGTTAATGAAGAAATGAACCCATAAATACAAGGGCTGACCAAAAATCTAATGAACTACTGCCTGATATTCGACAGATTTTACTACTCGGAGTGTCGATGCAATGTTGCTCGTGCAACATTCGTACACTCGATCGGAAAACTGTCCACGAACTAAAGTATTATTCACTGTTGTGTAAGTTACAAATTTTTTTGCCAACTTTTTTCTCAACGAAACTTTTGGAATAGATTCCAATCAAGGCCGACATTTTTGGTTGCTTTTTTCATTTACCCAATGATTTTAGTCAACTATTGAAGAACTATTGATAAAACTAAAAAAACCGCAATCCCGTTTTATGGAAAGCAAACAATTTCCTTTGAATGTCTATTTTTTCTGAAAACTTTTTGCAATCACAATTACTCGAATTGAATTATTTTTGTTGAATTTTAAGGTAACAAGGCTTACAGTATGCGCGATTTTCACATTGAACGTGGAATTTAAACGAGATTGGAGCCACGAGCGAGAAGCTGCGGTAAATGAATTAGCCGAGGGCCATATAAGTTCTATGCCTGTTCATTTTCACGTGCGAGAGGTCCGCTTTATCGCGACGATATTTATTACCGGCCATTGGACGCAATTGGAAGAGACCACCAAAACCTGGCCCACCATTGTTCCTGCCAATTCTCCTGCTCGGCGTGCATTTTTCGACCGGCAAAATTATAACCTTATGAAAAACTGCGTCGGAGGAAGCATTGATATATATCACGCGTCCGAAAACAATCAGCGTCGCTCCGCACTTCACTGCACTCGTACGAATCTCGTTTCTTTGCATAGTCATACAAAACAGGAAATTCGATTTCACGAGTTGAAAAAATAAATATAAATTTTTATCGCGTCGAATTATTTATATTCAAATTGTCATCGGCACACATCTATAGATTTTCATGAACGAACAGTTTTTTGTTTTGATAAAGTACAAATTGAGCCAATAAAGTATAGCAAACTGTTGTGGAAATGAGCAAACATTTTTATCTGAAAAATACTTGAATAAACGATTTGCAAAATTTCCCTCTCAGTCTGATGTTTACGGGATTACACCTCGTAGGTGTTAAATTCGTTATCGTACTAGGTCGCAACTTCGTAAAGGTCGTCCGGACCTGATCTTCGTGCTACGTGCTGATTCAAGAAAAAGCGATGGAAACAAGTTGATTCGAGAACCAAACAACAAAACAAAATTGCAAAGTTGTTTTTTTCCGCGTTATCGACGTAATTTGATTGCTGTTTTTTTCTGCAGAAGAATTTCGCAACTCAGCCATTTTATGCTCTAATCCAGTTTTTCATGTATTGTGAATTCGAATAAAAGAATAATAATCATTCTCTAATTGCAGACAAATTTGTTTTTCAAAACTAGGTAACGTTTGTTTGTAATCGAATTGGTTTATTCATTACATAAGAAATGATATTGTAAAAGTTGAGAGAAAGTAATGTTATTTAAACTAGAACAGAGCCACGCAGGATAAATAAGTTATATTTAACTTACGACGATCGATGAAACGGAACACTCCAGAAAAGCCTGCAGCATCAGTCGACGGCTCTTCGGTATGAAACTCGAATATTAGGGTTGATCTTGAACTATATAGCACCTGAGGAACGTTCGATGAGCGTAATGATCCACAAAGCATTCCAGAATATGGGGTATATTCTGATACCCCCGTTGTTTCCAAGTGTAGAAAAACTTTTAAATGATCGCCGGACATACAACTGAAACAAAAATTAAATCTTATGATTAACAATCATTTTAACATTGTTAACAACATTTTTAGAATTTTTTTAATTGAACGATTTTCAAATTGTTTACGGTACAGTTTCTAATAAGAAAGCCAAATCACGTCTGTCCAAGTTTTAATTGATTCTGTTAGTAGAACGACAATTGAATGCGTAGATAGACTGATTGACTTGATACAATCGGCATTGGTACTAAACAAGCATATAGTACATGCATCCCAGGCGTGCACGTACTTCAACAGATTATCATGGTTCATGAATCGTCTCGAAGCAAGCAACACTGTGATGCCGAATCGTTATGTCGATACGTTATTTTGTTAATTGACTGAAATGCAAATTGATTAGTGCTATTCCGACGACGTCTGTTATGATTTTCTTTAGAACATGAAATTAATTAACAATGCATCATCGAGTGAAGTTCCCTATACATAACGAGATACAGTCTTGTTATTTATGATCTGTTACGGTTCCTATCAGATTGATTGTTCAAAGCTCTAATTAATAAGAAACGTTCCTTTGAGAATCGCATTAAACTTAAGTCAGGACTTTTAACCACACTTGAAAAATTAGCCATGAATTGCTATAAAAGATACCTACTTACGTTAATTACTCGCGCAAAAAGAAGCTTTTAGAAGAAGCTGTCATGTTTATGGTCTTTGACGTTAGTTGGATCTAAGTCTTTTAAATCTGACGGAATCCGATTGCAATTTTTATTTCGTTTAATAATATTTCTCTTGTAGAAGATCATTTTCAATTACTTATTAAATAATTGTGCAATCACGATGAAATCTCTTAGTAGGAAATAAAATGAAATCTGAAAATGCTAGTAATCTGTCAACGAGGGAACAAAATTACAATAAAGTATCGAGGAGCATCATTATAAGCAGATTTCAAACGCTGAAAGCAATGCCTTGGATGAGTGCGAAGGCTGTGAAATTACATATCTTGAGAGCGTAAACGTTTTCCAAGCGTTAAAAGCTTCATCTAAACGACCAAACTTGATCCTACTCCTTAAGGTCGGGAAAAGCACCGACGCTTGCCACTACTCCAAAACACATTTAATTCTCGATTATTTGAGAGACGTTTTCAGCTAAATATTTCGTTTCAAGTTTCACAGGCGAAAAAAGGTAAGCATTCTGAGACATGTTTTCAGACTGACGTGAAAATAAATGATATTCTTCGCGAAAGGGAATAAGTAATTGAAATTTTTCTTTGTTTTTCTGGCTAGTGTGCAGCTGAAGAGACTCATAATTTTCTTTATTTTACACTTATTTTCATAGCATTCGCTGTGAACGGGTGCATCAACTCCTGGGTGCATCAAAGTTTAATGTCTCAAACATTTACGTTGTCGCCTCTTGAAAAAGAAAAACTTTTCCTCCGCTGATGATGTGTGTGCACACAGAGGGGAGTCGCATCATTAAACACCTTCAAAGTCAGATTATTAATAGTTTAACTTAGAGAACAATTTCTTGTGAAGTTAATTGTAGAAAATGTATCGGAAAAAAAGTTTTTTATCGTCTTTTCGCGATTTTTTGAAATCACAATAAAACTAATTAAGTCCTTTTAAGAGTTGTGATTTATATCAATAGTTTAAATAGTTGGGTCGATGGTTATTTACTCGAACATTCTATCGGATGGTTGTGAACAAGAAACTGATTAGCATCGCACGGGACGTGAGAAACTTTCGTCAAGAGTCACCAGAATCGTTGGCACGGGATGTTCTGTTGGACGCGATCCAAAAGCTGAACCCCAAGGATATGTGTGAAAGATGGTTTGCGAAATATTATATTTAAATTTTATGACTTAACAAGAATTGAATGTTACTTTCTAACATAAGTTTCCTATTTCATTGTTAAAATATCTATTTAAAATATTTTTTAGATTATATGTATTATATAAATTGCACGATAACTTTTTTCTCGAGATGATTGCAGTGAAATTCTAAAACAAAAAGTTTTCGGACGTAATTGTACCGTAAAAATATCGTTAACTAAACAAAAAAGTTTCAATTCGCCTCGAGCAAGTGTACAATAAAACTCAATCGATTATAAAATAAATTCAAAATGCGTTGTTCAATTGACGAAAAAAGCCTGCAAAATCAATTGAACGGAAATATCAGAATTGAATTCAGCAGTGTTTCTTCTCGTTTCTGTGGCTTACGTATGACATGAATGCCGACTAATTCCGACAATAAAGAAGTTGCACAGCACTGACACTGATAATGAACGACGTTAAGAACGAATTTCCGTCGTCTATTCGATATACGAATTGTTTTCATTGTTTGAACAAAAACACTTGTCAGATTGGTTGAAAACCGAGACCCAAGTCAATTTTGCCATAACAAACTATATCCTCGTTTTTTAAGTCGGAATACAATTCCTCAGAAGAGAAAAGTTTTGTGCCGAAATTTCGCCGGTGTATAAATCTAGATTTCATTCGGGGTAATCATTGTTCGCCAAGTCGAAAATCAAAGTTGAAGCATTAGAGCCATTCGCTATTATATCAAAAGTTGTTGTTCGCAAGCTGTAAACAAACTGTTCCGTCGTCACGTTAGATTCACATATAAGTCTTTCGCAGAACTGTTCCTGCTCTTATCGCAGCGTAAAACAAATGTTTCCGACTTAGTTGAGATATCTATGGCAGCTTCATACAAGTTTTATTATTCGACGTAAGCGAGTTCGGCAACCAGCGAATTCATCATCATAAAATTTCAACTTATCTCACACCACTGTAACGTCGACCAACACGCTCGAATGAACTCTGAACTTTGAGGTCATATGTCTCTTGAATTATAAGCGCCTTACGAAGTGACGAAACAGTATCGATGTTTCTTCCAATGTCGTCGAATAACTTACTGTTAGATATCAAAACATAACCCAACTCGTATATCTATTCATAAGATTTATTAACTCAAATTTTTTCCAAAAATATTCTGACGTATATTTTGTTGAATATTTTAAAAACAAACAATAGAAGTGAAAGTGATGTTAATTCACATCATATTTAATTTTCTGATTTGAAATAAACAGCAACGAAAAAAAAATATATGCAAATGAAGCGCCTAATGAGGGAACCGCATATTATGACATGTTTGTGATAAACCAATGCAGCGAAACAGTTAATAATTCAGGCGCGTTGAAATGAAAGATTTTGCTTTTTGTGCATCGACCGAGCTTATTCAAAATAAATGGACCAAATAAAAAAAAGGAGCCGGGGAAAGTTAATGTAGCGCTGGAATTCAAGGTACCATTAGGCGTGAACTAAATAGGTTGTGAGGTGGGAAAACGTTAGGCGACAGAAGAGAGAGAAAAAAAGATAAACCGTTGCGCGAACGGATTTACATTGTGTCGCGGAAACGACGAAAGATGGAAACTAAAGGTTGAATCAGAATGTACCGAGCGCGTCTGGGACGATACGTGCGCGATTTTCAATGCAAACACGCGGCGCCGCAAATGAGAATCCTCGGAGCTCTTTGTGAAACGACTCAAATCGGCGGAACACTTACTTCCAGTCACGTCGTCTTGGGAGCGATCTCGCGACATTCTCTTGTATGAGTCGTTTAATAACGGATTTAATAGCACAAAATGAGGCCTGTTCCGACTCAAAAGTGTGATGAAAAAATCATTCGCAGAGCTGAACTCGGGGCTTATCATCGATTTCGATGACTAGATTGAATTTACAAATGAATGTGATTGTACAACCAACGATTAAATTCAACAATCTTTAAACGTAGGCTGATTTAGATTTGCTTTTAGGTCTACCGAAATATGTGAAAACAAAAAAATCTTTGATGCAGTTGTACATCATGAAGTTGTATTTTACAAACACAGTCAGGTGGAACTAAAATACGAATTCGGACAGGCAAAAACGTCCTGCTGTAAATCTGACGAAATTAACAGACTCCGGTCGATTTCGAAGTACGATTTTCTGCCTTCGGGGCTTTTTAACGCCAAAACATATTTTTTGCATTGACAACGACACTTTTCGAACTTGCTCGGAACGTGAATACGTGATGCTTTATGAAAAACATGTTTTTCTGACGAGAAGAACTAATTTGATATATTTTTTGTTATTTTTGTTGTACTACAATAAAATGTGCCTCGTTGATGGGGTGACCTGGCCAATGGTACCATAAGTTTAGCTTTAGAGTGGCTTAAACGGTAAAGTTCCACACATTGCATCAACAATGACGATTTAGAAATGCAAGTTTAACGAACAATAGTGTTCTATGAGTGACTCAAATTATCACAGTAGATAGTCTGGCTTAAACTACTTTAATAATTTTGGAACGTGAATGAGTTTTGAATCAACTCTGCTTTTTATAGTTACTTTTTTAATTAGGATCTTCTGAACGTCAGAAAAAAGACTTTTTCTAAAAAAGTCATGAAAAAATAAAAATGAACAATTTCGTTTTTCGACGAAAAGTGATAGTGAGTACGGTTTATCAAAAACTTCAGTTAAGTTCCATTTACAGTGTTTAAAACTGGCTGAATTTCCAAAACACAAACGAAACACGAACAATAAGGCGAAAATCAGAGATTACGTCAGCGCTGCATACATTTCATTAAGCACGACAAACGTCGTGCGTTTGACATGTGTTTGTTGACTTAAATCCCAAACGGACGTGTGCTTTATCATATTTACCGGATTTCCGGACATTAAGTCAAACGCGCGCGAGCAAAAACTTTCATGCTTTTTCTATATACGTAAAGTGGATACAATTTACGAAAGATTAAAATTATCCGACAGTACTTTTTTCCAAACACGCTAAAACTGAGCGCGTCCATTTGTCTTTGATTTTTTTATGTCACCTAGTTTTCAAAATAAATTGCGCCCGGCATCGAGTTTTTTCAAACTCGAACGATTTTTGTGTTTGACGTAATGCGGAATAATCGACTCTCAGGGATGAAAAATGTCGGAGCTTTTCAAACTATTGTAACACTGCGGTAAAGCAAGTTGCGGTACAAAAAATGATATGATCCATTATACTCCACGTTCAAGTACTATTTTACGCGCAAGAACTGCAGAAACACGCGGTTTCTGCTGGCTCACGATTTTCGTCGCAATAACTCCGCTTCGCCGCTCATAACGCGCACTCACGTTTACACTGGACATTAAATATGCCTCGATCTTTCAACTTTAATCCCCGTATAACATTAAATAAGAACAGAAGATTGTTAATCCACGTTGTCGTACTAACGATTTGTTCAAATCCGCACAAATCCCAAGGTGGTTTCGACTGTCCACTATTAAGCACCAACCAGAGACTATTTGCACCCAAAAGATTTGTTCCAAGCTCGCAACATAGGTTACCATTCTAAATTTAAACAGTTGTCATTTCTATTCCAACACAATTTTCCTTCCATTCAAAGCTACGTGGATATCCCACATAAACCCTACAAAGTGGAAGAAAAAAAAAACAATCGAAAAGTTGGATTTTAAAAAGGTTGGAAACTTTGGTTTTTTTATTTCATCCAAAATTTGTAATGTTCTGCAGTTTCTTCAACAACTTTTGTCTGTGTTCATAACTTCCACATGACGGAATAACGTTTATAGTTCAAAAGACAAAGACCAGGGATTACGGTTCAAAGTTCATAAATTGAGACTCAAAGTGCAAAGTAGACTGCTTAAAGAATAAAATACTTTGAGCAAACGTTTAACAATTATTCCATGATACACGCGTTAACTCCTTGCATAAGCCCGGTTATTTAGAAATTTTTAATACAAATTAGGACACTGCTAGTAAAGATACGGTGTGAAAATCTCGTATATCATTGTGATTCGTTGAAAAATGTTAAATATTTCGATATGAAAATGTGGCTTTGAATTTTTGATGTGTTTCCGATGATGTTTCAACCAAAAATGAAGATTGATAAATTACAGCAAACTGGCTTTATCTGCAAATCGTGATAAATATGTCAAAAATACAGTAACTGCGATAAATTTACGTTCGGTATGATTTTGGCTTACGTGAGCAGGTCATAATTATTCATTCGTGATGAAGAGAATACTCTGTCGTAATTGCAATCAGGCATAATTTGCACCATCAGAAACAACATATTTGAAAGACGAAAAAAGAATTATTCGATTATCTAACGAACACATTTCACGATTTATTGAAATATTTTTGTGAATACATGAACGTTAATTCGAATTTTAAACAACTCTTAGTAGTTTATTTTGCACAAGGTGCAAAGCACCTGTTTCTCAATTTCGGACCGCTATGCGTTATTTTTGAACTTTTGAATATTTCAAATTTTGAGTGGTAGCATTAGATGCGCCACAACACCCACACGCTTGGTATATCCCGGGACACCATTAAGTATGCATGGTCAGTACGTCCCAAGACATCATGGAGTACGCATGGTCAGTACATCCCGGGACACCATGGAGTACGCATGGTCAGTACATCCCGGGACACCATGGAGCACGCATGGTCAGTACATCCGGGACACCATGGACTACGCATGGTCAGTACATCCCGGGACACCTTGGAGTACGGATGCCTGCCAGATCGAGCAGCATCACTGGACCCGCAGCAGCAGTCGATCCAGTCATGCAAGTAAGCTACTTTTTCGCTAATTATATCGCATGTTGTTAAATATTATAGTTGAATTACTTGAAAACTTGATTAGTTTTAATCGGCTTGTTGTTTTTTCATTCATGTTGAAGTTTAGGTGATTTCAAAATTTTTCATACGTTACAAAATATTTGATAGTAATAATAAATTATTGATATCATAATAACTGTTGCTAATGATACAATTTAAAGTTTAAAAATAATCGAAATACTGGAACATTCATTTCAGAAGATTTCTTTAGAGTTTTCATTCGCTGTATTTTTTTATTGAATTAATCATTTAATTCTAACACATGGCTTTAGTTTTGTTTTAATTTTTCAAATATTTTTTGAATCATACAAGTATGAGCAAAGTTTTAATCAAAATTATTATTTTCCAATCTGTTGCTTCGTTTGTATGACCACCTTAATAAGAATAATTGTCGCTATAGAAACATTAGTATTGTCGTGAAGCCGGTAAGCCGTCGACGGACGAACCTTTACCAACTTGGTTCTTCGTTGGTATCGTTCAAACACCTGGTTCGTCTGAAGATAGGATGACGAAACTTAGAGACTGGGGCCCTGTAACGCGGGTCTTGAAAAAGATACTATGATCATAGGACCATTCGCAATTTATTGTGGGAATAAAATGAACCAGACGAAAATAATATTTTTGATTCGCTCATTTTTGTTGTAAATAATATATTGTTATAAAATAATTAATTTACGCGAAATAAAGTCGACAGATGCACATAGTTTGATTTGTTTAACTTCCAAATGTAAATTTTCTGTTTTAATAGTAATCATAATAACAATAGGATATTTAGTAGTTTGATGTATTATAAAGTGTTAATATGAAGAAGTTTGATCGGTATGAATGTGCATTTTTTTATACAAAAAGTAGCACTTTTCTGGGCTTCGTGACCATTTCGCTACAGATCGCAGTCAGTTGACTATCAACTGTCCGTCAGACGCTCCAAGGGTGTTTTGGGAAGTCTAGACAGTTGCTGTCGCGAGTAGATTTGTTATTGATAATAATTTTAACTTGTTAAAAAAATGTTTACAAGTTTATTCATTTTACATTATGATTTGCGTGATATTATAGTTCAACTTAACTCGTTTATTTCGAACAGCGAATGATTAAAAATTTTTAAGAAATACTTGTGAAACAGGCAACATTTTGTATAGTTGAATTATACATCAAACGCGACTGACGACACGACAAAAGCAAATTTTTTTTATAAAGGGTGGAAAAGAAAAAATAAGAACAAAAAATAATGAGACCAACTATAATAACTTTACCATTTGCCATCACGTATTAAAACCTCAAACGAACCTTTTTCCTTTAATTATATTACATTCATTCTACTGTCAAAATTTTAATTTACAAACCACTCAGGAAGTGGGTACTGCGCAAATATATTCGGGCACAATTTTTCCTCGAGAGTCACATGTTTGACAGAATTTTATAGTAGCCAGGGCAGTTAACGAATGCAGCCCCAAGGCTTTTCGGTTAACGCATTAAATTTAACTCGGCGTCAGAACGAGTACATAAGGTATGCCCCGAGCGGCGGATAAATTTTGCAGATACGACTGTAGATAACGCGCTGCAAGAAATTCTTGCGTGCCAAAAGTCTGTACTGTACGGATATAAAAATGACAATACAGCCAAGAATAAAAGAAAATATCAAGATTTCAACCAAAAAAAAAACAACCGACCTATTATAACATCTTGCATGAGAATGCGCCGAGGATAGAAAAAGCTAAAGAAATATGTCACACCACTATTTCACATTTAGAATTAAAGGGAAGAAACAGAAATTCATCTCGTCACGTTGAAAAACGTCTTTGCTAAAGAATCGAATTTCTCGGAATGTTTTCCACCCTTTTCTACAGAACAAAGTATAATTCATTTGCATTAACATATTTAAATTTTCGAATGAATAATTATAAGCACTTTTGAGCTTAAATAACCTTTTGTGTCGTCAGGATAGCAAAACAAAGAAATAACAAGGACAAATCTTCGAGTTAGTCTAGCAAGAATGGCAGTGAGGAGACGGTTTTCAAGATTAACTCATGTTCTTGAGTGATTACTACTGCAGCACGCGTACATCGCAGTTTCTTGCTCGCCTCACATCCTATTCCAGTTTCATTCGTCTGTTGCGCGTCATTTTATTTTAGCTTGTCATCGCAAACTCTACATGCCACTATTCTCCTCACGATGGAACATCAAAGTAAGGTACAAGAGAATGAAGAAAAAAGAAATGGTATCATACAAAATCGAGGTGGAAATGTGTCTATGCTCACATTTAAATACAGTCTTGATAATTTGATGCAATGTTACGAATTGCATTGAGTTACGAGGCAACAATGTACACAATACACGCGAATGGTCACTTTCCAAAGTTTCCATGTTCTATAAAGTTGCCTCGTAAATGCCACTTCCAATTCTTGTTCGTCGTAATTGTGACTGTACTTGTCAGCTTTTTAACTGTTTCACTAACAAACTGGAATATAATTCGTACCTTCCCAGCCATTACGAGCTATTAAAATAATTGAAAAACAATGGCCGATAATTATGAAAATACACTCGAAATCATCCTGGATTGTTATCATCGCAGCAAACTCGCCTGTTTGTACTCACAATTTCACAATTCGTCGGTCTTGTTTGTTTGCATTTGTTGTGAAACTGTTTGCAAACTCTTTTTTTACTTTTATTCAATTATGCAACGTTACAAAGACTTTTTTGTTTTAGTTTCTCCACGAGAAATTTTTTCAAACAAACGAAACAGAAAAAAACAACTCTTTTTCAACTGAAATTCTCGCTGCTGATTTTTTGACAAATTGAGACTCGTCCAAACTTGACGACGAAATTAACTCTCACCCCTCTCGAACTTTTTTACGTACTTTTTCGTGTGAAGAAATAAATAAAAGCCCATTAATCTTTGTCTACGTACGAAAACGACCCTCAATCCCCCCCCCCCCCTATTCGAAGTTACACACAAGAAATTTCGACAAATGGCTATCGTTCGGCAACGTACACGCGGCTAACAAACTTTTGCGCCCAATTCTGTTTCCGTCCCAGCGAGCCATATTTGTTACGTCGCGCATGAATCATGTAGGCGAGAGAGAAATTAACGAAAAAAAAATTAAACAATTATCCGTCATAACTTGAAATAAAATACCGCAGTTTCGGCGGAGCAAAAAAATGGCGCGAGACAAAAGTAACGCAATTTCGCAGCAAGCAATTTAATGGAAAAAACAGCAGCGATAAATAAAAAGCAGGCTGCATTCGTATGTGCCTTCGTTCGAAGCCGTCTGTCTCTTTTTAATTTCCCTTTCACACTCAGCCCCGAGTCACACAGTTCACTGGACTTGTTTCGTCGGCGTAAATAACGTTCGCGTCCCGACGGAAGCTCGCACACCGCACTCTTTCTACAAACTCACGCTGCAAGATCGGAGAGCATCGTAAAAGCCGCTTCATGGCATAAGTCGAGCGTTACGTAAAGTGACGTTTCAACGGCTATCGCTTTAGTTTGATCTATCAAGGTTAATGAAGATGAAATTGTTCGATCAAGTAACGATCGTGTATCAATATAAAACTCCAGGATGTAATTTAAACATTTTTATTTCTTTTTCATCTGCAATTTCGTGTAATTTTTCCGGTTAATTCATCAGTGTTTTTTTTTACTTTGTTTTAATGTGTTCAGGGTAGAAATTCTAAGCTAGTAAGTTGGTTTTCCAAGTTACTAAGTGACTTATTGTTATTGACCATTAATCAGTAACTGTCACCACTTTTCAAACTTTGTAATTTTGTATCATTTCGAACTTATAATTTAATCAAACTTGCGCTGCAATGGATGATATAAAGTTAATATTTATTATACCCTACTGAATTTAATATAATAAAGTGTCGCGTGACATTAATAAACTAGCATTAGACGCAACCTAGTAAATATCTTTAGTATCAAAAAAAGTTAAGTGAATTCTGAAACGGAAAACAAAAAGACTGTTACAAATTTTAAATGTTATGAAAAAGTGTATAAAAGTTACACAGAACTTTGTTTTTTAACATAAATCTTTCTGTAGCTTGGTTTATCACAAAGTTTGTATCATGCTGTTCATAAAATACCCCATGTGCCTTTTCTGATTATTCTCATCAAAGTTATAAACTCTCCAGCAACATGAAACTAAAAAATAAAATCTGAATTTTGCTTTTTGAGTGCATTTCTGTGAAAAGAAAGCAAACTAGTTTCGCTATTTTCATCAATACTTCGGTCGTGAAATAAGCATGTAAACAAACCGTTTACTTCGAACTACAGGATTCTACTTAATAACACTGGAAAACGTATTTCGTAAACAGATATTTCAAAAGACATTCCTTAGTACATACTCTTCGGTCGGGCACTCCGTCGTGAAATGAAAACAGAATGCTGTGACTCACTGTCTCAATGAGCAGAGAGCAATTTCATTTTTTTTCTCCTAACTGAAGTATTCTCTGTGATATTTCTTTAACTTGATTTTCACTAACTGATTATAAAAGTAAATTTTTAAAATATAACATCCAAGAGAACGTGTACTGTTGAATGGTCCGTGCTCGCTCAACAAATACTTTTCGGCCGTGGCGGAATTGCAAAGACGAGACAAAAAAAGCAACTTGCATTAATAAATTTTTTCGTTGAGGCAATTTCACGGTCGAAATAAATGAACGAGAGAATACAAAATGCTAAAAGATGAAAGGAATCGGGGCTATTAAAAAGCGTAAGAATGTTTTAATATCAAGGCGGATGCGGAACAGATTGCGAAAAGCCGCCGCCGGGTTGAGTCGCTCACATTTTGTGTACCATAGCCGTCACGTTGTGAGCATTACTTTCAATTATCTTAATAAATATCGCACGTTCAAGTGGAAAATTTTAACCACTTCGTGCTATTTTAATGACATGTCATTGAAGTGAAAAGGGATATAAAAGAAAGAACTTACTGGTTTAACTAATTCAAATAAACGTTAGTATTAAAATAAACGTCGGCCATCGTTATTTTTGTAAATATCAACATTTGTACGATAAAATTTGTCTGAGCTTAACAAATTGAATTGAACTCGACTTTCAGAGCGTAAGACAATATACCAGGAAAACATAATTTCGTTATAAACTGCTGGAGGAAGTTGAAACTGAATTAAGATAATGTAATGACCTCTTCATGGCGGTTCATTTGTGAAGTGATTTAAAGATACAAGCATTTTCACTCGGACGTTATAAGTAACAGTTGAAACGAGATAGCAAGAGCGCTAATTGGTAAAATTAAACGTTTAACAGCGTTCCGCTTTTTTCAGTTTGACATTATGGATCATCCCGAACAATTTTTATTTCTCTACACCCATTAGCTAAATTATTGCAATTAAAATAAAAATCTATATGACCTTTTTTTGCTATTGTGCTAAGTTTTTAAAACTATATTTTACCCCGAAGCACATAAATGAGAGATAAATTTTTACGATAAAAGATTTCAGTTTAAGCATTTCGAACTCAACAACGGGCTTTTTTTAAAAAGCCAAGATTCTGAATCTTCGCTGATTACTCTCCCAGAGTATATAAAACAGCAACGTTCCTTTGCCGAAACCATTACTCTTCTTTCTGAATTTCCCTCATCCGCTGTGAAAGCGCTTCCTTCCACTAATGTGTGGATCTACTTCAGACCATTCTGTAATATCCTCATATGGTTCTAACGCATCATTCCACAACTTTTCTATTGTATTCCAGACAATCTTATCGACCCTTTTCTTTCTATTCGGACTTGTTTCGTTTTTTCGCGCCTTTTTCCTCCACCGCGTTCGTTTTTTCTACCGCTAATACTTTCGAGTTTTATTCCGTTCATGCGAGATTCTCAACGTCGAAGATTTGTCGTTTTTTGTTTTCTTCTCGTTCCATCAAACCGATTCGATTGTTTATATCCGACTCTAAGTCACCTTTTTTGTCCTCAGCACGAGAATAAAATTTATCAGTGATTGATATTTCACGATATTTTCGTTTCACCGAAATGACTCGAAAGTTCACCTCACTATTGTTGTTTTTTCTACATTCGACCGAAAATGTACTTCAAAATGTGTACGAAATTTTTAATATTTTGGCCACACTGTCTATACGTGCCTTTGTTAGCATTTTCTTTTGTAATGTACAGGCATCAGTGTTTTACATCACGAATTGTACATACATCTTGTCGACGACAGACGTGTGTTTTCTGTTGACACGGCACTAGTCGGATCATTTTTTTACCTCCAGTCAAACCGCGATTTTCGTTTATAAATAATGGCAGTGAAAATGAAAAGTTTCGAGCTGAATACCGGCGTCGATCAAATATTTTGCCAGTGTACACAAAATGAGAAATCAACTTTCATCAAAAGCAATTTGTATTTTGCGAAATAATTTGAACTAAACAAATTTTTCCTCGTCAATGAAATTTTCATCAATTTGTATTAACTTGTTTACCAACTTGTTTGATATTTTTTTGTGCAAATGCAATCTGAAGTTTTATGAATAGCTGATAAAATGATTCGTTTGGATAGTAGTAGTACGTGCTTTACGTCATGCGAAAAAGACATTTGTTTTATTTAATACACGCCATCGCGCTGTGTCCATGAACTTTCCATTTACTCGCCGTCTGAACTTCATTTATGTATGACCTTCTTTCAACTTTTCCTGACCCTCCTCAAACTCGCATTCATCATCGCACACACTATCCTTTTCTACAAACAAACCAGTTACGCCGACCGGTTCAACTGAATCCAAAGAAATAATTAATTTCAACCCACATTTCCACTGATTATCACACAAATTCATCGGTCAAAGGAACAAAGCTAAAAACCAAAATATATCGAGCTGGGGCAATTTCAAAAACAAATCCGTAACTCATTTACCGACGCGGCACTTTGTTCGTTTGTTTTAAGCGCAAAAGGAAATATCGCAAAAATAAGCATTCAGGTATTATTTCACGCACGTAACGCGAGCTTTGTCGCGAATACAAAGTTGAGCGCTTTTTTATGAATGTTATTTCTTTTGGTTCAGAAAAGAAAGTACGGCCGGGCTTTCATCACCAACTTACAATTGAGTTTACAGAACCCAACAGTGTACTTCACGTCACACAATTTTCATGCAATTTACGAGTTAGCGAGCTGCAAAACTTGCCGCTACCATGCAGTTCCACATATTATCGAAAGCGAATTAGTAACGGTCGAAATCAGAATAAAAAAACTCCAAACTTCGTCAGTCATTATACGTCGTACACTTTGCGCGGTGGAACTAAAATTCAGTACTATCGAAATCAGTTCGGCAGTTGTAATTCAGATGTTTGTTTGCCTAAGAACTGTTAATTTATCGCGTCCTAGAATATTCAACACTGTGGCGAGAGTTGCCGCTGGTTCTTTTTACTGGCAAAGGTTTTGCGTAACTTTTTGTCTTTGCTCGTTTTTTGCGTCCTCTCTCTCTTTTAGATTTTATCGTCGGTAAGATTGCATTTTTATGTAATCTGTCGACAAAGGCTCGTCTTGTAATTTCTTCAACGTGATTCAAACGAGTCTTCACTGTTGCGGCTAGATTATATTTCGGTATTACATAATTCACAAAAGATTTGACTTCAAAGTCGTACTTTATGGTATCTCGTTGATTACACCAGCCAAGTAAAATAACGTCAATGTTAGTTTAGCACTGGAAGGCAGTTAGGATTCGTCTAAATGTCAGGAATCAAGTTTAAAGCTTTATAACAAGTCTTTTGAAAAGATACCAAACAAGATTTGAGGTGCTATAATATGAACGCACTGCATAACATTGTTACAATCGAATTACAATTTCGCTCGCAAACGTTTTCTTTGTAATGTTGAAGCGATAAATTTATAGCAGAAATTGATACCACGCTTAACAAATTTTATTCATAAATTGTAAAGTAAAAAAAACGTCTACCAGATAAAACCGGACGGGTTTAATCATCGCGGCGAATTTAAAGCGCGAGTAAAATAAGCAGTTGAAATCGATACAATCCATAAATGTTATTCATATCTGTACAGTGCAAAGTACGGCCAAAAAAGTTTTTCCATCGAGGCGTGAAAAAAAGTGAACATCAGTCGGTGTATATTTTTTCATCGCAATGGATTTATATAGCAGGACCAATTAACGATTTGTACTCAATATTTTAGCTTTATTGTGCCGATTGAGAATGCTTCACTTTATTTTCTTTCATTTCGTGATCGCAAAATGAATCTACCATTACGAAACATGCATTTTATTCAGTTCAAAAATTTTTATCCAACTACTCTTCGATGAAAAATTCGTATCAAATAGAGTTAAATTATACATAACGAAGTGAAATATCCCATTATCGCAATTTTTGACATGGAGATGTCTATTTGCTGAGAATCATTTCCGTGAAAATGTAACGTTACGCGTTACGTTACGAGTTACGTAAAAAGTTACGTAAACTATTTCCTGAACCGAACAGGATTTTCATCTTTGTCAATTACTAAAATTCGAACGGTTCGTTCTAACTTAAAAATGTCTCTATCGTTACATTTCGTAACGTCTACTATCGAGAGTAGACGTTACGAAAGCATAGTGACAAACACGCGAGATCCAATGTCACATATTAATAATACACGCAAACACGTAGCTGCAACAAAGGCGCTGTGGTATCCAAAGACAATGCCCTTATCCGGTGACCGTACAGAGATACGCAGCGTTTCCATGCCAGTTGTGGAATTTCATCTCATGCGATATAATTAATTTCGCCAATTACACGTGTCCACGTGTCCCCAGTGCTGTTTTGTATATTCAAAATTTTGGGTACTATATTGTACACATCGTTCGGATCATTATCATTATTTAACCATCCCAAATAATGCGAAAAGTTGTTACACAACTGCACCGTTATAAACAAAAGACAAGTCGAGTAACAATTCAACTTCAGACCTGGTTCATTATATTTCATTTCTCCTGCTATGTTTCCGCGTAATGTCATTTCATCAACTCAAAAGTGATTTGACGAATGTTATCAGATTGAATTTGACGAATTGAATCTCGCGGAAATTTTTCATCATACTGAGATTTTAGGTTGGTTGATGCGATGAAAAATGCTGTGTTTACGTGAATTTTAAGATTCAGGATTGAAAATGTCGTTGCATATTGTTGATCTTGATGAATAAGTTGTACTGCGCGTCTTGCAGTAATTGCGCGTATGTTGACATGTATTTTGTAGGTGGAGAGTAACAGTAGAGGATGGCGCCCTGGGGCAATAGCATCGAACAATTGAGCAGACGCACACCGAGCGTACCAGGCGTTTGCTTACTGGATTGTGTGTGTCTCCTAGCCGAGCGTTGAAAGGCACTCTGAGTTTGTAACGCTATATGGTTTCGCTTCGCCCCTACATTAATCAAAGCCGCTAATTATGTGCATTAAATTATCAGCCACCGGATTACACAAAGTCTTATTTTTGCCCATTCAGTGTCCGCACATCTGCGTAATACATATTTTTCACAATCACTTTTTTGAATTTTTCTGTTCCATTTGTTTTAATCACTCTCAGGTGAACAAAAAGATGTTTTTTCAATAGTTCATCAGATTTTCGTGCTGTTTACGAGCTGAACTAAAACTTGCAAACTTAATCAACGAGTGTTGAAAAAATTAGAAAGAAAATA
The DNA here is from genome assembly GCA_020615435.1 of Telenomus remus. NCBI lineage: Eukaryota > Metazoa > Arthropoda > Insecta > Hymenoptera > Scelionidae > Telenomus > Telenomus remus. The sequence continues at coordinate 3,386,550 of CM036338.1, forward strand.
CGTCACGAAGTTTGTGTTTTTGAGTTATTAAATTTGCAGCTGCGGAGTTTTTTTGAAGAATGAAAATTATCGCCATCAAAATGTTGATTGTAATATCGCATGTTCGGTCGAGGTAAAACCGTATACACATTCGAGACTTTGTTTTTTCTGTCTGCAGTGAAAGCGCCAGTGCAAATAAAAAGCACAACACGTGTAATTCATAATTATTCAAATTTATTCGTCTTATCGCAAAAAAACACGACGTCAACTGAAAATTGATGCAGTAATACGTGTACGTTTATTCAAGACATACCGCGTTATCACAAACGTACAAACATATACGCAACGCCTGGCGTCAGTTGTACGTATGTAAAACGAATGTAAAACATGTGTAATTCATCTTCTTTCATGCTACACACATGTAGCAATCTTGTCTACGTTCATTTTATCTTGCGATGATGAATATTATGCAGTGCATGATTGCCCAGAAACGGCATTTAACTTGCAATGATAAAATTCGGAAAAAATTTCAAAAATAATATGGTACACGAAAAAACGAAATGTGAAATTATGTACAGTTTGTTTGTGCTTAAAGAACGTACATTTGGAACCGAGCGACAGATGTATGATACATGACTTCGTATGGATGTAGTTTATCCGAGTGCCATCACGCGATATTTTTTTCTCTTAAACATACTCTGACATCTTTGGGGCTTTCAAAGAGATAAATTATTTTTGCATGCGAATTCAACGCCATTTGTTTCGCCGCACTTTTTGCACATAACATTCAATATTTTAATCGCGCATCTTTGCAACTAAAGGGAATAAATGAATCTTCGAGAATCCAAAAAGCTCGTGCCAGCTTACGTGTACTACGCTCATCAGAATGTTCGCCTCGCATTAGTGAATTGATAATGAGCTCGGGAGAGATGGTTTTTTAGATTGTCACGGTTTATCATTAGATTAACTTAAACGCGAATCCCGCGTGTGATTGCTGGGTTCGGCTTGATGAATAGCTAGCTCTGTCACATCTATTTGCATTAGAGAGAAACGAAAATACTAAAAATACTCGTCTCTCGTAACAAAATAACGAAATTTTATTCCTTTGAATTAAGTTTCTGTTATTCTATTTCCCAAGTATACCACAATTTTGCGAATAATTCAAACCAGAAAAAGTTCCTAGATTTTTTTCTCGTACTTTTCAAACGCAAAACTAGGATGAAAATTCTGAACGTTTCGCCATTACCCTTTTGAGTAATACTAACTTTTTTGAACTTGTTTAGAAGTTGCGAATGGTGAAATATCGAGAATACTAAAAGCCTGGCTATTTGAGAAGAATGAAAAAATATGTTTCTACTGAGAAAATTCATGTTAACCTAAAATTAGAAATGTAAAAGAATTTGAGTGACAAAATCTTTGACGCACAACGTTTCAGTGTTTGATACACGCTGAAACTTGGCATTGAATCGGACTGTTAATTTCGTAAAGTAAAATAAACGGGGCGACGTCCATTTTGCTCTTTGGCTGCGTAGACGCTTAATATTTCACCGGAGTGCCGAGCCGAGTCTTTCATTTGAAATTCAATTTAGATAAGAATCGCGAAAAATGAGTCGCGAAACTTTAAGAGACAGGCCGTTGTAATGAACGAACGGAACAGTGGAATACGCCTCTCAGATTTCTATTGATGCTTTGTAAACAGTTTATCCTAATTACATGAAATTACGATTAACTGTTTACAAAGTCTAATATCGTTAAAATTAGGATTAGGAGATTCCCGGAGAAGTATGATAACTAAATATCAAAATTTCTTATTCATTTTAGTACATTCGAAAGAAAGTTTTTAAAAACACGAACTATTTCATTCTCACGATTTTCGGTGACGTAGCACATTTAATTTTCCTGAGTTGCTACTCCAGTTGGACGTATTACAAATGTAATGAAATTGCGAATTATAACATGTAATATTGCATGTTAACAATTTTCGTTCTCTTGACGTGTAGATTTCATAATTTAATCCGAAATTCTAGATTCGAGGAAACAACCATGATAAGTTCTATTCAAACAATACAGATTTTTCCAACTAGTTATTACAATTGCGAAAATTTTCCACACTGAAATTCTTTTTATGAATTTTTGTAAGTACTTTTGTCAGTTTAGGTTAGATTTTCTTTTATGAGAACTTTCTGGAGGCGTAATTTGACTCTTTATGATCAAATATACGTTTACTATAGAGCGTGAAGTTTGATATGCTAAAGATCCTTTACTCGTGAAATACGTCAATCTCCTGTATAACAATACTGAATCCTCTTTCATTGATGAGTATATAATGAAATTCTGTTCTGCTGCAAAGACTCTATTAGCTACAGAGACTATAACTACTAAAATAGTGTCCTAAAAATTCGGAATCAATCCTTATGAAAGATGCGGTTCAAAGTTTATTTTTCTAGGTTGGCAATAAATTGATCACCGATTTGTACATAAATATCAACAGCGCTTTTCGAACCAATGTAATATACATTACACAAATCCAAACAAATGATCGAACAAAGTGAAATTGAAATGATTGTAAGCGCGCTGAGGGCAGGTAACTGCGATGTATAAAACGAAACACGACTAATATATCTTCGAATTAGCATTTGAGTATTGGCACGAGCATGTTATCCAAATTCCAGGCAGCGTATTGGAGTATCGACTAAACAGCCCGAACACGGAAAGGGTCGGCCCACGAGAGCAATGTAAACTAAGGTCACGAGTTTGCACGCGTAGAAACTGCATCTTGTCAGCGACGAATCTATAATCGTGTGGAAAGCAATACGCAACGTTTTCTCAGTAGGCGGCTATTAACTCAGTGGCGGAAAATGTTGTTTGCTTCACGGGATGCCAGTGAAGCCCGTACAATTGTTTCATCTCGGCATCAAACTTCATCTGTCAGAACGAAATACTGCGTCTGACCAATTATAGAGCTATACTACTTGCCCAAGTTAAAATTATGAAACGCAACAGACCAATGTTAATGTTATACTACTTGGAACGGGGTTTCAATTTTTAATTAACGAAATTTTCGTATCGTGAAATTCACATGATTCTTTTGAATTCATTCCTTTGACATAAATTGAAGCGGACTTGCAAATTGGATCGTCATAACAAGCAAGTTTGACTAACTGAATACATAATTTCTTAGAGCTTATGAAAAATATCAAAGTGCAGTGAATAACGTAGTTTTCTAACAACACATATAGGATCATAATTACAGCACATTTTGTTAACGGCTGTACTAACTATTGGTAAAAGACGCTGAATTTGGACTTACTTTGTGGTGTTTCGGCGAGTCCCGACGTCAAAATGGTCGAAGGTGATTTTAACGATTTCATTAGGTTTCCCCAGGAACGTGTATAAAAGGCAGTCAATGTTGTGTGGATAACGTTTCGGGAAGTCAGGGGACGTGAACGAACCGCCTTGCGGGCTGTACAAACTACTGAACACGTTACAGGTGCAACCTGAAACAAAAGAGGCAACGTTAAAAGAGAGTGAGTCATAAATAATCATTACGACTGCAGCGTGCAATCTTCTTTAATTATAAAGTTCAACGAGAGTTAATGAGACGCGATATATTTTTCCGGGGTCATTGCTAAGGAACCGAGGCGAGTGGAATATAATTTATTCATCCGGCTGCATCGGTCGGCCTTTATATTTCGACAATTGAAACGAAAAGTTTGTACAACATGACAATGAATGATTAACTAGGCGATAAATCAGTTTCCCAGTTGGTCTGTACATTTTTTCGCCGACTCGTTGAAAAACTAAATTCCTGTTTTTCAATTAAATTCGACGATAAATCGGGCGCGATAACGCACACCATCGCAAGATGATCAGCCCAGGTGGGGTTATCAATTCGCGTTAAAAGTCCGCGCTAAATCAAATCGAGGAACAGGCCGGGACAACGTGCGCGACGAACGTGACTGCAAACTTAGCAAATCGTAAATGAATCTTTCATACCTTCGAGGATTCAGCGTTCGCGGGCAAACATTGCCGCGATGAAAAATAATTCACAACCGGGGTGTATTTTTGTTCTGCACAGAGATATTGCAGTTACCGTAAAGGAGAAATGAAATTTCACAAGCGACGGAATTACTTTTCTGGTGAGATGAAAAGTGAAAATGTTGTTCAACTGCAGATTTTATAAGATTTCTAGAAATCTCACCCTGGTGTCTAAACTGACAAATTTTATTCATTCACGTTCATTTCTCTCAGTCGCCAATTATTTTAAAAAATATCCAAACATTCGCGTGCGTTTTAATTTCAGTTTGCTGAAAAAACGAACGTTCAATACGCAAGACCTGATGGCAGCAATTTGTATTCGGTATTAACAAATCTTCTTTGCGAACGTGTTTGTGAAATGTTTGGCGATTTCAGAACAAACGCGTAGTTGTATTCTGAACGAGCCTAATATTTCAAATGCGAAAGAATTCAAACGGAAAAAATTGTACTCATTAAGGAAAAACTCGTTTGGCAGTTGCACTAAACATCACGTTCAAATAGTGTACAAGTGGTAACAGCTGTTCCGCGTGTCCGTCAGTGTTACTGATAGGTTTTTTTTCCAAACTTGCATTGTAAAAAATACTCATTCCAAGGAAAATACTTTTGTATCACTATAGTTGGGTTGTCTAATCTAAACTTGGTTCAAAACAGAAAATTACTTAATATGCAGTGTTAATTGAAACAGTTATTTGGAAACGGAGATCATCTTTACGAGAGTACTAAACCGCACGTGCTTTTGATAGCATGTTTTTTTTAATATTTGAGAGTGAGATTTCGTAGTAAGCTCAGAATATTTAACATCAAATTATCTTTCAAAACTTGTTTCCAATTAAAATATTTTCAGCTAAATTTACAAAGTTGAAAATATAATTTGTCGTTAATTTTTAATTGAAAAAACTTCCTTTCATAATATGGTACAAACATTTTTCAAGCACCGTACAAAAGAATGAACATCACTGATAGCTTTTGTAACAAAATTGTTGTAACATGTTGGGAAAAAAATTCTCGTACGTTACTAAAGTTTTATAGGACGTGCTGCTTCAAACATCAGCTGATTACATTATACGATGTACAACAAGAAACGTCGACTTGGCTGCAAAATATATTGTATTAATAGTAGCGCTAACAAGAAACTTGAGACGTTGTCAGGTCGACGTTTTTTTGTCTGCTTCATGAATGTATGCTGATCCTAATTAAATTGCATTTAAAATGACATTTAGAACATTAATTGCTTTGTATTTAGATGTGTCGAGCGGTGTTCTATATGAGGGTTTCAACACACGAAAAAAAAGGTATATTGACTCTCTAATTATGACGAACCACAATATAAAATTCTATCTAAGTGAATTTGCGGGTTTACCGGATCACGTTAGTGCTGTTATGCTCACTCATTAATTCTGCATCGGGAAACGACACTCGAAAATAGAGGCGCTTCAGCAAATATTTGTATTAAATTGCAAGAATACATGCACGCAATGTACACTCGCTTCGGAAATCGTTTTGAACTATGTGAGTGCCGATTATTTGGACAGTTTTTATCCTAAATACGTCAAACTATCTCCCTACATATTTATATTTTTATCTTCGATAAATAAATAGGCCATTTTTTCATTTTTCTAAACCTGTCGATCAGTCGCAGAAAACAAGTTCAATTTTATTTCAGTAAAGAGTAGAAAAAACGGAAAAAAATTCGCTGAACGTCTCAGCGAGCGCCGAATGTCGGGAGATTTTCCTCATCTCGATCTTTGATCGAGAATAAAAAGGATGATTCGGGACACGAGAAATCACTTTGGCGCGTAATCTCGCAGCGTTGACTTGGCTAGGCCGCGCGGGAAGTTTGTCACACGGAGCGTCAAAAGTTGTCAAGACTGAGGGGAAAAGGGGGGGGGAGGGAGAAAAAAGATTCCAAGATTTAAGGCATCTTATTGCAAGATTCGTCCGTTCTGACGAAACACCCACGATCCAATACTGGGGCGGACTTGTACCGAGACTGTACAGTACTCTCAGTCGCTCTTGTTCTTGAATCACTTGATTACTTCGTCGACACAGAAACGCTTCTGCTAAAAGCAGCGAAGACTAGAGCGGCGTAAAAAACGAACTCAAGAAAAGAGCGAGTAAAAAGAAGAAGGTGGGAAGGATAGACAACACGCGAGAGGAGATCTAGGAATGGTAAAGAAACAGAAGAGGCGAACAAGTCGAGCGTACAATTTACTGCAAAGAGAGTGAGCCCAGTGCCGCGACGTTTTCTTCAATATCATTTGTCCGAACAGTCTCGTACGAGTCATTGTATCGACTTTCTTCGCGGTTTTTAATGCGTCGAATATTAAAGACATGGGGAAAGATGCCAAAAGTTTTGACATTTTTGCGTTAACTCAAACATATTATTTATAACCAAGAGAAAAAATTGAGGAAATTTGTAAAAAGGAACAGATTTGCGTTCGGAGTGTAATGGGGGATAAAAATTATATTTACAACTTCGAGAATACTTGTGCGGTTGAATATAATCAAATTGTTATCGCATTTGATATTTCAAACGTCCGTAGATGGTATAAAATATTGAGAAACGATTAAGCAGAATATCTTTGGATCGTAAAAAATGCTGCCACTGATATACGAAGCCAAATAAAATTGTGGAATTGCATTTTTCCATCGAAAATGGCTCTTATATTTGCAAAACGGTGGAAAAAAAAGAATTGATTCCGAAGATTGAAATCGCGATATTTTTCAATGCTCTTGTAAACAGATATTTCTCTCGGAACTTTCATTGATTTCATCGTCAACTAAATAAGTTTCATGAACGGTAGCATAATGGCTTCTCCTTCAGTAATTCTCAAGGTTCTTAAAACCCAAACAAACTCACTGCAAAAATCAGCAACACCAAAGAATATTGAACACATTTCTCGTCGGTATTTACGATATTAGAAATGAGAAAAAAAATCACAGTTCGAAGCATGTAATAAAATCGAGCCTTATATTTAATTTGTTTTCCTCGGGAATAAATATTTATTGATAGAACGAGAAAACCAATTAAAAAAAGAACAAAAAACATCAATGGTTGTACTTGCAAGTGAGCCGTGCACTGTAAGCTGAATCGATCTTGATGCAGCTCGAGTAAAAGTTTGGTCTAGAGTAGGCAGGCGTTACGCGGAAATGACGATGCGAAAGAAAAATAGGAGAATGGGCTTGACCAAAAGTATGTAAAAAATGTGCGCAATTTTAACCACTGCAGCACGTAACAAACAACTGGACAAGCTCTCATTTTGCTCTGGAATACTAACGAAGCCACTTTGTGTTCGAATATTCGCGTAGCAGATTTTTTTTCGTACCCTCACACTTGTTTTTTCAACGACGTTCATTTTCATTTGTATTCAATTTTTCAGGTTTCAAAAACGAGCAACTATCTTCAATGATGTATCCTTTTGAGCACCAATTTTGCATCGAACAAAAAAAATTTATTACAATATGGATTTGCAGTCTGTAACAATTTTAAATTCAATCGACCATATGCGAGCGTTTTGGAAAAGCCCGAGAGTCAATTCGGCTGAAAGTAACGAAAATTTTGTTACACCGGATGATTCAAAAGCGCGAATTTGGGTCAATCTTAGTTGGAACGAACAAAGTTTTCAGGGGATAATCCCGAGTTCGGTCATACGGCGCGTTTTCCAACTAGACCGTCCCCAACTGACCATCCCGATTTTATCTTCCCAACTTGTTCTAAACATTTGAGATTAAATTTTAATTGGACCTACGGTCGGGGTAGTTGCCAATGAAACTATCATGCTACAAAATAATGAACAATTTTGCATTCATCGGTGACAATGAATTGCGGCTATAAAAATTGTGCAGCGACCATTAGGCCGGTTGCGTGTAACAGGACGGACGACTTGCAACTTCCGACGCGACCCATTTACGAGATCGTAATTGAAATATTAATTTATTACGCGTAACGTGCGAGTGGTAATTAACACGCTGCGTAAGCCCGCGACGTGGGATGCGCAATGCATGCATTACCGTAACAACATAAATAGTCAGCTTCGCTACAAACCGAATCGCATCATAATAGGCGAAGTGTACAATTCGACTGTTATCTCTGTGATAGTGGCATTTACAATGAAAATCTACGTTTGTGGAATGTCCGGTGCATAGCATTTAAACGACCTTGTAATGGCTAAATGATCGATGCCATTCGAACAATGTTAATCGAAGATAAATCGCAATAATTGGAACATTAATACGAATATGCACAAATATCAGTTGTATAAAACATTCGTATTCCAAACAATGTGTCCAATGACTGCGACGAGAAGGCTTTTGTGGTCATGTAGCCGTACGTTCCTTCATGGACGTCGACGATAATACAAAATGTTTGAAAAATTTCCAAAAATGCCAATCCTCGTTGCTTCAATAAAAAGTTATTGTGATGAAAAATATTTTTTAGCAAAAAAAAAGTTTTCATTGTAAAAACAAATGTCAGTTTTATGATAGAATTCAGTTTATTGCTCTTTTTAAATCATTCAAAACTTGTTCCTCTCTACAAAAAAAGCTCATATTAGTTTCTTTTTTATTACACACCAAAAAAAAATATCATCGTGAACATTTTATAAAAAAATTGAATGAATTGTTGAATCTACGCAAATAACAGTAGCCATAAATTGGAAGCTTTTTGGCGACCAATCGTTTTTTTTTCCTGTTGTTTTTTTGTATTTCAAATTGTATGGACATGGAGACCGTATCAGTTACTTATTCAAGCAGTTTTATAAAAATGCTCGTGAAATATATATCTGTACATTTCTGCAATCATCATTTTATTTGATTGAAATATTGTTATTGTGAACTTCGATATGAGTAAACTTAATTGGACGATTTATATTTTATTTTATGAAAACTGTATCGAGGATACTACAAATTGAGTGCTGTTCTCGATAATAATAATATTGCCCCATGTATAACTCGAACTCGGTAAATCAGATTCTATACGATGTTCCAAAACTATCCAACGGAACACAAACAAATAACAGCGCCTGTCCGTTAAACCCTTACAAGTGGTTACTCTAATACACTTGCATATTTCCCACGATCCTTACACCAAGACATTTGGTGATGTTTCTGGTCCAACGAATCTACCCTTATTACAATTAACTTCAAATTGTATCATCGTTATTACGTTCCGCAAAATGCATTACATTCATCAAATTTTCACACTCACTTGATTATCTTGATTTGGATTCGCAAGCTTGAAATTTCAGCGTTGCGTTATTTTTTTACACGAAATACATCGTGCAAATTGCAATATTTCATACTTCTAAAATTAGATTTGCGAATACAAAAAAACATGGAATGATAAAAAATCAATTCCTGAAGCAAAGTGATTAAATTTCACGGAGTGAAAATCATGATACGAAAAATAATTAACTAACGAACTAAACATCATCAAAAATACTCTGCCATAATAGAAACAGTCATAGTTTCAAGTTTCATGTTGTTATGCAGTCGTACGTTAGCCATGGCCGAGCTAATTGACTCGTGCATTATTCTTATTACCAAAATTACGGGAAATAATTTCAGCCGAAACTTTTGCCTCGAAATCACAATTGCCAAGAGATTTTAGCATTAATTTGGTTTGCACGTTGCAAATATCGCATGACAAATTGTCAACGAACAAGTTGATCATTGCAAATCACCAAGTTGTAAAATTTGTCGCGCATTACGAATTGATAATGACAAAACGAGTGGAGCGATTTGTCGCTGTTCACTTTGCGCAACCTCGTTGCATAATAATTTGATAAATAAAAGATGTCAGCCACTTGTTATTGCCGGATGCGAAATTGGAAAAAATCAAAATGAAAGACGGATGAAAAATGGCAGAGGAGAGCGGGCACACACACAAACATACGTCAAGAATATAACGCGAGAGTGAAATCAAATTTTACGCCACTGTGTCGACTGAACCACAAAACTTCGAATATGATTTTGTCGAATCGATGCACACGGATTAATTGAGAAGCGCAATTTTTTCTCGCCGTCCGTCCGACACTCTGTTCTTCATTGCCTCGGAATTCTCTCTGGTGACTGCAACATTGATTCGTCAGAGTTCATCGATATCTAAAACTTTATTCAGCTAAACAACCGACAGTTTTACCTTTGAAGTTGCGTTTAAAAAGCACTACAACGTTTCGCAATACTTGTGCTTGTATGCAAAATTCAATCAATTCGTTATTTTAGCGAGAAAAAAATGTCACGTTGTTGACAGGAAGATATTGTAATGGATGACGGACACTTTGAGTGATATAAAACGTAGTTACGATACGGCGAAATTTAATGGTCACAGCGGTGACAGGGAGATGTAACTTACAAATCAGCGAAAGTAGTAAACGATGTACGCGAAATTGCAAACTAGAATAAATTAAATTCAAGCAGCAGAGCATATGATGAAATTTGTTTTGATAAATTGAAAACACTATGGAGATGAATATTAGATTGATCTGCTAAAATATTAGATATAAAAAATGAAGTTTTGAACGTGAATCATTTATAAAAAGATTATACGCTTAAACTTATTGACCTTTAACTTATACATGTGAGCTGCAAACTTTTTTTTGAAAAATGATTGTCGGTTCGTTTCATGAAGTTTAATCCGATTCCACATCGTGCATTATAATTTCAATAAAACTGAGTAGCGTTATCTGACAAAATCCCCCTTTGAAATACGTTTGTCATTTTTCTCTCATAAATGTACTACCAGCAATCGAGTTATTTTCCTGTAATAAATTGAAAATTAAAGCCGGTTGTACTGTTATTTACATAAATTGCAGAAAAAAAAAGTGAATCTCTAATTGGAGAAACTGCGATCGATTCACAACGAAAATAAAAGAAGTCAATCAATTTCTTCGTCTTAAAGTTACGGATAACGCTAAATGAAGTTGCATCTCGGTTTAAGAGCACCATAGATTTCTAATACAAAATCTGAATAAAAGTTTCGAACAGTCGGAGACTTAACTTTGTTAATTTCAAACTTTGAAACACGTTTCAGATTTGATTAACTCTGCATTCCCGAATTAAGTAAGCGCCGCTATCACAACTTCGCAATAACTCAATGCGTGGTAATGAAATGAGAACGACTGTTTGTGAGACGGTATCATTTTTCTTGGCAACCCATCGAAACTTCAGCGCGGACGTAAAAACCGCCGGCGAAACGGATTTTAATAAATGCGAGATTCCGCAACAGTGAATCGTCAAATCGAACAAGAAAAATGACTTGTATCATGGAATTCCGTGAATAGTTCATAAATCAATACAACGGATACGCAAAATTTGAAAGTCAAAATGTATTTCTTGTTTCGTTGAAGTTGCCTGTGAAAAACGCCCCGGAACTGAAGAATAATACGAGTTGAAAGCTAACGAAAGGAAAAAAGTAACGAGGGTTGCTGAAACATCGTATCGTTACCTCCTTTACTCATATTTATCATCGGCACCAAGTGACATTGTTCATTAATCATTAAAAATATCAAGTTCTACCAGCAGGTGTCGGCTTATTTCCTTTCAGAATCATACCTCTAAATAAATAAGTCAATACACACTCCAAAAAGTTGCTGTTTCAATTTCAGTATCCATTTTAAAAATATCTCCTAAATTTTTACTTTTAATTAAATTCTTTGATGATCACTTTTTGATCGCGTTACGATTAATTAACAAAATTAATTAAATTTTCGAATACAAATTTAATTTTCACTAAATTTTCATCGTCTAGTTAAACATTTCATCTCAAATTTTAATTACGCTTCATCTGCTGTAGCTTAGCAAATACTTGTAAAGTGAAACGAATATCATATATAAACGGCAGTTGACTCTGGCCAACTACCGCAGAAAATGTCAAAGTGCCTTCTTTTCAAGACATTTTAGATTGGGGTTCTGGCATAGTTGAAAAACTATGAAATCACTATGCCACGAGGTCGTTATTGGTTCTGAAACTTGGTTCGCACAGCCGAGCTGAGTAAAACGAGACCAATAACGCCTCTCTAGCTTAACCCTTTCAACCGATTTCTGGGGGGTCAAAATGCGTTTTTTTTTTTTTCATGTACGCAATATTTTTTATTTTATTCATTTTTTTTATTTTTTCCAAAATTTCATTTCAATAGCTGTAATTCAAGAAAAATAATTATATAAATATTTTAAAATTAATTATTGAGTTTTAAAACAAAAATTTATAAACAAATAGGAATAAATAAATAAATAAAGAATAAATTAATGAAAATTATTTTTTTCATGTTTACCCTAATATATCATGAAATCGACGCGAAATAAAGAATAGAAGTATTGTTTATATAATGAAGGACAACGGTGATAAAATATAACAATAAATAATGATTGTTTATAACAATTTGATTTAATTTTTATTAATTCATTCATTTTTTTATTTTTTCCAAAATTTCATTTCAATAGCTGTAATTCTTGAAAAATAATAATATAAATATTGTAAAGTTAATTATTGAGTTTTAACAAAATTCATAAACAAATAGGAATAAATAAATAAATAAAGAATAAATTAATGAAAAATTCTTTTTTTTATGTTTTACCCTAATATATCATGAAATCGACGCGAAATAATTAATAGAAGTATTGTTTTAATAATGAAGGCCAACTATGATGAAATTTAACAATATATAATAATTGTTTATAACAAATGTTGATTTCAAATTTAATAAACAATCGTTTATTTTTCTCAATAACTTGAAATACAGAGAACAAATCTTGGATTGATCAAATAAAGGACAACAATGATGGAATGAAAAATTAGTGACAAATTAACAAATTTTAATAATAAATTTATTTATATTACAAAGCAATTTTTTAATGTAAAATTATATCATTAACAACTTTGAACATGATTATAATTATTCTTTCGACCCTTGTAAAAAGATCCGTATATTGTCCATATAAGAATAATATGTTGACAATATATTATTCATGAAATAATATATTGTCCCTATTATGCCAATATATTAATAATATATGAACAATATATTGCCCATATATGGACAATGTATTATTTTCAAACAATGTAGTATATGGTCAATATATTATTAATGTATGGTTAATAGATTGTCAATATATGGTTTGTATTGTATGGTCAATAGATTGTCTATGTATTGTCAATATATGATCATTTTTACAAGGGGATCCTGCGAATGCGAAAAACAAATCTATTTATAATTAAACATATAAAATAATTGTTTATAACAAAAGTTGATTTTAAATTTAATAAACAATCGTTTATTTTTCTCAATAATTTGAAATACAGAGAAAAAATCTAGGATTAATAAAATAAAGGACCCCTTGTAAAAAAGATCCGTATATTGTCCATATAAGAATAATATATTGACAATATATTATTCACGAAATAATATATTGTCCCTATATTGACGATACATAGTTAATATATTGACAATATATTGCCAATATATTAACAATATATGGACAATGTATTATTTTCGAACAATGTATTAACCATACATAAACGATGTAATTTCATTTACAGCAATATATTGGCAATGTATGATTTTTCGCAAACAATATATGGACAATATATGTATGACAATCAAACTTCCATTCTTTGCCATACATTGTTAATTTCTTTGTTATTTCTTTGTTAAACAAATATTGTTGTTTCAAATACTCTAAAAGTTTTTTTCTGATATTTAATAATTTGTTTTAACAAAACATTTAATTTCACCGATCTTGTGAAAAGTCTATCTTCTGCGAATAGAAGCTTGTGATTTTCAATAGACAATTGTTAATAGTGATTTGTTAATAATTTTAATTAATTTTTTAGTAACAAAAGATTAAATCATTCAAAACGGTTAGCTACATTGATTTTCCATAGAATATATGGATATAGTTTATCATAGTTCTTACTTAAAAAAGTATGGATAAATTTATAAATAAATTTCCGGATTTGGTTAAAAAATTTGAAGATTTATAACAAATGAACATTATAGAAAGTATTATTGACAAAAAGTCATTCACATTAAACTATTTCCAATAAAAAATAGCCATTTAGTGTGTAGCTTATTTCGATAGAAGAATTTGTCGAAGCAGATGGAGCAGTGGACAACGACGCGGACTGATATCCTCAAGGGCCTGGGATCGATTCTCGTGCTAGAGGAATATTAATTTACATTTTTCATGTATCGTCAATATATTGTCCATATATTGTCAATAGATTGTCCATATATGGGCAATATATTGTTAGTATATGGTCAATATATTACTAATGTATGGTTAATAGATTGTCAATGTATTGTCAATATATGATCATTTTTACAAGGGACAACAATGATGGAATGAAAAATTAGTTACAAATTAACAAATTTTTAATAATAAATTTATTACTATTACGAAAATGTTATTGTGCTAGAAATCATACACGTACAAGTGATCGTGATTTTTATATTAACAATCTGTACAGTGTCGTACTTTTCTAAAGGTCGTGATATGATAAAAAATAAATTTCAGTCAAACTGAAAAGTGTGGCCAACTACGCCAGAGACGTCCCTATTGTAAAATATTGCAATCGAATCGAAAATATTTTATTATAAAAATTATTATTGAATTTTTCTTACTCAAACTTCGTGATATATAAAATTAACGTGGTCAATTACCAAATTGCTATATTTGGAATTTGAATTTTTGGGAATATTTGTTAAATATATAAAGAAGTCGTAAAATATGAGCTCAAAATTCAGAGTCAGAATAGCTCATTGTAGGTACTTGGCGACATGTCGCGAAACCAATTACATACAATACAATACAAATCAAAATAGGCTATCAAGTTACTTATTTTACTTGATACGTTAATTTTTGAGTAAAAAAAAAATTGAATGTTTAATCATTTTTTTAGGAATTGTTTAATTACTTATTCTTTTACTGTTTAGGTATATGTCATACATTAAAAAAATAATGAATTACTACTTTTACTACTGATTAATTCTGACTTAACCGAATTTGGTTCATTTCACTCATCATGTCTTTTTATTTTTTGATTTCAATAATTTTCACAAAATAGATGACATTTCATTCTTAATACATTGAATGTTTACAGTTTAAATACGTTGAATTAAATTTTCTTCCATTAACCAAGAATATAATTAATAATTGCAAATAATGAGATGGAATGAAACTTTACAGAATGAAATTACTTTTCAAAACTGTTGACTGAAATTGAAGCATTTTGTAAAACTCTGACTTAGACCGCATTATTATTTTGTTGCACGTCTAAAATAATTCACTCATTTCAAATATGTTCTCTGAACATTTTTTGTTTGTAAAAGATTTAAACGGTGAATTTTAACAATTAAATATCGGTCAATACATAGAAAGTTACTTCTTCTTTACATCGTGATAAATACTGTTTTGTTATACGTGATAAATTATATTCAATTGCGAAACGATTATGTGATTGTCAAACTTTCATTACAACGATTGAATCTTCAAAAACTCATATTTAAACAGTATTTGCTCAAATAACAAATAACAAAAAAGTTAACTTCAATGTTG